>CM019160.1:23131594-23408002 GCA_009733165.1 Naja naja | reverse complement strand
ATTCTACATTCATTTATTTGGATCATTTTGACCTTTTTCTGATCCTACAGTTGTGCATAATATAACAGTCAGTACTTTGTTATATATTAGTGATAAGTCTCTGAACATTTCTGTTATTATATTCTTATTTTTGTAGACAAATTTTAGTTTCTGGCCCTTAGTTTCTACTACTTATTTACTGATCTCCCACTCTATCTATAAGAAATAAAGATTAAAAGTCAGTTATAGTTTAAGATTACATGAAATGATACTTTGCTTCTTATGTTATAATTGCAATTATAATTCTTCTTGCCCCGAAGTCAGAGGTGCTATGTAACTAGCTGACCAATCACTATTTTTCCTTTTTCAGTGATAAGGGACCAATTATAGAAAGGCTGAAATCTGGGCCATTTCAATTGGCTCTAGACATGCGATGTACATAGCTTTGGTCATACAATGGATGGCCTTTGTCAAGATCTGTATTAGTGCAGTAAACCTGTTTTGGTCCTTTTAGAATTCTCCATGACCATTGTCGTCTACTGGACCAATTTGAGGATGAGGTGTTGATTGAAGGACTTATTTGCAGTAATTCCATTTTTCCTCAGTGGACAGCTTCAGCAGTGATGTTGGAAAGAAAGGCCAACATGTCAGAAGGTCCCTTGTGATGTTCCTCAGGAGATAGTTCTCCATAGTTTACTGTACATGGAACTTAATTTAGGGTTTGGTACCTCAGTATGTTGTTAAGATTTAGAATTATATGTTTATGCCAGTGGTGGGATTCAATTTTTTTTACTACCGGTTCTGTGGGTGTGGCTTGATGGGCGTGGCTTGGCTTGGTGGGCATGGCTTGGTGGGCAGGGCAGGGGAAGGATACTGTAAAATCTCCATTCCCTCCCCACCCCACTAACCTGCTTTCCAGCTCCGTTCTCCTGTACAGGACAACCAAAGAAGACCCAGCTGATCAGCTGCGACTCAATGGGAGGCAGACAATAGATGCGGGCGGGGCCAGTCACAGGTGGTATTTGCCGGTTCTCCGAACTACTCAAAATTTTTGCTACCGGTTCTCCAGAACTGGTCGGAACCGGCTGAATACCACCTCTGTTCCCCACCCTACTAACCTGCTTTCCAGCTCCGTTCTCCTCTGCAGGGCAACAAAAGAAGACCCAGCTGATCAGCTGGGACTCGGGAGGCAGAGAATAGACAGGGGCGGGGCCAGGCACAGGTGGTATTTGCCAGTTCTCCAAACTACTCAAAATTTCTGCTACCGGTTCTCCAGAACTGGTCAGAACCTGCTGGATACCACCTCTAGTTTATACCAGTGAGCTTTTGATGAGTTGGTGTGGCTGGAGAGGCCTTGTCTCAGTGTTTGAAGTGCCACCACACTTTCAAATTTCCAGTCCCCAGTTTCAAAATAGTTGCAAACTCTTGCTGCGATGGTCACGCCAATTGGATTTTACTATGGCCGCTCACTGAAAAATTGTCTTTCGGTGGATTCAAGGAATAAACAGATTCTTTTTTTGACCCCAGAGGTACTTTGATTCATAGACTCTGGTTTGATCCTCCTTCTTAACAACTCCCTTCCCTTGCAATCCCCAACACAATTCTTCCCAGTGTCTCTATATTGGGGGTGTCAAAGTTGATTTCATTGAGGGCATCAGTGTTGTGTTTCACCTTGGGGGGTAAGGTGGGCATGGCCAGCTCAACCTCACTCGTATCGGGGACGCCTGTGGTGAAAACAGGCTTCTGAGCTCTGTTTTTGGCTGTGACGGCTTCCTGTATCCCTCTGCCAGTGAAAACGAGCTCCATTTTTGCTGGCAGAGGCACCGCGGGCCAGTCCTTTGCTGTTTCCAGGGTGACCCCATGGGCCAGATCCAGGGGTGGGATTCTACCAGTTCGGACCAGTTCTATAGAACCAGTTCTGTGCAGTTCGGAGAACCGGCAAATCGCGCCACTGGCTGGCTCCTCCCCTCTTGTCAGATTTCTTGCCTTCTAGCTAATCTAAATCACTGTTGTACTGCTTTGCCTTCACCCAGGAGGCTTCCCTGAGGCCCAGTCAGGGGTGGTATTCAGGGGGTTGGGGTCCCATTTGCCTTAAAGGAAAAAATTGATGCACAATTAGATAAACTAATAGCCCAAGGGGTTTTAGAGCCCACTGATCACTCCAGGTGGGAGACACCCATAGTCACACCAGTCAAGGCTGATGGGTCTGTGAGAATCTGCGGAGACTACAAGGGGACATTGAACCATGCACCACAACAGAGCGCATAGCCAGTTCCAGTAGTGCATCATTTATTACACTCTCTTGGAGGGGGCACAGTTTTTGCCAAGTTGGACCTGGCACAGGCATATCAACAATTAACAGTTGATGATGCCACTGCAGAAGCCCAAACCATTGTGACCCATAGAGGTGCCTTCAAATGCAAAAGGTTGCAATTTAGAGTAAGTGTGGCACTTACTCCAGGGAAGTCTTAACTAGATTCAAAAAAGCAGGGTTAAAAGTCAAAGAAGAAAAATGCACACTTAGAACAGATAAAGTGGAATTCTTGGGTTACATGATTGATAAACATGGCATCCACCCCACGGAGGCAAAGGTTCAGGCAATCAAAGAAGCCCCCAGGCCAAAATGCAAAACAGATTTGCAAGCATTCTTGGGACTCATTAACTTCTATCATATGTTTCTACCTCAGAAGGCAACCATTGCAGAACCCCTACATAGGTTGCTGGACAAAAATCTGCTTGGGTCTGGGGAGGAAGGAACAAGCTGCATTTAACAATATCAAGAGACTAATCACGTCTGATGCTGTGCTGATACAGTTCTCTGAGAACTTTCCTGTTGTTCTGACTTGTGATGCCTCCCCTTTTGGAGTGGGGGTTTTGAGCCACATGCTTCCCAGTGGAGGGAAGCTCCTATTGCATTTTACTCTCGCACCTTGACTAAAGCAGAGAGAAATTACAGCCAACTGGACAAGGAAACCTTGGCGATTGTAGCAGCTGTCAAAAAATTCCATGAGTATTTATATGGGAGAACATTTACTGTTGTCACAGATCACAAACCTCTGTTAGGCATTGTGGCAGGGGACAAACCAACGCCCACGATCCTGTCACCAAGAATGCTGAGATGCAACTGAATTTCTTGCTGCTTATTTATTCAAAGTGATCCACAGACCTGGTAAAGACATTGGGCATGCAGATGCTTTGAGTCACTGCCCACTTCCTTCACACACTGAGGATCCTGTTCCTGAGACTCACACCTTTTTTCTAGAAACTGTTGCCAAACTTCCAGTACATGCTGCTCAAATTGCCAGAGAGACTGCCAAAGACACTTTATTGGCTCCTGTCATAGGCTGGATTAAGAAAGGTTGGCCAGTTCAAGATCTACCTCAACTCGCCCAACCTTTTAAATCCAGGCAAACTGAATTATCTGTATTAAGAGGATGTATTTTGTGGGGTAACAGGGTGGTTATTCCTGCAAAACTACAAAAAGAGGTTTTGAAATGTTACATGAGGGTCATCTGGGAATTGTCAGAATGAAGGGATTGGCCAGGAGTTATGTATGGTGGCCAGGTATTGACAAAATGGTTGAAAACTGGGTTGCATCCTGTCCCAACTGTCAGGTAGTCAGGCCTGCCCTACCTCTCGCCCCCACACGGGAATGGGAATGTCCTAGGGGCCCATGGTCCAGGATTCACATTGATTTTGCTGGCCCTACCAGAGGGCACACTTTCCTTATTATAGTTGACGTATATTCCAAATGGCTGGAGGTTATCCCTATGGCATCCACCACAACTGAAGCTGTCATCAAACAGCTTAAAAGCTTTTGTAACTCACGGGTTACCTGATGTACTCGTTTCTGACAATGGTCCTCAATTTACATCCAACCTTTTTGAATCATATCTAGCACAACAGGGTATCAGACATGCCCTGACAGCCCCTGGGCATCCTTGGCTGGGCTGGGCGATGGTACGATATACCAAGGAAAAACTTCAGCAATTGGGTCCAGGGGATATCACTGAGAGAGTTGAAAAACTTCTCAGTTTCAGCATATCACTCCCAACCCTCAACTAATTTAACCCCAGCAGAGTGGTTGATGGGTAGGAAACTCAGGTCTCCCCTTGACTGCCTTCATCCCACTTACGCACCCAACGCACCACTAGATTCCACTAGTAAAATTCGCACTTTCACTGTGGGTGATTCTGTTTATGCTAAGAACCTCATGGGTGAACCATTATGGATTCCTGCTGAGATAACCCAAATCACAGGCCCCAGGTCTTACAGGGTACAAACAGAGGATGGTATCCTCTGGAGCAGGCACATTGATCAGCTTAGATCCAGATTACCTCAGGAACATCGCAATTGTTCCTCTCTAGTTCCCATACCTAATACCTCTTCTAGGGGGAAGGGGAGGATCATGAGTGTAATGAACAAGCAAGAATCAACCCCATGTGTAACGAGCTAACACGACAGGAACCATCCCAAAACCTGTCACAATACCAACAACCATTTTCAGAAATGGAAGATTGCACATCATTACCTGATTTAGGTGCTGACATTGGGTTGGAGATGGATTGGGAGGAGAGACCAGGTTGTAGTAACCAAACAGGTTCTACCATTACTGCAAGTCCTAGTAAGGAAATGTCAGCAGACACATTTCCTCCCTGACAAGGTGAGAACCTTAAAACATCTGAACCACGTAGGTCTCAACGTACACGTAAGAGCCCCACCTATTTAAAAGAATACATTAGATAGGCTGGGGTGTGAGTATGGACTGAACCTAGTGGGGAGGGGTGTTATGTATGCAGGTTTAAAGTCATTGGTTTAGTTTGAACTGTTCTTGTAAAATGTAAGAAATGATTGGTTTAAAAAGTGCGGGAAAACACTGCACTCTGATTGGCTGGCAACTGCAGCTGCTAGCTATAAGTAGCAGCCGCAGCCCAGCCAAAGTGGGTTCGTTCTGAGCTGTAGTCACTAATAAACAAAGAGCTTGAAGCACTCCGTGTCTCTCTCTTCATGCAAACTTAACACTACCCCTCCTTTTTAAAAATCTTCCTACTATTTGCATGTCTATATCTTCTATGACTCTTACACGCCTTTCCGTTTTCTGCTGTATATCTCTGATACCATCAGTAGCTCATTATAACTTTCCACTTTATAAAACTTTTTATATTTCTTTTCAATGACTCTATTCATGCCTTTATGTTGGCCTATCCCTGTAATGATGATGATTCATTTGATTTGTTATCCGAAACAAACTCAAAGGTCCTGCTCAACAATAGAGCTCAGGTCTGTTTCCAAAATTAGAAGCTGTATTTGCATTAACATGACAAATGTGACCAGAGCTACTGTTGACTTTAGGGTGTTTTTTTAGTTGTGATAGATGAACTGAGCATTATTCAGCATGCAAAGAAAATGGGATTACACATGTCCTCAACTTTTGTCCACAATGGAGCCCAAAACATCCATTGCTAAGCGAGACATTTGTTAAGTCAGTTGTGATGAGCCAGAGTGTAATACAAACATAACAAAATCCAAACCGTAAATAAATGTCCTTTAATGCCTCCAACTTGGCCCCACTGTTCAATAATTCTCAGTGGGAGATAAAACTTTTTCAAAAATAGTCTTTAAAAGAAAGCAATACAGTCCGAACTTAACGAGCAGATAGAGGTGAAATAAAAAACTAAAACAAACTACAATGAAGGAATTTCCACAATGGACCAGGATAAGTAATTACCAACTTCAAGGAGATAACAAGGCACAGTCTGTTGGAAGGGCACCAACCAAGATAACTTCAGCCCAAAATAACACCCACTTTGCTTCTGGCAATGCTGTGTTTTAACCATCTCTCTTATATGCTATTCTCCCCAGCTGCAACCAATGAGGGGGATCATGGCCACTTCCTCTCTCATAAGCCAAGTTGTTTCCTTCTCCATTCCTCCCTGCATGTCCTAGGATGAAGAGGGGATGGGCCTGGTTCTTCCTCTGACTGCCCAGCTGGCCTCTGCCCTTCCCCAGCCTCCTCCACAACCTCCGGAGCCACACCTCCATGCCCTGTCAGCTGTTCTTCCTCTCCCTCAGAGTCTGACTCTAAGAAGGGCATGACATCAGTTTTGAACCATTTTAGACCTTTCTTGCCATAATTGTTAAAGGAATCACTGCAATTGTTCAGTTAGTAACACAGTTGTTAAGTGAATGTCTTCCCCAATGACTTTGCTTGTTGGAAGGTCGCAAGAGGGGATCAAGTGACCCCGGGATGCTGCGACCACCACAAATATGAAGCAGTTGCCAAGCAATGGAATTTTGATCATGTGACCATAGGGAAGCTACAAAAGTTGTACGTGTGAAAAACTCTCATGAGGCACTTTTTTCAATCTCGTTGTCACTTCAAAGGTCACTAAATGAACTGTTGTAAGTCAAAGACTACCTGTACTTGTTACCTATGTTGTGTGGTGACTTTTAGCCAATTACACTATCTCAGCCCAATAACCAAAGATTATTATTCTGGGGAATACATTAAGGAAAGTCTCCTTTCACATCAACCAGGTTACACTTGATCAATATAAATATAATAATTAATGAACACTGAGTGGGCATGAGTAACCTGGTTACTAGAAACTTGGTGATTTTGTGAATTGAATCTCTCCCCTCCCCCCCAAAAGCATCGCTGAGCAAATCATGAAGCAAGAAGAGAACTAGTTAAGAAGACAAGATCCATGTGTATCTTCAGGTATGTGCCTCAAAATGGAAGTCTCTGGAAATTTCTAGAAAGAAGCAGGCCAGAGGGCTAAAAAAATGGGCTCTTGCCATAGAGAGGAAGGAGGAAGGGAACCTGTTTGGAAGATATATCTGAGTTATGCTGTGTTTCCCCCTAAGCCTGCTGCCCCATTTTATCTCTAAGTTAAGTAGGGTCTATATGTTATGGAAGACAGGGTGTCTTCTTCTTCTTCTTCTTCTTCTTCTTCTTCTTCTTCTTCTTCTTCTTCTTCTTCTTCTTCTTCTTCTTCTTCTTCTTCTTCTTCCTCCTCCTCCTCCTCCTCCTCCTCCTCCTCCTCCTCCTCCTCCTCCTCCTTTTCCTTCCTTTTAATCATGTTCAATTCTAGGAAACTGGACACAAATCCCCACAATTTTCAGGGCAAGGTTTTTCAGAAGTGGCTGGTTATTGCTTGCTTTCTAGCACTAAGAGAAAGTGACTGGCCCAAAGTCACCCAGTTGGCTTTGTGCATTGGGCAGCACTAGAACTCATGGTCTCCCAGTTACTAGCTGACGCTCTAACCACTACACTAAACTCGCTGTCCGTAAGGTGTAAGCAAGGGCTAATATTTATTTATTATTTATTTAATAATATGCTTGTCAAATGCTCTGAAACTTTGTCTTGACTCTGCCTTTTCTTTCTATTAATCAGCTTTTTAATGATAAAAAGCTCTAAGGTGATTTTATTTAACTAAAATTTGATCTGCAAGAGTGTTCTTTCACACAGTTACCCTGACACAGGAATTCAGAAGTATTAATTATAATGAACTTCCTGGATTCCTTCTGAATACTTCTACCAACTTTATTTAATGTAAATGCCTGAAATGTCATTTAAGGATATTGTGCCTGGATAGTCCACCCTCATCTTGCAAATCTCATGGCTGTGTGGAGAATTTGATTATCCTTATTGCCAACACTAGAATGATGTTCAAGTCTATTGATATAAATATTATTCTGACCAGTTCTGTAGGACCAAACTGTCTACTACCTCATCTTGATTATATTACTGGGCTTACCTATAGCTACTATATGGAGGAAGAGGTTTCATGATAGCAAAAAAGTATAAGCCAAGGAGAAATGTTCCAACCAGAGGGTGGTTTCTGGAGTCTTCAAACTGAAGTGATAAAGATGTTATCTCCACAACTTAAACTAAGCTAGCACTGATGATGTTACCTAGTTGGGTAATGAAACATCTGCAAGGAAACAACTAAGTTCAGAGATCACCACATAATCTGAGCTGTTCAAATTTTAGATCTATAGGGATCTATAGGAATAGAGATGAGTGAATTTCTGTGTGCATTTCATCAAAGTGAATAGGTTATGCTCTCGGTCACTAACTGCACACCTCTGAACTGTGGTGGTGTAGTGGTTAGAATGCAGGCTAACTCTGCTGACTGCCAGCAGTTCGATCCTAGACAGCTCCAGTTGGACTCAGCCTTCTATCGTTCAGAGGTCAATAAAATGAGGACCCAGATTGTTGGGGGCAATGTGCTGACTCTATAAACCACTTGAGAGGGCTGTAAAGCACTGTGAAGCGGTATGTAAGTCTAACTGCTATTGCTATTGCTAATTAATTTCAAACAATAGTTGCATAAACAGCATGCAAAGTGAATATTTATTTATTAAGAACATTTATATAACTGTCCAACTCATTCACTGTGACTCCTGGCAGGTTACAAAGATTAAGCCCCACTACCATATCATCAAAATATGAGAGGGGTGTTGAGACAGAAATTGAGTCTGATTGAATTAAATATATCTAAAAAAATCATGGCAACCTTGCCACATTTCTTGGGAAGGTTTTTTAGAGGTGGTTTGTTATTGTTTTCTTTCTCTGAAGTGGTGTAGGGTTTCCTGTCTAGGCAGGGGGCTGGACTAGAAGACCTCCAAGGTCCCTTCCAACTCTGTTATTCTAAATTCTACATTCAAAATTCTTCCTAGGACTTAGAGAGAGGGATTGGCCCAAGGTCACCCCATTGGCTTTGGGCCTAAGGTGGGATCAAAACTCCTGGGTTCCTGGTTTGTAACTTGATGCCTTAACCACTACACCAAACTGGCTTTCTCTAAATCAACTAAAGCTAAAAACGAGTGCATCCTTGGACAACTTGAAAGACCAGATTGGAGACAATTTGTTGTGGAGAAAAATCTATCTGTGAGGCTGCTAAGAATTGGCAACAACGTGATGATACATAATCAAAAAATAACCACAAGATACATAAGGAATGATTATTCACCATCTTTAAATTACCTCTTTTCAATACACGCAACATTATAATTCTTGAAATTTCCTCCAACGTTTTCTGCTTTTTTTTTTTAGTAATATTTTTTGATCAAGTAGTAATTCTGCTTCAAGTCAGAGTGTCTTTGGACATGTATGCCCTTTGGCTACAGACATTTGTTATTTCTGTGTGGAGTCATGCTTCTCTGGGCAAATCTTGGTGCAGATTCCTCTGGCTTCACAGTTTCTCCTTGAAGCAATTAGTCAAAGAAACTGGGCCTTCTCTAACACAGGTCTATGACAATTCGCCACAGCTAACTTGTTGCGGCCAACTTGCTGTAGCCAACTCACCACGGAACAATTCACCATGGCCAACTTGCCACAGGACAAGATTGAAGAAATAGTGGAATAGAATTATGGTGTGCTATGTCCATCTTTCAAAGCTCTTGGATGAAAGACAATCTATCAAGCTAACAAATCATAGATTTTCCTGCAATGTTTATGAGTAGAATAGTGACATCCCAGTGCATTCAACATCTGTCCAACAAATGTTGGAAATGTAATCAAATACCAGGCACATATTATCACATGTGGTGGCCATGTCCAAAGCAAAAACATTTTGGCTGAAAGTGCATACATGGTTAGAAAAAAATGTTAAGGCACCATATAGATTATAAGCCAGAACTATTTTTATTAGGCATAATACCAGAAAAATATGACAAAGGGAAAGTATATTTAATATTACACATTTTGACAGCAGCAAGAATTGTATTTGCACAATAAAATGAGGAAACACCTACAGAAGAAGATATAATTAAAAAAATATTAGACTGTGCAGAAATGGATAGACTAACACTGAAGATAAAAGTATTATTGTATGTAAAGAGAAAATATGTAAATAAATTGGGGAAACCATCTGTCTTGGGTTCCTTCATGAACTTAATCACTCCATTATATTTTTCTTTTCCCCAAAGCTGCAGGTTGCCTTCTCTAATTTATAGGGGTGGGGCAGTTCATTTTAATTCCCAGCAATTGTACTTACAGCCTAAGTGAACAGAAATAAAAGGTTAAAAACATCCGGAATGTGCCAGTCTATAAAATATCCATTATGCCACAACATTATAAAGGCTGGTTCAGTTGGAAGTCCTGTTTAGAATAGATAGAACAATAAACATAACACCCAGGTGTGCAAATTTGGTTTGAAGGTGGAGTCTTTATGCTTCTTTGGATGATGAACAAAGTCAATAATACACACACACACAAAAGATGATTTCCAGTGAAGAGCTAATAGAAAGAAAAAAGTGAAGCCTTTTCAATTCTTAGTGACCCCACAGACACGTTGATGTATCTTTTATAGAAACAGAACAGAATAATTTTTTTACCAAGAAGTATTTTTCAGTTGAGATTATCTCCAGGGGTTTCTGGTGATTTGCTATCCAGTGTAGTTTGTTAGATTTTCGAGATCATGCATGTGGGTGTTGGTGTACTGTACACATGTACATATTCATTTCTGGCAAAGTGTGAATGGGTTGGGAACCGTTCCCAAACATTGACACAAAAGTGATGCCATAAAACACGATTAGCTGAATTAAACTCACTAAAAGCTGCTACCATAAAAGAGAGGATGGACTGTAATTAAATTCTCATTTAACTTTGTGTGCTTGCAAAAGACTGCAAACAAGACAAAATGTACAGTAATTTTTGAAAGTAGATGAACTGGTCTCCCCTACCACCAGGCCACTGAGAAGCAGATCCTTCTTATCTTGGCGTTTCGTTTTTACAAATATGTTAGATTTGGTTTATTCAATTTGAAGATTTTTGTTGTCGTTGTTGTCGCTGCTGTTTCCACTTTTTAAAAACAAGCTTTAGGCCATTCAGACCAGTTTATGTGTGTGTGTGTGTGTGTGTGTGTGTGTGTTTATATTTATATATGAGTTTTGTTAATTTGTAATGTTGTTTACAGCATCTTAAGATTTTTTTTTTTAATAGGATGGCTTTAATTAATGTTAAGTTGTTTTTTATTTTTTTTTTAATTTTATGAAAAGTTCACACATTTATCATGCATCCATTATCATTCAGATCTCAGTAGTGTCTCATACATAGTCTTTCACATAACGAGTCTCATTTTCCAAATTATTACATAACCTGTTATCTGTTATCTCCTGCTATAAATTCTTAGCAATAGTGCCTTCATTCCCATTGTATATGCCACTGCTTATATGCTGCCCTTCAGCTCAGCTTTCTTAGCACAACTCAATGTGCTCAGGTCAGCTTATTGCCCCCAACAATCTTGCGTCCTCACTTTACCTACCCCGGGAGGATGGAAGGCTGAGTCAACCTTGAGCCTGGTGGGATTCGAGCCTGCACTAATTGCAGGCAGCTGGGGCTAAGTGCTAGGTGTTTAACAGCCTGCACCACCAAGGCTCTTGTTTGTGAGAATTAATGTGGTTGGGCTTAGGCAGTAATAAAGATGAGTTTGACCTTGTAAAAGTTATATTTTAAATATTGTTCTCTAAATCATGCAGTAATAATTTTTATATCTATATATCTCCATCTCCCACCCTCCCTCCCTCCACCCATCCATCCATCCATCCATCCATCCATCCATCTATCTATTTATCTATCTATCTATCTCTTATGACACCCCTTTGCTGTTTTGTAAATGTACAAATTATTCATGATTGACAATGAAATGGACTGAGATATCAAAGTGTTGCCAGCAGCTGTGATGTACCGCCATGTGCTTGCAGATTGCATCACTCACCTGTCCTTTCTCATGAAAATGACCTTGTTAGTTTAGCCTCTCCATGTGATGTTTTCCAGATGGCTGGGTTTTAAGCCCCATTATTTTTTGTCAACATGATTGTGGTCTGGGCACTTGGCACCCAGCTCATGATTGTGATGTAAGAGTGAACCACAAAGTTAGCAGAGAAGCTGGCAGGAAGTCGCAAGCTGCAGTCCCGTGAGGTCCTCACTTAGCAATCTGCTTGGTCCTCACTTAATAACGGCAACCAGGACTGTTGAAATTGCCATTGCTAAGTGATGTGGTCATGTGAACCACTACTCGTCCCAAAGGTGCTTTTTCAAAAGGCGACTGGACTTTCTTAGTTTTTCTTTGAACACGTTTCCCTTTTCATCCAAGAAGCTTCTTCAGTTCTGACTGAATGGTGGATGATGGAAAGATTTCATCTTCCTTCCTTCCTTCCTTCCTTCCTTCCTTCCTTCCTTCCTTCCTTCCTTCCTTCCTTCCTTCCTTCCTTCCTTCCCAAAGCATCTTTTGGACAACCATGATCTGGATGATTGAGAATCTCCATAGACAATAAGGACTACTCGAAGTGCTCCTCCCACACTGAGCAATGCTGAAGTCAAAGGCAAAACAGGTACTGTCTATATCTGACCATTTACTTTTCTAATCATGCACTGATCAAAGAAAATATGATGTGATATATTCTCCTCATAGATGACGAAGTAAGAGTTCTCTGAAGGATTGCTAATGCATTGTGGGCTCAACTCGCTCAGAAATGGTGTGGGTTGTCATTTCAATGGCTGTGTTTACCACACACACACACACACACACACACACACAGAGCCAAAATATCGCAGCTGAGACTGTCAGTTTAGGTCTCATCTCACTGAGACAGAATGTAATTTATTTAATCTTGGCCATTGCAATAATTAACCATACCAGTAGATTCTGGTTAGGGTTTCTGTTTCCACCCATTAACCTTGCTTCATGGTGGTTGGCTTCTTGTATCATCCTCTCATATTGGAAGAGTTGACTATCTATCACAGGCCAGTATTCCTGGTCAATAGGGTTTCACAATCTTAAGAGATAGGATGCAAATGCAAGGAAGAAGGAAAAAAAATAATCAAGAGAAAACATGGTCTGTTTCAGGACCAACCCTAAAACCAACTCTTTGGAAGGCTTAAGGTTCATCTTGATCTAGTGTCATCCCGGCACTTAGAAGCTATCAGTAAAATTTGAGTTTACTATAAGCAAAACATGACCAAGGAACAGAAAGAAATAATGGATAGCCTGCAATTGATTCACTGAGGGTGAGACAAGAAGCAGTGAGTCGAAACTAATCAAGGGGAGAACCAACCTAAAAGTAAGAAGAAACTTCCTGACAGTGAGAACAATTAGTCCAAGGGCCTTCAAACTTGGCAAGTTTAAGACTTATGGACTTCAACTCCCAGAATTCCTGAGCTAACATGACTGGAGGAGGAATTCTGGGCATTGAAGTCCACAAGTCTTAAAGCTGTCAAGTTTGAAGACCCCTGAATTAGTCAATGAAGCAGCTTGCCTTCCAGGGTCATGTGAGCACAATTGCTGAAGGTTTTCAAGAAAAGATCAGATATCCATGTGTCCAGGATGGAATAAGGATTCCTGCCTTGGCCAGGGGGTTAGACTAGAAGACCTCCAAAGTCCCTTCCAGCCCTATAATTCTAGGCATGTGCTTCATTCTTGACTGCATCATATACCCATTTATATGAAAAGAGATCCCATTGATTTAGTAACATTTACTTCTGAACACAGATTGCTTTCTTTAAAAAATGTTGTTGAACACAATTTGTTTTTTAAAAAAATGCCAGACACATTTATTTTGAGCTGATTTTTTTAAAATATAAGAAACAATGAAAGATGGCAGGCGTTGTCTTACAAGAGGCATTCCATTACACTATCACACACACAAGGGTGCTCCTTAGATGGATATCATACATCATCAGAAAAAAAAAACACATGTCAATATATATTTTTGTTCTTCAGTATGATGATTGTAGCCTGACCTCAATCGTTGGAAGCTTAATTATTTAAACCAATTAATCTATTCCAATCTTAACTAAGCCTTTTCAAACCGCTATATAAAAAGCCCATTGAACTCAACAATATCTGCATCATTGTGATTCCTATATTTGCAGGACCTTCTTAACACCACCATTTCTATTCTTATTTAAGAAATGCATTAGTTAGATACTTCAAAATCCCTTTTTACTGAACAAAGAGGGGAGGGAGAAAGAGGGAGAGGGAGGGAGGGACGGAGGGAGAGGGAGAGAGACTCAGAAACCAGCAATCGAGAGTCACACCGGGCACCAACAATTGCTGAAGACAATTTTTTTTTTGATTTACTGTATGCCTTCTTTGGTAGAATTCAATGGGAGACTTTCCTCATTTGAGTAGAGAGGACATTGGCAGGTTGGGGTTAATACAGGGAGCTGTCCAGTAGGAACCATAGGACACTGGGCAGAAGGATAGCAAAAGATAGGCAGTTGGAAATCCAGCTGGCACCACTTTTGGCTTCCTCAAGTTGGACATTTTCAAGTTTATAAGAGTTATCTCCAAAGGTCACGGTGGTATTATTTTTTAAGATGGTTCTTGAAGTAGTACATCCCTTCGCCGCGAACTCTTGAGCTGCAGCTGAACCTGTAAAACCAAAGGATAGGGGAGACTACAATTAGTACGGGGTTTTTTTTTTCTTCCCAGGAGCGATGCTGAATTTGGCTCAACCGTGCCTCCCTTCCATCCCCTGCCATTTTCACTAGAGATGGGCAAATCTGCTTTTTTTTTCTTTTCTTGGCAGTATTTCCTCAGATGCTGACATGTTTGATTTGGCACATATCTAAATCAATGAATCGATAGTAAAAAAAAACCCCAGCAACGAGATATCCACATGTTTTATGTGAGCCGTGGAGGCGGCATGGTTAGAGTGCAGTATTCCTGGCTAATTCTGCTGACTGCCCTTTGCCAGCAGTTTTGTAGTTCGATCCTGACCGGCTGAAGGTTGACTCAGCCTTCCATTTTTCCGAGGTTGGTAAAAGGAGGACCCAGATTGTTGGGGGCAATTTGGGTAAATTGCTTAGGGAGGGCTGTAAAGTACTATGGAGCGGTATATAAATCTAAGGACTATTGCGATTCTGCCTTCCTAGTGGTGTCTGGAAGTAATCTGTTTGCACTGGGTACGTGCCACAAGCAATAGCAATAGCACTTAGGCTTATATACTGCTTTACAGTGCTTTACAGCCTTCTCAAAGTGCTTTACAGAGTTAGCCTCTTGCCCCCAACAATCTGGGTCCTCATTTTACTCACCTTGGAAGGATGGAAGGCTGAGTCAACCTTGAGTCTGGTGAGATTCGAATTGCCGAATTGCAGGCAGCTGGCAATCAGCAGAAGTAGCCTGCAGTACTGCATTCTAACCACTGCACCACAAGAGCTAAGAACTGTGCCATATGTGGAAAGAGTAGAGGGTTCTGCATAGGATTTTTTGTGGATTGCCCATCACAGAATGGCAGAAAACTCTCAGAATTTTTGGTTGGAAGCTACAAGAACAACAAGGTTTACATAAGGCCCTAGCTCTGCCAATGACCGTAATAGCAACAAGGATTTTGCTTTGGCTTCTGATATTTTTCCAGCCACTTGGTGATATGCTTAGACCAGGGCTGTCAAATTCATTTTCACTGAGGGCCGCATCAGGAATCCACTGTCTCCAGCACGCGCCCAGGGGGTGGGGGCAGGGGCGACCCCTTGCTGGCTTCATGGTGGCTCTGCAGTTCTAAGGCTGACTGCGTTCTGGCCTGGATGGACACCACCAAGTTGTAGATCAGCACCAGGCTGGCCTGCACTAGTGCCGAGGCACTGGGGGCCAGTCTTTCATAGTTTCTAGGGCCGCCCCGCAGGCCAGGTCTAACCACATTGCATGCCAGTTCTAACCCGAGACCCCTGGCTTAGACTAAGGGAATATTTCTCCTGAAGGTACTCCTCAACTTACAACTGTTCACTTAGAGACCATTCAAAGTTACTGAATAAAATGACTTAACGCCCGTCGCACTGCCATCTCCTCGGTCACACGATCACAATTTGGAAGCTTGGCAATGGGCATGGATTTATAGCAGCTGCAGCGTCCTGGGGTCAGTGGTGGTATTCTACCGGTTCGGCCTGGTTCAGGTGAACCGATAGTAAAAAAAATGCTACCGTTCAGCCGAACCGGTATTGCCTCCTGGGCCTCAGGAAAACCTCCTGGGAGCAAACTCAGGCTCCCAGGAGGCTTCCCTGAGGCCCAGGAGGCTCCATTTTTTGCCTCCGGGGCCTCAGGGAAGCTTTCTGGGTGAAGCAGTAAGACAGTGAGTGGGATCCCAGCACAGCTAATCGTTGGAACAGCTGATCGTCGGGAGGAAAGAAGAAGAAGCCATGCCCACCCAGTCACATGGCCATGCCCACCTAGCCATGCCCACCTAGCCACGCCCACCTAGCCACACCCACCAAACCAGTAGTAAAAATATTTGCAACCCACCCTTGCCTGGGGTCATCTGAGGCCATTTGCGACCTACTGACCAGCAAAGTAAATGGAGGTGGGTGGGAAGCCTGGTTCGCTTAAGGACCATTTGTTTTACTTAACAATTGCAGTGAATCACTTAACAGCCTTGGCAAGAATGGTTGTAAGAGCCTCGGTGATGCAGTGGTTACAACGCAGTACTGCAGGCTACTTCTGCTGACTGCCGGCTGCCTGCAATTCGGCAGTTCAAATCCCACCAGGCTCAAGGTTGACTCAGCCTTCCATCCTTCCGAAGTGGGTAAAATAAGAACCCAGATTGTTGGGGGCAAGACGCTGACTCTGTAAACCACTTAGGGAGGGCTGTAAAGGGCTGTAAACTGTGAAGTGGTATATAAGTGGTATTGTTATTGTTCTTCCGTCCTTCCTTCTTTCCTTCCTTCTTTCCTTCCTTCCTTCCCTCCCTCCCTCTCTGGAAACGCAGGGGTTAGAATGCAGTATTGCAGGCTAACTCTGCCCACTGCCAAGAGTTTGAATCTCACCAGCCTCAAGGTTGACTCAGCCTTCCATCCTTCCAAGGTGGGTAAAATAAGAACCCAGATTGTTGGGGGCCAGAGGCTGACTCTGTAAAACCGCTTAGGAAGGGCTGTAAAACAGTGTATACTGTAAGTCTGAGAGCTATTGCTAAAAGTGGGAGTACTTCATTTTAACAACTACCTTGTTTAAGCCACAGAAAGTCTAGTCCCAGCTGTGGTTATACGTCTCAGCCTCCGTGCACAGGTGTGTTAGAAGCCAGTGCAGCATTTTTGGAAATGAGAGTTTGGATTCAAACGTAAGGAATCTATGTGATGTTTCTGATTTACCTTTGGTGAAAGTCCCACTGACAGTGAAGCATTTGTCCTGGTCTTTCTTGCAGTGCATCTGTTTACCATCACATGTTTTGTTATTGTAAGCAAAGCATGATGGACAAACCAGCTTTTTGCTGGAAGTTGTGTTAACTTCTGAAAAGCTTGGAAGTTCTAGAAGAGTTAAGATATTCATGGATTAGCACAGAGTTGAACCTTCAGAACCTACCTAAAATTATTCAAGGGGGGGGTATTTAGAAGGGGAAACCTTATCCAGTTCTGGGAGAGACCACTCCCCAAAATCTGTAGAAGTACAGGTAGTCCCAGTTCATTTAGTGGCCGTTCAAAGTCACAACGGCACTGGAAAAAGTGACTTACGACCATTTTTCATAGATATGACCTCCAGCAGCATGCGATCAAAATTCAGAGGCTTGGCCACTGATTCATAGTTATGACCGTTGCTGTAACCTGTCCCAAGGTCAGGTGGTCCCCTTTTGCGATCTTCTCTCAAGCAAAGTCAATGGGGAAGCCCGTTTCGCTTAACCACTGGTCTACTAACCTATCAACTGCTGTGATTCCCTTAACAACAGTGGCAAGAAAGGTCATAAAATGGGGCAAAGCTCGCTTGACAAATGTTTCACTTAATAACATAAATTTTGGGCTCCATTGTGGTCATAAGATGAGGACTACTTGTACAACTATTCATTCTGTGCATGATGAACGGTGCTCTTCTGAAGCAGCATCTGGAAGTGTGATCCCTGGTTTGGATTTAATGGACAGTTAGGTCTAATTTCCTGAAGCTTAAAGGACATTAGACATTTTAATCGGCAAATTAAAGCCTCATGTCCTTTCTTTACTTTGTGAGTTTACGTGGTGCATTATAAATAGAGTCACCAACTAGAGGTGGGTGAACTGGAAGTTAATTTTACATCTGGTTCGCTGAACCAGTACTTGCAATGACTGGCTGGCCCCGCCTACCCTGCCCCTCCCCTCCCAGGAGTTACCACGTGGCCCATTTTGGAAACCAGGTAAGTGCAGGGCACACATGGAGGCTCAGGGTAGGCAAAAAACAGGCCTACCAGAGACTCCTGAAGGCTGGAAACGGGCCTGTTTCTAGCCTCCAGAAAGCCTCTGGAGCCTGAGGAGGCCATTTTTGCCCTCCCGGAGGCTTGAGAAAAGCCTTGGGAGCCTGGGGAGGGCAAAAATGTGCCTCCCGCCCACCGTGGTGCAGGAAGCCACACCCACCATGGCCACGCCCATCCAGCAACCGGGCAGAGAACTGCTTGCTACATTTTTTGAAGCTCACCCCTGTACCCAACTGTGCACGGAATAGTAAGAATTCCCTCCAGAGAGATTGCTATTAAAATGTGCACAGGGTGAAGTGGGAATCAGGGAAAATTGCAAATAAAAGCAGATTTTTAAAAACACAAGCAAAGCATGACAATGCCACCTACGTGCACTGATATTTTGATTGCATTGATTTTTGTTGTTACAGCATGCAACATTGCTCAGCAGATAAAAAGAATCCTCAGTCAAAATGAATACAACTCCTTCATTGCAGACATCCCCTTTGTCATCCTGGCAGCCTCTACTTGTTACATTTACTGGCTTCTCTTTGTCTGCAAAGAAATGGGAGGAAGACAGCATTAGAAAGAAGCTGAAAAGACGACTGTTGGCATTTTCAGATCTAGTTAGAATAACAGAGTTGGAAAGCACCTTGGAGGTCTTCTAGTCCAACCCCCTGCTTAGGCAGGAAACCCTATACCAGAGGTCTCCAAACTTGGCCACTTTAAGACTTGTGGACTTCAACTCCCAGAATTCTCCAGCTGGCTGGAGAATTCTGGGAGTTGAAGTCCACAAGTCTTAAAGTGCCCAAGTTTGGGGACCCCTGCCCTATACCCAGGGGTGGGATTCTACCAGTTTGCACCTATCCTCTAGAACCGGTTGTTAACCTTCTAAGCAGTTCGGAGAATCGGTTGTTAGAAGAAATTACTGGCCTAATCCTGTAAGGAAGGCAGGAAGGAAACATTCTGGTGTTGCTTACAGAAACTGCGTCTCCATTAACCCTTATTACATTCTTGGCAGGACTAGACTTCCTGTCTCTGGAACTTCTCTGGAGTTTTTTTCCCCCTCCTTTGCTGGTACTTTGCTTGTGTGGAGTGACCATTGAAAACAGTTACTTATGACCATTTTTCACACTTACAACTGTTGCAGCATCCCCACAGTCATGAGAGGCCAGGTGAGGAGATGCATGCCTCGATGTGAGTGATGTTGAGTTGGCCACGCCCAGCCAGTCACATGACCAGCAAGCCACACCCACCAACTAAGCCACACCCACAGAACCGGTTGTTGAAAAATTTGAATCCCATCCCTGCCTGTACCACTTCAGACAAATGGTTATCCAATCTCTTCTTAAAAACTTCCAGTGTTGGAGCATTCATGACCTCTGGAGGCAAGTCATTCCACTGATTAATTGTTCTGACTGTCAGGAAATTCCTCCTTAGTTCTAGATGGCTTCTCTCCTTGAGGAGTTTCCACCCACTGCTTCTTGTCCTGCCTTCAGGTGCTTTGGAGAATAGCTTGACTCCCTCTTCTTTGGGCAGCCCCTGAGATATTGGAACACTGCTATCCCTCAGTCCTTCTTTTCACCATTGTTAAAAACACTTCTCCTTAGCATCCATCTGAAGGTGGAAGTCAGGATCCTGTGCCTTCACCTTTCAGGTCTACAGAAACTGGAGTGAGGTCCCCCAACAATTAGACTCAATCCCAATTTCCACATTGTGGAAGTTCAAGGATGGTTTCGGTCACATTTTCATGGCCACGTTGATTAAGCACCATCTCTACCTTTTGCCTCTGAGGCCGAGACATCTGTCTAGAGCATTTTAAAAGTTACTGAAAAACAGAGGTGTGGACACCAGAGGTGGTATTCAGCAGGTCATGACCAGTTCTGGAGAACCGGTAGCGGAAATGTTGAGTAGTTCGGAGAACCTCAAACCGCCTCTGACTGGCCCCACCCCTATCTATTCTCCGCCTCCCGAATCCCAGCTGATTGGCTAGGTCTTCTTTGGTTGCCCTGCACAGGAGAATGGAGCTGGAAAGCAGGTTAGTGGGGTGGGGAGGGGATGGAGATTTTACACTATCCTTCCCCTGCCACGCCCACCAAGCCATGCCCACCAAGCCACACCACACCCACAGAACCGGTAGTAAAAAAATTTGAATCCCATCACTGGTGGAATGAGAGCCCTCCTATTTTAAAGGAACAGAGGCTGCAACTGGGCTCATTTGGGGGTCATCATCATCATCATCATCATCATCATCAATGGAATGGTGACTTTTAAAGGAGACATTGTGGGCTGGCGGTCCCCAGGGCTAGGGCCTTCTCTGTGGGAGCACCTGCCCTTTGGAATCAGCTCCCCGTCGATCTCCGTTTGGCCCCTGACCTCCGCTCCTTCCGCTGGGACCTGAAGACTTGGTTGTTCCAACGGGCGACTTCTCGAATGACCCGTGTTGGGTTTTATGTTAAATATTTGGCTTGTTTAGTTGTTTAATTCTGTTTTATTGTAAATTTTTCTCTGTTTTAATGTTCGCCCTGAGTCCTTAGGGAATAGGGCGGCATACAAGTCGAATAAATAATAATAATAATAATAATAATAATAATAATAATAATAATAATAAGCGCAGGCATTTGAGGGTGGCAGAATTCTTGCCTCTTGCCTCATCTTTTTCATTGTATGAGACAGTCAGCTTAGCTTTTCTGTGAAGGCAGGCAGGGCAGCCTTCTTTTGATAACAGTTAGCTCTTCTACTAATGCAAAATCAGACTTTCACCGGCTGAGAGGTGAGGCTAAAATGGATGCTGGACAATTTGTCCCTACCCTGCTTTTCTCGGAAGTGAGTTGATATTGGGCACCTGATTTTCTCCCCTCTTCCTCCTCTCTTTCTTTCCTTCTCACTTTCCTTCTCGTCCTTCTTTCTTCTGTGTTTCTCTCTTTTCCTCCCCTCTCCTCCTCTCCTCCCTCCCTCCCTCCCTCTCTTTCAGTCAAGAAATTTCCTAGAAAAAGTCACTCAGAAAAGCAAATAGGAAGTGTCAGCATTTACCGATATTGATTTCCCTCTCAACTGAATAACATTGCCCCTTTTCGATAGTACAAGTATCTTTATCGCACGCTGGTCCGGACGTTGGTTTGGAACATTGGCAGATCAGCTGAGCCGTTGCTATTTGGGGTGGAGATGAGGGGAAAAAAAGAGAATAAAATAACAATAACTTTCAATTGAAAAGTAGAATTGACAATTTAATTTAATCTTTCTGCATAAATAAATTGGTCCAACGCGCCCTTGGTTTATGCACCAATACACCGGTTGCTCATCATCCAGCTAGGTAACTGTCAACATCTGAGACAGCATACCGTTCAAAATGGCCACACAAGTGCAGGGGTGTGTGTGTATGGGGCCACAGATGGGTGTCGGGTGATGGGACTCATGCTGGGAGAGGAGCCAGGAAGGCAAGCCAGCTGCGGTCAGTTTAGAAGCCAACCAGGCCTGAAGAGTACTTGCTGGAGCCACCAGGAACCAGAAGATGGAGTGTGCTGAGTCCATATAGCCAGCTGCAATGGTGGGCTGTTGGATGGTTGGCGAGGTTCAGGTGAGCCCCTAGCTGTGATCTCTGGCTAGGCCTTCCCGCCCACCCTTGTGCTATGCTTTCCAGAGGTGGTATTCAGCCGGTTCTGACCAGTTCTGGAGAACCGGTAGTGGAAATTTTGGGTAATTCGGAGAACCGGCAAATACCGCCTCTGAATGGCCCTGCCCCCATCTCTTCTCCGCCTCCCATTGAGTCCCAGCTGATTGGCTGGGTCTCCTTTGGTTGCCTTGCACAGGAGAACAGAGCTGGAAAGCAGGTTAGTGGGGTGGGGAGGGAATGGGCATTTTGCAGTAACCTTCCCCTGCCACGCCCACAAAGCCACACCACGCCCACCAAACCACGCCCACAGAACCAGTAGTAAAAAAATTTGAATCCCACACTGATGCCTTCCCTAAATAACTAACTTTTCCCCGCCCACGCAGCCTGCTGTACTCATCAGAGCTGCCTGAGTCGATTAGCTTACCTAGTTTGAAACTGCGTTTCAGCCCCAAAGTGGCAAAGTGCATGACCAGCGAGCCCCTTGTCAGCAAAAGGTGTGCAGAGGTGTGCAGCCCACCTCTGGCCAGCTGGCTAGCAGAAGCCAGGAATGCTGGCTAGAAACTCTTGTACTTAGATTGTTCACCACGTGCCAAGCTAAGACACCAGTAAAGAGACCCTTTCAGCTCACAGTGTGGTCTCTTCTTTTGCTGGCTTGGTTAGAACTGCGACAGTAACATCACCAGGCACTTCATAGCAACCAAGCTGAAAGAGCACCAAAGACCCCCACATATATATATATTTAATATTAATCAATCAATAATCTCCAAATACAGCGGATTACGATGTCATCATCACTCTTTGCCTTCCCGTTCACTCAGCCCAGAGAGTCTATGTTCCAAGTATTCACCGGGCTTACCTGTAGCTATCAAAGCAGTGAAAAAAAGAAGATACTTCATTTTTGTTTTTCTGGGAATGGAGAACTTTTGGTTTGCACAGGGATAAATGTTCCAACAACGAATTCCTTCAGGTTAGAAATGCGTGGGAAGAAAGAGCAAGAGAGAATTAATATGGCAAATGAACAACGGGGAACTTGAAATTCATGACATCATGAGTTGGATAGGGTTGGGTTTTTTTTTTTTTAATACGATCTCTAAAATTCTCTGACTGGAAAAATAAGGAGTGTATTTGGGAGAATCACAGCTTCAAAGGTGTAAAATTACAGTGGAGGAAATAGAAAATACCTTCTATTCATGACGGCTTAGAAATTTCCCAATTCTTCATGACCTAGTCTTCCCCACCCTAAATGACGAATTATCTCTGTCATTGGGCACTTTAGTTTTGGCTGAGGGCCACAGGGAACACTAAATGTGGTTGAGGTTTAATACAAATAGCAATAGCACTAGCACCTAGACTTATATACCGCTTTATAGTGCTGTACAGCCCTCTCTAAGTGATCTACAATCTAAGTCTTCATTTGACCCACCTCAGAAGGATGGAAGGTCGAGTCAACCTTGAGCCTGGTGGGATTTGAACTGCCAAATTGTAGGCAGCTGGCTGCAGCGGAAGTAGCTTGCAGTACTGCACTCTAACCACTGTGCCACAGAGGCTCCCTGTATATGTGCAAATACTGCACAAACGTAAATTAAATTAAATATATATGCTTGTCCTGGCTGACCCTGGGTGATTTCTGAAAAGGGGAGAGGATCAGAATAAGTGGTTACGCAAATGGGAGACCACCCAAAAACTTCCAATTTGTAGACCTGATTGGAAAGGGGGAATCCTGGAACTTGGTTCAGGAAGCCAAGTTGGTTGTATCTGGGGTTGACTCCTTGGCAGAGAAACTAGGCAAAAGTTGGAGAATTATGAGGTTGTTGACAAAAATTGGATTTCAAACCTACAGAGGCTCCCTTTGCTGACTGTGGAATTCTGGGAGTTGAAGTCCACACTTCTTAAAATTGCTGAGAAGCAAGGCTGGCTGGGGAATTCTGGGAGCTGAAGTCCACACATCTTAAAGTTGCCAAGGTTGAGAGGCATGATTTCTGACCATTGGCTATCCAACTGTTGCTTGAAACTCCCAATGATGGAGCCACCACAACTCCAGGAGGTAGGTTGTCCAACTGCTTCATAACATTCATGATCAGGAGATTCCACCTTACCAAGTTTGAATCTCTCTCTATATAGCTTCGATTTGTGACTTCTTGTCTGATTCTTGAGAGCTAGGGAGAAAAAAATCTACACCCTCTTCCTGGTGTGGCTGTCCTTCAAGAATTGGAAGACTGTTGTATTTTATGATGACCCTAAAGACTCAATAAAATTTATAACCATATCAGTATTGTGTTTTCCTGAAAATAAGACCCGGTCTTATTTATTAATTTTGCCTCCAAAAGAAGCATTAGGTCTTATTTTCAGGGGATGTCTTCCACTGACTCACCTCACAGCAGCACCACCGACAGCCCCGCTCAGCAGGAACCCATGTGGTCATTGCTGGCCCACTTTATGCACGGTGCCCCCAGCCTCCATTTTGCCATGCCCATGGTGCCCCCAGCCTCCTCATAGCCGAGAAACAAGCTCTGAACGCCACCTCTGATAGCAAAACGGAGGTCAGGGGCAATGCGCACAAGTGGTGACAAGAAGCTGCAGAAGTGGGCCAGCAAGGCAGGTATCTTGGTGTGCGAGGCATGTCTGCAACTGCCCGAAGGTAATCAGCTCTACCCTCCATCCTCAACCAAGCTTGATTTTTACCCATGTGCCTTGCCCCACCCCATGCAGCCAAATGCAATGGAGTGGGTGGAGTTTTGATTAGGGCTTATTTTGGGGGTAGGGCTTCTATAGGGCTCTTGTGTAAAAATCAAGTTAGGGCTTATTTTCAGGACAGGTCTTATTTTTGGAAAAACATGGTAGTATTTATAGTCTTTTTTGTTGGTTAGCTTACTTTGAATCATCATAATGTATCTAGAATGGTTTTTTTTAACCCACCCACCCACTTCACTGTATAAATGTCATTTATTAATATTTTTTCTGTTGGTGCTGCCATTTTTAATATTTTGCTATTAATATTTTCAAACAAAATTTTAAAGACCCCTAACAAGGGGCAAAGCAGGGTTGTTTTGTTTTTTTTAAACTTCTAGTTTAAAATAGAAGTTTAGAATAGAAGTAGAGAATAGTTTAGTTTAGAATAGAAGTAGAGATAACAATCTTGCATTTTGCTATAAAAAGCCATTTTGTGCCATTATGAATTATTCAAATGGGGTCGTGTTTAGTTTTAATTCTTCTCTTTAAAGTCTGGACTATTTTGCACAAATTAGCATATGAGTAGTATCAGGCCCAGTGCTGGTTTTTTTCCCCACATATAACAGCAGCAGCAGCTGATGGATCTTTTAAACAATTAATAGGCTCAGTGACTATATGTTGTTTCAAGATATCTTTAACTAGAACAAACACTCGGTGCTTTAAAAGTCCACAACATGCAAATGGAAAATAATAGATCATAGCTAGCAGGAAGCAATTAGAATGAGTGCTAAAGTAGTAGCTATGCCTACAGGTTGAAAAAGAGGGGGTCTTTGAGGATATGAGAGATGTCTCTTTGTTCCCTATGCAGGTGTACCTTTTTCCCTATGCAAATTAGAGAAAAATATGAAAGCAACAACTGCAAATGTATGAATTGAGCCAGACCTAGTATTGTATAACTGTCAGCCTTGGAAGCCATTTTTTACTTGGAAGCATCAAGGCTGCCTCATTTAGTGCCTGGGAATTTGGGAGGGGGGATTTCATAGTGAGGTAGAAGATTGGACATAACAACATTCTTTCTCGGAGTCAAGGACAAGTTGCCCTGCACCTGGAGGGGAGTGAGCGGAGGGATGTCTCCAGTTGGGATGAAGATTTGATTGGGCCATGTGATGGACTGATGCATGCAGGGGATGGATCTTTGATTTTCTTTTGGGAAGGGAAAACTTGGAACCCTCAGATTTGGGTTTTCCCAGATGTGCCAATATGACAACTCTACTAAAATGGAACTTTGAGAAAATGCTTGTCTCGGAGTTTATTGGAGTTGGTTAGTTGGAACGCTGACAATAACTTCATGTAACATCCCAGTTGTCTCCTTCCCCAAAATGCAGAAATCTCACGAGATGGAGAAACCTTGTGAGATGTGGCACAAGAAATGAAATAAATACACCAAGGAGTAAATAAACCTGCAAATGGTTAAAACCTATTTCATTGCTGGAGGGAGGTAAAACTTGGCACCTTAGGTGAGTCCACAACTTTTGCAGTCCTTCCTCAAAGAAGTCCATGAGGAATGATGCAGAACCTCTAGAAGAAAATGAAGCTCTCTAGATACCTAGGACTTCAAAATTCCCATTGGTCACTGCCAGGGCATTATTGGACTACCTGAACTTTCCTATTTACTGGCCTCATCCATAGTGATTCCAAGAGCCAGGAATACTCAGACCAAGGTAGCAAAAAACTGTTTCTCTCGCTTCCCAAGAAAATCACCAAACAAAAGAGCAGAATCAAATCATTTTCCTTCATAAGCATAGCTCCAGTCAAGCAATCCCAGGTGCAAACTGAAAAGATTTAACACCATGAATATATAAATTCCCCTCTTACCTGTTTCCTTTTCTCTCTGGCTCCTTGATAACTTTTGTGGTACAATGCTTATAGGCAAAACAAGGGCACTGTCGATCTGGTGCCTCTTTATATTTGGATGGGCGGAGCAGATGTGAGATTAAAATAAACAAGGTAGCTTAGCGGGGCAAGCGAATGATTCATTTTGAGGTGTACTTCTGGTTAGTGTGCTGGACAGGGAGATGTGCTTCTTAAAAGCCAGATATAGAAGATGCGATTGGTAAACATACTAGCTTATTGATCAGCAGCCCTCTCTGATTTACTAGTACTCCTGCCATTGCAAAACTGTGGAAAGGTTTTTGTGTTCTAATAATGAAAAGAATGGAATCACAGGCCAAACCCCTGCCTAGAGCAGGAAACCTCAGGTTATCTCAGACCAATGTTTCTTAACGCTTGGCATCTTTCAAAATGTTTGGACTTCAACTCCCAGAATTCCCCAGTTAGCATGTGGCCTTCTCTCGTTAGTCTTGAAGCTTCTGTTTGTGCAAACTATCAAAAGGACCAGAAGAAGATTCAGAAGACATACAGCAAGTGCTTCTGACTATCTCATACGGGCAGTGGTGGGATGCGGCCGGTTCAGGCCGGTTCACGCGAACCGGCAGTTCGGACGATCAGCTGGCCCCACCCACCCACCTCCGTCCTATCTTGTCCTTTATTTCTTGCTTTCTAGCTCATCTCAATCGTACGGCATAGCTGACTACCTCCCCCACTTGCTGTTCTGCTTACCGTTGCTCACTTGGAAGGTAAGCAGCTGAGCTTCTAAATGCTCCATTTTCAGGGCTTCTGTGCAACGCTGAAAATGGAGCATTTAGAACCCAACCAGTTGTTAAACCTGGCCTGGACTGAGCAGGGTTGGGAATTTTAGTTTAAGGTTATTTAAATTAGATTTTATAATTGGATTAGATAATTTGATAAATGTTGTATTTATTGTTTATATATTTCTATGTAAGCTGCCCCGAGTCCCCTCGGAGATGGGGCGGCATATAAATCCAATAAAATAAAATAAAATAAATAAAATAAAATAAAATAATAAAAAAATAAACAAACCGGTTGCAGCCCACCACTGCATATGGGGTTATTGTGGGGGGGGGGAATAGGAAGGTGCCCCTTCTGCTGAACAAAAGGCAGGATAGGAATCAAATAAATAGATATAAATGTATCAGACCCTGCCTGTCTGAGTTCGAGCAAAGATGCCTTGTTTGAGGCCAAGTTAAGATCAAGACTTGGATCCAGACAAGCAGATTCCAACTCCCGGAACATTCAACAATGTCCTTACTTGCTGAAAAATTATGGATGTTAGACCACACATCCCAAAGACACCCAGATTGGGTAAGGCAGTTAGACACCTTATGAGATGGATGGATCAGGGAGTCAGTAGCCAATCCATCAGCTGCATTGGTAGAATGCTGGCTTCCCAGGAAAGGGAATGGGCGGAGGTAAGTTTTGGTCAGATTCCCCATCTTGTGACAAATGTCCTGAAGGTACTTTTTCCTCTGGAGACTGGAGATTAAAAGATATGAAGAATGGTGGCAGGAATTGTGTGTGTCTAGGCCAGTGGTGGCTAACCTTTTTGGGCTCCTGTGCCAAAAATTGTGTGTGCGCTTGCATGCCAGCACCAAGAAAGCAATGCACCCAGGGCCCCCATGCCCCCTGTGCATGCACCCATGTCCCCCCACCACATGGTGTGTGTCTCTGAGCATGAGCACACGCCTCCTGCACACACCCCACCTCCGCACATGTGTGCCAGATACCTGACAATCAGCTGTCTGGCGGGCGCCG
The DNA here is from genome assembly GCA_009733165.1 of Naja naja. Lineage (NCBI taxonomy): Eukaryota > Metazoa > Chordata > Lepidosauria > Squamata > Elapidae > Naja > Naja naja. Next base: position 23,379,933 of record CM019160.1, on the reverse strand, counting down.
TGTGCGCATGTGTGGTAGACCTGCTTTGGACGAGGGCTCGCATGCCGGCAGTAATGGCTCTGCCATAGGTTCTCCATCACGGGTCTAAGCTAATGAAAAGAAGGACTAAGGTGATGTGATAGCAGCATTCCAATATTTGAGGGGCTGCCACAAAGAAGAGGGGACAACTTATTATCCAAAGCACCTGAAGGCTGGAGAAGAAGCAATGGATGGAAACTAATCAAGGAGAGAAGCAACATAAAACTAAGGGGAAACTTCCTGACAGTTGGAACAATTCATCAGTGGAACGGCTTGTCTCCAGAAGTTGTGGGTGCTGGAACACTGGAAGTTTTAAAGAAGAACCATCATTTATCTGAAATGTTATAGGGTTTCCTGCTTGAACAGGGAATTGAACTGGAGGACAGCCAAGGTCCCTTCCAACTCACCTGTTATTCTGATCAGGGTGTCAGTAGTCAGTAGACAATCCATAAGCCGCTTGGGCGGCATGCTGGCTTTCCAGGATAGGGAAGGCTGAAGGCAAGCTTTGGCCAGATCCCCTGTCTTGTGGCGAATGCCCTGAATATATTTTTTCACCTTTGCATGTATAGCAGGAGAGCTCTTACTGTTATGTTTGCATGAAGAGACAGAAGTGCTTCACTGGTTGCTGCTGCTACTTATAGCCAGCAGCCGCAGTTGCCAGCCAATCAGAGTGCAGGGTTTTCCCACTTTTAAACCAATCATTTCTTACATTTTACAAGAACAGTTCAAACTAAACCAATGACATTCAAACCTGCATACATAACACCCCTCCCCACTAGGTTCAGTCCATACTCAAACCCCAGCCTATCTAATATATTCTTTTAAATAGGTGGGGCTCTTACGTGCTTTGAGACCTACGTGGTTCAGATGTTTTAAGGTTCTCACCCAGTGAGAGAGGAAATGTGTCTGTTGACATTTCCTTACTAGGACTTGTAGTAATGGTAGAACCTGTTTGGTTACTACAACCTGGTCTCTCCTCCCAATCCATCTCCAACCCAATGTCAACACCTAAATCAGGTAATGATGTGCAATCTTCCATTTGTGAAAATGGTTGTTGGCGTTGTGACAGGTTTTGGGATGGTTCCTGTCGTGTTAGCTCGTTACACATGGGGTTGATTCTTGCTTGTTCATTATACTCATGATCCTCCCCTTCCCCCCTAGAAGAGGTATTAGGTATGGGAACTACAGAGGAACAATTGCGATGTTCCTGAGGTAATCTGGATCTAAGCTGATCAATGTGCCTGCTCCAGAGGACACCATCCTCTAATTGTACCCTGTAAGATCGAGGGCCTGTGATTTGGGTTATCTCAGCAGGAATCCATAAAGGTTCACCCATAAGGTTCTTAGCATAAACAGAATCACCCACAGTGAACATGCAAATTTTACTAGTGGAATCTAGTGGTGCATTGGGTGCATAAGTGGGATGGAGGCGGTCAAGGGGAGACCTGAGTTTCCTACCCATCAACAATTCAGCTGGGGTTAAATTAGTTGAGGGGTTGGGAGTGATATGCTGGACACTGAGTAGTTTTTCAACTTTCTCAGTGATATCCCCTGGACCCAATTGCTGAAGTTTTTCCTTGGTAAATCGTACCATACGTTCAGCCCGGCCGTTCTTGAAGGATGCCCAGGGGCTGTCAGGGCATGTCTGATACCCTGTTGTGCTAGATATGATTCAAAAAGGTTGGATGTAAGTTGAGGGCCATTGTCAGAAACAAGCACATCAGGTAACCCGTGAGTTACAAAAAGCTTTTTAAGCTGTTTGATGACAGCTTCAGTTGTGGTGGATGCCATAGGGATAACCTCTAGCCATTTGGAATATGCATCAACTATAATAAGGAAAGTGTGCCCTCTGGTAGGGCCAGCAAAATCAATGTGAATCCTGGACCATGGACTCCTAGGACATTCCCATTCCTGTTTGGGGGTGAGAGGAGGGGCAGGCCTGACTATCTGACAGTTGGGACAGGATGCAACCCAGTGTTCAATCATTTTGTCAATACCTGGCCACCATACATAACTCCTGGCCAATCCCTTCATTCTGACAATACCTGGATGACCCTCATGTAACATTTCCAAAACCTCTTTTTGCAGTTTTGTAGGAATAACCACTCTGTTACCCCACAAAATACATCCTCTTAATACAGATAATTCAGTTTGCCTGGATTTAAAAGGTTGGGCAAGTTGTGGTAGATCTTGAAGAGGCCAACCTTTTTTAATCCAGCCTATAACAGGAGCCAATACAGTGTCTTTGGCAGTCTCTCTGGCAATTTCAGCAGCGTGTACTGGAAGTTTGGCAACAGTTTCTAGGAAAAAGGTGTAAGTCTCAGGAGCAAAGTCCTCAGTGTGTGAAGGAAGTGGGCAGCGACTCAAAGCATCTGCATGCCCAATGTCTTTGCCAGGCCTGTGGATGAGTTTGTATGAATAAGCAGCAAGAAATTCAGTCCACCTCATCATTCTTGGTGACAGGATAGTGGGCACAGGTTTGTCTCCTGCCACAATGCCTAACAGAGGTTTGTGATCTGTGACAATGGTAAATGTTCTCCCATATAAATACTCATGGAATTTCTTGACAGCTGCAACAATTGCCAAGGCTTCCTTGTCCAGTTGGCTGTAGTTCCTCTCTGCTTTGGTCAAGGTGCAAGAGTAAAATGCAATAGGAGCTTCTCTCCCGCTGGGAAGCCTGTGGCTCAAAACCCCCCCCTCCAAAAGGGGATGCATCACAAGTCAGTACAACAGGCAAATTCTCAGAGAACTGTATCAGTACAGCATCAGACATGATTAGTCTTTTAATATTGTTAAATGCAGATTGTTCTTTTGTGCCCCAGACCCACGCAGACTTTTTGTCTAATAATCTGTGCAGTGGTTCTGCAATGGTTGCCTTCTGAGGTAGGAACATGTGATAAAAGTTAATGAGTCCAAGGAAGGCTTGCAAATCTGTTTTACATTTTGGTCTAGGGGCTTCTTTGATTGCCTGAACCTTGGCATCTGTGGGGTGGATACCATGCTTGTCAATCATATAGCCCAAGAACTCAACCTTGTCAGTTCTAAGAGTGCATTTTTCTTCCTTGACTTTTAACTGCGCTTTTTTGAATCTGGTAAGGACTTCTCTGAGTCTCTCTTCTTCTGTTCCGCGTTGCCTTCTTCTTCAGGGAGATCCCACCTTCATCGCCAGTTGCATGAAGAGACAGACGCGGAGTGCTTCAAGCTCTTTGTTTATTAGTGACTACAGCTCAGAATGAACCCACTTTGGCTGGGCTGCGGCTGCTACTTATAGCCAGCAGCCGCAGGTTAACCAATCAGAGTGCAGGGTTTTCCACTTTTAAACCAATCATTTCTTACATTTTACAAGAACAGTTCAAACTAAACCAATGACTTTAAACCTGCATACATAACACTTACAGTAAACTCCCTTAGACACTTACATTCCATGAGTTCATGGGTAAAATGCACCACCAGACAGAAAGAGGACATGGCAGAGAGAAATTGATATCTTCCTTAACTTCTTGCCCTCCAAAGATTGCTAATTACTTCCTTCTTTTACTTTCTAGGAGTAGTTAGGGCTCCTTTTGTTACGCCCTCAGATATAAGGAAGTAAAACTCCTTTTGTTCTCTAATGCCTCATGATTCATGATCATGATCCCACACACACACACACACACAAATGATTAGCTATAGGTACTCCAGACATGGAAGAAATTAGAAATGAAATGTCACACAAAAGCTCACAAAATCCTTCAGTAAACGTGGTGGTTGAGGAATTCTGGGCATTGAAGTCCATCTCTCTTAAAGCTGCTAAGGCAGACAATCACTAGTTTAGAGAATCCAGCGACAATATAGTGAGTTGTTGTTGGTCAGAATCCATCCTCAAAGTCCACATATTTTAAAGTTTGCCAAGACTGAGAAAAACTCTTTAAATATACAAATTGCAGCTCAGGTGGAGGAACTGCTACTGTTAGCTTGAACCAAAGTGAAATAAGAATTTATAGTTTTTTTTCCTCCCTTAAAATGCCACTTACCCCCAATTAAATGATGTCTCTGCTCTGAAGAATAGTAGTGTGTACTGGGTGAGTGATCCACGGAGAACCTGGTCCTCCGTAACCATGCCCAAGTGAGAACTGAGAAAAGGCATATTGTTGGTCTCTAACCTTAACCATTCCCAAAATTCAGACGCCAGCCTGGCCCACTGCTAAGAATTCTGGGAGCTGGAGTCCCTGCATCACAAGAGACCTAAATGAGACAAAAGTTAATCTGCAGAAATGTTGAGATGTTGGATCGATTAGAAGGAAATGGTCCTCAGCCATTTCTCACTCCAAGGATGCAAATCTAGGAAGCCACATGCCAGGACATGGTGGTGTCTTGTGATGAGAGTCAAAATTGTGTTTTTAGGGGATAGTGCCACGTGTGAGATGATGATTACAAGGAAAAGTTAAAAGTTGTTTCTCAGCTGGATTATTTCAGCATTAGGGCCCAGACTGAAGTTGTTGCTGTTTTTGATATGAGCAACAACAGAACTTCTCAGAGCTGCTATCAATAAAGATTTCTTCACATACTCTGCAGTTTTATCCTATCTTGTGTGCGGCCTATTCAATATTGGGCAAAGAAAGAGGATGGGATTTTTGCTCTTAGAGGGATAATTTTTTTAAGGGGGCAAAGGGGCTACAAGGAATTGTAAAAAAAAACAATAACTTTTCCACTTGTCCATTAAAGTTAGTTATCACTTGTGAGTCTTCATTCTTTGACGTCTGTGTTGTTTTTAGCCATTCAGTGTCTGATAGCAGGGATACACCCAGTATCTTTTATTGCTGAACAATGACTTTAGAACAATGAACTATGTACATTACAGCTTGAAGCATTGATCATAGTCTCAGGCATTAAGAAGTTTCATAACTATGTACATAATTGTTCTTTTGAAATCTGGGTAAACTAAGTGCTTCCCGGTAATTTTCATGACAAATAAACCTATGCAAGCTGGTTCTCTCTAAATTAAAAAGGCTAACAATTCTTTCTGTAGCAATCAACTGGTGAAGACTGCTTTGCCTTCACAAAAAAAGATGTGTTACTTGAGGAAACGTTCATGTAATTTCCATTTGGGATTAATTGCTTACCAGCTTTGAAAATGATCCATTCCACTTTCCAATAGAAATTGCCGTCTGTGATTTGGGTGATGTGTTTTTAAAACAACCATGATGTTTTAAAGCAGGGGTGCCCACCCTCCAAATCCCCAGGCCATGGCCCATTCAGAACCAGGCTGCACAAGAGGTGGGTGAAAGTGCACACATGCACACAGCTCCACTTGTGCGAGCGGCGGGTGAACATGTGTGCGCATGAAACTCCATTTGTGTGAGCAGTATGTGTGAGTGCCCACACTGTGCAACCACTGACCCACCATTCATGCTGACCCATCCTGTCTCTCCACCACCACTGCTAGTCCGCAAAGCTGGAAGGTTGGGGGCCACTGTTTTAAAGCATAAACTTTGGTTTTTATGCATCTGGCAGAGAGAAACAAAAAAACCAGTTTGGTGCGGTGTGTCGAGGTTGTAATGATGGGTCTGGTGGATACTATCTGGGGTGAGTTTGAGCCTGTGACTCCAGATGAAGTGGACAGGATCATCCGGGGGCTGAGTTCCACCACGTGTTTATTGGACCCGTGTCCCTCCTGGCTGGTTTATGCTGCCCGGGAGGTTACATGAGGCTGGCTCCAGGCAGTGGTCAACACTTCATTGAGTGAGGGATCCTTCCCCGCCACCTTGAAGGAGGTGGTGGTAAGGCCTCTCCTTAAGAAGCCTGCCTTGGACCCAGCCATTTTGAATAACTTTCATCCTGTCTCCAATCTTCGCTTTGTGGTGAAGGTTGTTGAGAGCGTGGTGGCCTGACAGCTTCCGGGTGTTCCTGGAGGAAGCTGATTACCTAGATCCATATCAATCGGGTTTCAGGTCCAGGTACAGCACCGAGACGGCATTGGTCGTGCTGGTGGATGATCTCTGGAGGGCTCAGGACAGGGGGCATTCCTCGGGCCTAGTCCTATTAAATCTCTCAGCGGCTTTTGATACCATCAACCATGGTATCTTATTGCAACGCCTCAGGGGGTTGGGGGTGGGAGGCACCATTTTGCGGTGGTTCTCCTCCTGCCACTCGGGTCATTAGCAATCGGTGTTGGCAGGAGGGCAGAGGTCGACCCCGAGGCCCCTCATGTGTGGGGTGTCTCAGGGGACAGTCCTCTCTCCCCTCCTGTTCAACATCTATATGAAGCCACTGGGTGAGATCATCTGCAGTTTTGGGGTGAGGTATCATCAGTATGCTGATGATACCCAGCTTTTTATCTCCACCCCAAACCAACTCAGTGATGCCCTCGCCGTGATGTCCCGTTGCCTGGAGGCAGTGCGGATCTGGATGGGAATGAACAGACTCCAGCTCAACCCGGCCAAGACCGAGTGGCTGTGCATACCAGCATCTCAGATGATCCAGGATGTTCCATCGTTAGACATGGGGGGAGAGGTGTTGCCACCCATTGATAGAGTGCACAACTTGGGTGTCCTCCTGGATGCATGGCTCAGTTTGGAGGAGCAGGTAGGAGCCGTGACCAGGGGGGCATTTGCCCAGGTTCTCCTGGTACACCAGTTGCGCCCCTATCTGGACTGAGATGCCTTGCGTACGGTTACTCATGCGCTCGTTACGTCCCGAGTCGACTACTGCAATGCTCTCTATATGGGGCTGCCCTTGCGGACCACACGGAGGCTTCAACTGGTGCAGAATGCGGCCATGCAGGTTGTGATGGGAGTATCCCGATACTCCCATATTACACCCCTCCTGCGCAAATTGCACTGGTTGCCGGTTGCCCTTCAGGTGAGATTCAAGGTGCTGGTAATTACCTATAAAGCCCGACATGGCTTAGGGCTGGGGTACTTGCAGGAACATCTCTTGCCAGCATTGACTGCCCATCGCCCTGTGTGCTCCCACAGACAGGGCCTCCTTGGAGTGCCATTGGCTAGACAGTGTCAGCTGGTGACCCCCAGGGGTAGGGCCTTCTCTGTGGGAGCGCCCACCCTGTGGAATCAGTTGCCCTTGGAGCTGCAGTTGCCCCCTGACCTCCGTTCCTTCTGCCGTGACCTGAAGACGTGGCTTTTCCAACAAGCTGACCTGGACTGAGTGGTGGGGTGGGGTTATATGTTTTAGGTTTAGTGTTTTTGTGGGTTTTAGATATTGTTTGGCTTTGGTTTAATAATTTTAAAAATTACTTTTAAATCTTGTATTGTGTGCTTTTATGATGTGAGGCACCCTGAGTCCTTCTGGAGATAAGGCAGCATATAAGTCCAATCAATCAATCAATCAATCAATCAATAAGACACAAGTCCTAAAAATGGGACACCATGAGTTAGTTGTTCTCCTATCTTAAATATGAAGCCAGCTGGGGTTTGTTTTTGTTTATTTGAGCCAGTCACTTTCTCTCAGCCCTTAGAAAGATTAGAAAAAGAATCAAAGAAAAAGAAGAACCGGATATTATATGGTATGGGATTTATTTTATCAGTGGTTGGAAAATAAAACAAATTAAAATGGACTCGATGAATATATAAAGTAATAAGATTGTTAAAAATAGATATATTAAATAATAGTTATAAGAAAATGTGATTATTTTACATTGATAAGAAAAGTACTAGATATAATTGTAAGCACAAGATATATGTACTCAGTCGACACACGGTTGAAATGAAATGGAATTATTGTGAAATATAAAATAATTTGTTTTTTCAAAAAAAGGAAGAAAGAAGGTGTTGGAAGAAATATCCTTCTGGGTTCAGTTCCAAGTGGGGAAAAAGACACTGGAAACATGGAGGCTGTTCGGAAAGATGGGCTTAATGGTGGACAGGACCACATGCCTTGGACCTCTTGGGTGAGGAAAAAGGGGAGGAGATGCTGAGAGTCCCTGGGTTTTATGCCCTCTCTGGGCTTTTGAACTTCCTGGGGCACAGGAAGAGTATCCTGACTGGTTGCTGTCAAAGCTAGCTTTGTAGGTTGTCTGTGTGCTAAGTTTGGTTGAAACTTGGTGGGTGGTACAATGAAGGGCAATTGAATGGCTCTGCCTGAAGGAAATAGATCTTTGTTGTGTAGAATAGACTGGCCCAGGCTTTAATGGCCTGTTAACAAAGGGGATGGGGCTGAGTTTCTGCCTCTCTGAGTTTCTGCCTCTCTGAGTTTCTACTTCTCTTTTAGGGGAAATAGTCTGCCTTTAAAAAAAAATATCCTAAATTATTTCATTTTCCTAGGGGAGGGGTGGGTTTTAACTTCCAGCAAAGGCAAGGACCAACCACTTTTGAAATGACTTAGGTGGAGCTCTTGTTTTATCTCCTACAGTTGTGGGGTCTCATGCTTTAAGCAAGACGTAATGCTGGAGGCACCCACAGGAAAGCTTCTGCAGCCTTTTCTCCAGGGAAGGAATAGATAAGAAGGAACTTTGGCCCCATTTCACAGCTTGGATAAGCCACTCTCAAAGAGGCATTAACTCACTTTTTTAACCCTGCCCACAACTCCAGATTGGGCTGCCGAAACTGGATAGAAAAAGCATCAAACATGAATGTGGCCTCCTAAAATTTCCACCCCACTCCAAAAGGACCAGATATATATGAGTCCTTCATTTCACCCACATGGTTATATCATATAAACAGAGGGATAGAATCAAGATCAGTTTAATAACACTTTTATCATGGGTATGGCCACACTTGCAGTTTGGTCACATAAAAAGATGCTGAGACTCTAGAAAGAGTGCAGAGAAGATAAGCAGCCGGGTTAGATTAGGGACTGAGGCTAAAACATAAGGATGAACGGTGGTTGTAGGTTCAGTACACAGTCTTAATGTCATGAACAGAAGGATCAGGAGACAGGATAGCAGCCGCTTCACATTGTTCCTTGGTAGCTCAGGGGCTGTTGAAATGCCTGCCTGCAGATCCAGCTGCCTACAATTATTGTAGCCCGAATCCCACCAGACTCAAGGTTGACCTAGCCTTCCATCCTCCTCGGGTAGGTAAACTGAGGACCCGGTGATTGGGGGCAATTAGCTGACCTGTAAAATGCCTTTAGTAATAATAAGCAGGTATATACAATGGAATGAAGGCTATTGCTCAGCACACACTGGGTTGTATCCCAGAATTGTGTGTCACTTGAAATGGAGAAGGCTGGGCTGCATAATGTAATTTAAAAAAAAAAATCCCAGGGGCTGCCAAAAGAAGAGGCAGTCAAGCTTTATTCTCCAAAGCACCAGAGGGTAGGACAAGCAGCCAGTGAAGAACTAATCAAGGAGAGTAGAACCAAGCTAGAACTAAGAAGGAATTTCCTGACAGTGAGAACAATTAATCAGTGGAATAATTTAAGCCCAGAAGCCAGGTGGTTGAAGCTCCAACACTAAAGTTTTAAAAAGATGTTGGATGGGTTTCCCTGTTTAGGCAGGAGTTTTCTGACTAAAGACCTCCAAGGTCCCTTCCAACTTTGTTATTCCATTCTATTCTATTTTCCACATTCATTCAGCTTTGGAAAGTGAAAAGTTAAAGATAAAAGACTCCCAGTTTCAAAAAAAGGTTATCCTGGCTTTCTTAAAGCAAGAAGTTGAGGGACCTCACAAGATGTTTTGTTTCCATCTTCCAAATCTCTAAGCAAATTTCATTTATTTTATTTTTTCTTTCTTTCCAAGAGGCATACAGTAGAGCAACATTTCTCAACCTTGGCCACTGTAAGATGCATGGACTCTGTTATGTTTGCATGAAGAGACAGACACGGAGTGCTTCAAGCTCTTTTAAGTTTGCATTGCTTCAGTCTTTAGTTTATTAGTGACTACAGCTCAGAACGGACCCACGTTGGCTGGGCTGCGGCTGCTACTTATAGCCAGCAGCCGAAGTTGCAGCCAATCAGAGTGCAGGGTTTTCCCGCACTTTTTAAACCAATCATTTCTAAGATTTTACAAGAACAGTTCAAACTAAACCAATGACTTCAAACCTGCATACATAACACCCCTCCCCACTAGGTTCAGTCCATACTCAAACTCCATCTATCTAATGTATTCTTTTAAATAGGTGGGGCTCTTACGCGTAATGCTGAGACCTACGTGGTTCAGATGTTTTAAGGTTCTCACCCAGTGAGAGAGGAAATGTGTCTGCTGACATTTCCATACTTGGACTTCTAGTAATAGTAGAACCTGTTTGGTTGCTACAACCTGGTCTCTCCTCCCAATCCATCTCCAACCCAATGTCAGCACCTAAGTCAGGTAGTGATGTACAGTCTTCCACTTGTAAGAATGGATTTTGGCATTGTGACAGGTTTTGGGATGGTTCCTGTCGTGTTGGCTCGTTACACATGGGGTTGATTCTTGCTTGCTGATTATCCTCATGATCCTCCCCTTCCCCTAGATGAGGTACTAGGTGGGGAACCAGAGAGGAGCAATTGATGTTCCTGAGGTAATCTGGATCTAAGCTGATCAATGTGCCTGCTCCAGAGGACACCATCCTCTGTTTGTACCCTGTAAGACCTAGGGCCTGTGATTTGGGTTATCTCAGCAGGAATCCATAATGGTTCACCCATAAGGTTCTTAGCATAAACAGAATCACCCACAGTGAATGTGCAAATTTTGCTAGTGGAATCTAGTGGTGCGTGGGTGCGTAAGGGATGAAGGCGGTCAAGGGGAGACCTGAGTTTCCTACCCATCAACAACTCTGCTGGGGATAAGTTAGTTGATGGGTTAGGGAGTGATATGCTGGACACTGAGTAGTTTTTCAACTTTCTCAGTGATGTCCCCAGGACCCAATTGCTGAAGTTTTTCCTTGGTAAACGCACCATGCTCAGCCCGCCATTAGCAAGGGTGCCCAGGGGCTGTCAGGGCATGTCTGATACCCTGCTGTGCTAGATATGATTCAAAAGGTTGGATGTAAATTGAGGACCATTGTCAGAAACAAGGACATCAGGTAACCCATGAGTTACAAAAGCTTTTAAGCTGTTTGATGACAGCTTCAGCTGTGGTGGATGCCATAGGGATAACCTCTAGCCATTTGGAATATGCATCTACTATAATAAGGAAAGTGTGCCCTCTGGTAGGGCCAGCAAAGTCAATGTGAATCCTGGACCATGGGCCCCTAGGACATTCCCATTCCTGTTTGGGGGCGAGAGGTGGGGCAGGCCTGACTTCCTGGCAGTTGGGACAGGATGCAACCCAGTGTTCAACCATTTTGTCAATACCTGGCCACCATACATAACTCCTGGCCAATCCCTTCATTCTGACAATTCCCGGATGACCCTCATGTAACATTTCCAAAACCTCTTTTGTAGTTTTGCAGGAATAACCACCCTGTTACCCCACAAAATACATCCTCTTAATACAGATAATTCAGTTTGCCTGGATTTAAAAGGTTGGGCAAGTTGAGGTAGATCTTGAAGTGGCCAACCTTTCTTAATCCAGCCTATAATAGGAGCCAATAAAGTGTCTTTGGCAGTCTCTCTGGCAATTTCAGCAGCTGTACTGGAAGCTTGGCAACAGTTTCTAGAAAAAAGGTGTAAGTCTCAGGGCAGGATCCTCAGTGTGTGAAGGAAGTGGGCAGTGACTCAAAGCATCTGCATGCCCAATGTCTTTTCCAGGCCTGTGGATGAGTTTGTATGAATAAGCAGCAAGAAATTCAGTCCATCTCAGCATTCTTGGTGACAGGATCGGGCTTGGTTTGTCCCCTGCCACAATGCCTAAAAGAGGTTTGTGATCTGTGACAATAGTAAATGTTCTCCCATATAGATACTCATGGAATTTCTTGACAGCTGCTACAATTGCCAAGGCTTCCTTGTCCAGTTGGCTGTAGTTCTCTCTGCTTTAGTCAAGGTGCAGAGTAAAATGCAATAGGGCTTCCCTCCCGCTGGGAAGCATGTGGCTCAACACCCCCTCCACTCCAAAAGGGGATGCATCACAAGTCAGTACAACAGGCAAATTCTCAGAGAACTGTATCAGTACAGAATCAGAAGTGATTTGTCTCTTAATAGTGTTAAATGCAGCTTGTTCTTTTCTGCCCCAGACCCATGCAGGAAAGCTTACAAGTCTGTTTTGCATTTTGGCCTGGGGGCTTCTTTGATTGCCTGAACCTTGGCATCTGTGGGGTGGATACCATGTTTGTCAATCATATAGCCCAAGAACTCTACCTTGTCAGTTCTAAGTGTGCATTTTTCTTCTTTGACTTTTAACCCCGCTTTCTTGAATCTGGTTAGGACTTCTCTGAGTCTCTCGTGTAACTGAGTGTCATTTTCAGCAGAGATTAACACATCATCAAAATAAGGCACTACCCCTGGCAGTCCTTGGAGCATTCTTTCCATAAGGCTTTGGAAGATGCCTGGTGCCACACTTACTCCAAATTGCAACCTTTGGAGGCATTTGAAAGCACCTCTATGAGTCAAAATGATTTGGGCCTCTGCAGTGGCATCATCAACTGTTAACTGTTGATATGCCTGGGCCAGATCCAATTTGGCAAAGACTGTGCCCCCGCCAAGAGAATGTAATAAATGATGCACCACTGGAACTGGATATGTGCTCTGTTGTAGCATGGTTCAATGTCCCCTTGTAGTCTCCGCAGATTCTCACAGACCCATCAGCCTTGACTGGTGTGACTATGGGTGTCTCCCACCTGGAGTGGTCAGTGGGCTCTAAAACCCCTTGAGCTATTAGTTTATCTAATTGTGCATCAATTTTTTCCTTTAAGGCAAATGGGACCCTTCTGGGCTTTAAACGGATTGGTGGCACCTTGGGATCTAGATTGAAAGTGATAGGGGTCCCCAAGTACTTGCCTAATCCGTCGCTGAAGACCTCTGGAAACTCAGACTTCAAGGCCTCCTCCCATTCAGTGTTGCTCACGTGATTGATGCCAGTCACCTCGATGCCCAGCGGTTGAACCACTCAAGTCCCAGCAAACTTGGGCGATACTTGTCCACGATGGTCAGGGCAGGCGTTTGGTGTGGCCTTTGAACTTCACGTTGAATTCTCTTGTTCCAACTACTGGAATCTTGTTCCCTTGGTAGTCTTTAAGAGTCAGTGCTTGCTTCTTGAAGTGATTCTTCTGAATGTTTGGGAGTAGTCTGTGAATAGTGTCCCATGACACCATAGATAGATATGAGCCTGAGTCCACTTCCATTTGGCAAGGCCTTCCTTCAATAAGTACCTTGACATGCACTTTTCTGTTATTGATAGAAGATGAATGACCAATAGTTACTGTCTGATGAGTTTCATTCTTCCCTTTGCTTCTGTGCTGCCCCCTTTCTCACTGAGATTGTTGGGCTTGAATTCTTTGTCTTTGTTTGCAGGAAATTTCCTTCTGTTGGGTGGAGTTCTGGATGATTTGCAGACTCTTGCTAGGTGTCCTCTTTTTCACAATGGAGGCAAATGGTGTCTAAAAACTTGCATTCAGTGCGGGGTGGCTTCCCCACAACCTCTGCAGTAGAAATCTTGCCTCTTCCTATCCAGGTCTTTCTTTTTCCGCTCCATTCTGAGTCTGTAAATTCCTCTTCCACCTCACTGCAATCTGATTCAGAATCTAGGTCATCACAATGGTTTGTGGTAGACTTTTCCCCATCAGAATGGTTTGTGGCCCTGTTCATCTTCCTCATGGCTGCTGCTGAGGACTTGGTAGCTTCTGCTGAAGAGGCTTCTTCTATGGCTTCTTTTAGCGTGATCTTAGGTTTCATTAATAACTTGCTCTGTAATACCTTGTCTTTAAGGCCCAGAACAAATCGATCGCGCATGGCCTCTTCTAAACTGTTAAATTCACATGCACCCCCAATGTCTCTTAAACTTGCCACAAGTCATTTACGTTTTGTTTTCCCCTGATCACGACGGTAAAACTCGTGTTCTCTTAATGAGGCATGATACTTGTGGCGCGTAATGGGCTCTTAACAGCTTTTCCAAGTCAGGCCAGTCCATTACCTTCACGCTGCAGCTCCCGCCAATGCCTTCACCATCTTGAAAACTGCCGGACCGCAGTACGTAAGAAAGACCGCCTCTTCCGCTTCTCGAAATGTCGGCTAGATCGCTTCCTTCCAGATACATTTGGAAACGATCTGCATACGACTCCCAGTCTTCTGCCATGGATCGAACGGGCTGGGGGTGTTCAGCGCAGCCATCTCGCTCTTCTTCTGTTCCGCGTTGCCTTCTTCTTCAGGGGAATCCCATCCTCGCCAGTGTTGTGTTTGCATGAAGAGACAGACGTGGAGTGCTTCAAGGTCTTTAGTTTATTACTTATAGCCAGCAGCCGCAGTTGACAGCCAATCAGAGTGCAGGGTTTTCCCGCACTTTTTAAACCAATCATTTCTAACATTTTACAAGAACAGTTCAAACTAAACCAATGACTTCAAACCTGCATACATAACAGACTCCAACTCCCAGATTTCCCGTCAGCTCTGCTGTGCTGACTGGGGAATTCTGGGAGTTGAAGTCCGCACATTTTAGAATGGTCAAAGTTGAGAAACAGCACAATAGAGGATTTCTTGGGGACAGTCATATTTATTTGTTTGTTTGTTTGTTTGTTTGTTTATTTATTTATTTATTTATTTATTGGATTTCTAACCCGCCCCATCTCCTGAAGGACTCTGACATCATACATCATAAAACAATACAAAATATACAATTAAAAAGAAATTAAATGAGAAACCCAATTAGAAGCTAAAAACAGTAAAAACAATCGTTTAAAACTCCCATCCCCACTCTCAGCCCAGGTCAGCAAGTTGGAACATCCAGGTTTTTAGGCCCCAGCAGAAGGAGAGGAGGTCAGGGCCACCAGCAAGGAGGAGAGGAGCTCAGGGGCCACAGGGTGGGTAAAGCTCCAGGGGAGCTGGTTCCACAGGGTGGGTGCTTCCACAGAGAAGGCCCTGCCCCTAGGGGTCGCCAGCCGACATTGTCTGGCTGACAGAACCCCAAGGAGGCCCACTCTGTGAGAGTGCACAGGACGATGGGAAACAGTTGCTGGCAGCAGGGTCTCCCGTAAATATCCCAGTCCTAAGCCATGAAGGGCTTTGTAGGTTAACACCAGCACCTTAAATCTCACCCGGAGGGCAACCTGTAACCAGTGCAGCGCATGCAGGAGGGGTGTAACATGGGAGTATCGGGACGCTCCCATCACAACCCACAACCCACGCCACTGCATTCTGGACAAGTTGAAGCTTCCGGGTGGTCCTCAAGGGCAGTCCCATGTACAGAGCATTGCAGTAGTCCAAATGGAAAGTGACGAGCGTGTGAGTGACCGTACGTAGGGCATCTCAATCCAGGTAGGGGTGCAACTGGTGCACCAGGTGAACCTGGGCAAACACCCCCCTGGCCACGGCCCCCATATGCTCCTCCAAACTGAGCCGTGCATCCAGGAGGATGCCCAAGTTGCGCGCCCTATTTACAGGGGGTAACACCTCTCCCCTCATAACTAAAGGTGGAATATCCTGGACAACTCGAGATGCCGGTACATAAAGCCACTCGGTCTTGGCCAGGTTGAGCCGGAGCCTGTTCCTCCCCATCCAGGCCCGCACCACCTCCAGGCACCAGGACATCATGTCAAGGGTGTCACTGGGGTGGTTAGGGGTGGTGATAAAAAGCTGGGTATCATCAGCATACTGATGATACCTCACCCCAAAACCATGGATGATCTCACCCAGCGGCTTCATGTAGATGTTGAACAAAGGGGTGAAAGAACCGACCCCTGAGGCACCCCACAAAGGAGGGGCCTCGGAGCCGTATTCCTGGCCCCCCGTCAACACCATCTGCGTATGGCCCAAGAGGTAGGAGGAGAACCACCGCAGAACGGTGCCCCCCACTCCCAGCCCCTCGAGACGTCGCAGTAGGATACCATGGTCGATGGTATCAAAAGCTGCCGAGAGATCTAACAGGACAAGGACAGAGGAATGACCCCTGTCCCGTGCCCTCCAGAGATCATCCACCAGTGCGACCAATGCATATCCTGCCCGTTGCATGAAGGAAATCAAACCTGTGTTCCCATGGTCATACAGGATGTGTAAATATTTGCTTCTGTAATTCTTATATTTTTTTACCTGGACTTTAGACTTGGCTTGGCTGCTTTTTATGGAAATCAAACACAAGATGTTTACCCGCTTGCTGGTCAAAATCATTTCCCTCTTCCACATTTGATAACCGAAGCAAAGACACACAATGATGCAGAGGTGTGTAACTAGAAACACTGGTCTCTCCCATGCTCTCAGCTGACCAACATGCATTAGATTACCATGTTAAAAGAATTGTGAAAGAGAGGTTAGGATTATGGTGGTTGACTTTTTAGATGGTTTTTCTTAAAAGCATTTGGCATGATGTGATTAGCCTTTTTTTGTCAAAAAGTTTTTTTATTTTTTAATTATTTAAATACATCTTTGCAAGAGCAGTGTGGTTCCGGAGCATCTTATAGTAAAAAAAATTCGGTATATAAAGAAAGCGTGGGACTCCAATCATGCCACTGGAGCCTTTGATGCCTCTCGCCATGCCACAGATCCCCATGGATGACCCTTCCCTAGTATATATTGGGTGAAAATGCTTGGGTAAATTTTTCTCCAATGAATTCTTGGGCTATCGGTGAACATTTTTAAGGATGAAAATGGAGGTAGGACATGTCCGTCTGGACCTCCCACTTTTTTCCAGAACAAAATGAAATTTTGGGTCATCTTTTGACCTATTCGATTGTCTACCCTTCCATCCAGCGTGAGACCCAATCCTCATGCATTCTCAATGACGTGTCACTGGGTATAAGAAATTCCCTCTAATTTTACAAGGAAGAGAACGACTTAAATGTGTATCTACAAAACAATGTACCTCATGCCTTAGACAAGGAATATGCCTGTTTATTGTTCAGGACACTGAGGGTCATGCAAAGGTGTCAGCTCTGTGGCTATGAAAAATAATGTTGTGGCTTTTCTAAATTAACATAGTTGAGCAGGAAGCTAAATTCTGCTGTGACATCTTTGTACATCTGGGCCATTAGTTGAACGGCTCTTAATTGTTGTCCAGTGTTTAACATTTGGCAACTTTTAAGACATTGTAATTTAAGATATTCCAGAATTGCTAAGAGTTCGATGCTGGCAGGAGACATTCCCGCAAGTACCCTGGCCCTAAGCCATGGATGGCTTTATAGGTAAGAACCAGCACCTTGAATCTCATATGGAGGGCAGCCAGCAACCAATGCAACTCACGCAGGAGGGGTGTAACATAGGAGTATCGGGATAACCCCATCACAACCCACAAGCCGCATTCTGCACCAGCTGAAGCCTCTGCGTGGTCCGCAAGGGCAGCCCCATGCAGAGCGTATTGCAGTAGTCAATCTGGGACGTAACGAGCGCGTGAGTAACTGTGCATAGCGCATTTCGGTCCAGGTAGGGGCGCAACTGGCACACCAGGCACACCTGGGCGAATGCCCCCCTGGCCACGGCTCCCACCTGCTCCTCCAAATTGAGCTGTGAATCCAAGAGGACACCCAAGTTGCAAGCCCTTTCTATGGGGGGCGGGGCAACACCTCTCCTCCCATAACCAAAGATGGAACATCTTGGACCACCCGAGATGCCGGTATGCATAGCCACTCGGTCTTGGCAGGGTTGAGCTGGAGCCTGTTCCTCCCCATCCTGATCCGCATCACTTCCAGGCAACAAGACATCGCAGGGAGGGCATCACTGAGTTGGTTTGGGGTGGAGATGTAGAGCTGGGTATCATCAGCATACTGATGATACCTCACCCCAAAACCACAGATGATCTCACCCAGCAGCTTCATATAGATGTTGAAGGAGGAGGGGAGAGAGGATTGACCCCTGAGGCACCCCACAAGTGAGGGGCTGCGGAGCCGACCTCTGCCCTCCTGCCAACACTGATTGCAAATGCCCTGAAAGGTAGGAGAACCACCGAAGAACGGTGCCTCCCACCCCCAGCCCCCTGAGGCGCTGCAACAGGATACCATGATCGATGGTATCAAAAGCCTCTGAGAGATCTAATAGGACTAGGACAGAGGAATATCCTCTGTCCCGAGCCCTCCAGAGATCATCCATCAGCGTGACCAATGCTGTCTCCTTGCTGTACCTGGGCCTGAAACCCGATTGGTACGGATCTAGGTAATCAGCTTCCTCCAGGAACCTCAGAAGCTGGGATGCCACCACACTCTCAACAACCTTCGCCATAAAGCGAAGGATGGAGACTGGATGGAAGTTGTTCAGAACAGATGGGTCCAAGGCAGGCTTCTTGAGGAGGGGCCTCACCACCGCCTCCTTCAAGGCGGCCAGGAAGAACCCCTCACTCAACAAAGCAGTGATAACTGCCTGGAGCCAGCCTCGTGTCACCTCCTGGGCAGCATACACCAGCCAGGAAGGACACAGGTCCAATAAACATGTGGTGGAACTCAGCCTCCGCATGGCCCTGTCCACATCATCTGGAGTCACAGGGTCAAACTCATCCCAGAATGTAACAACCAGACCCGACGTTACTCCCTCGTCAGACTCTAGCCAGTTGGAGTCCAAGCTGGCCCAAATCTGAGCAATCTTGCCCTGCAGGTGATGACTAAATTCCTCGGCACATCCCTGCAAAGGGTCGCCCCCTGCCCCGGTTCAAGAGGGAGCGGGCAACCCCAAACAGGGCAGCCGGGCAATTCTCTGCGGATGCAATGAGAGCACTGAAGTAAGAAGACTTCGCCGCTCTCATCGCCACCAGGTAGGTCCTTGTAAAGGACCTCAACTGGGACTGGTCAGATTCGGAATGGCTGACCTGCAACTGCTCTCTAGGCCTCTCCTCTGTCGCTTCATCTCCTGGAGCTCCATGGAAAACCAAGGAGCTAACCGGGATCTGCGACGGGTCAGGGGCCGCAAAAGGGCAACTTGGTCAAGAGCCTCTGAGGCAGCCTGTTGCCAGGCATCCACCAGGGTCTCAGCCAAGTTGTGAGTAAGGGAGGCAGGAAACGACCCAAGCACTGACTGAAACCCCTCTGGGTCCATCAGGCGCCTGGGACAGAACCACCTGGTGGTTTTTATTATTATTTTTTCCTTTATTCTGTTTCATTCTATAAATAAAGGCAAATAAATAAATATATGAATGCAGTCCCCATCTCTTCCCTTTTATAGTCAGAGAAATGAGAATCCTTTTTTAAGAGGAGGAAAGAGTATTAGGTATGCCTGGAGGGTTTTTTTTAGAAAAATACTAAAGGTGAGATATAAAAAAATAAACCAATATACATTTGTGCTGGTTTTTCATGCTGTTTATTCATTACATTCAGTAAAGGAGATAATATCAGACCCACATTCCCAAGCTGGAAGACAGTGAGGGGGGGAAATCTTCTGAGGGGATTCTTCAGAGGCCCTTATCACCAGGGCCTCCCTTAGGTGCTGTTGGCTCTCACGGCTGGGTGCACTCAATTTTCTTGAGGAGAAAAGTGATTCCCGCGGAGTAAATGTCAGTATCCAAGGGCAGAGCACATGCTGAGGCAGAGCTGCAGCCTCTGGAAACAAGCTTCACAGGAATGTCACCTGGGGATCAAAAATTCAGTCAGTTAAGGGGCATCCAGAAGGAGAACGGTCAGGTTGCCTGTTCAAATTCTACCTCTGCTATCACTCCAAATGGTTCAGTTTGCAGGAACTGGGTATGTTTAGTTTAATGAAAAGAAGGACTAGGGATGACATGATATCAGTCTTCCAATATCTAAGGCAGGGGTCTCCAATCTTGGCAACTTTAGGACTTGTGGACTTCAACTCCCAGAATTCCTCAGCCAGCATGCGCTGGCTGAGGAATTGAAGTCCACAAGTTCTAAAGTTGCCAAGATTGGAGACCCCTGATCTAAGGGGCTGCCACAAAGCCCCTGAAAACAGGACAAGAAGCAACAGAGGGAAACTAATCAAGGAGGGAAGCAAACTAGAACTAAGGACAAATTTCCTGACAGTGAGAATAATGGAACGACTTGCGTCCAGAAGTTGTGGACACTCCAACACTGGAGGATTTTAAGAAGAGGCTGGTCAGCCACTTGTCTGAAATGGTATAGGGTAGTGATAGCTAACCTTTTCGCCACCAAGTGCCCAAAGCGCGCGCATGAGAGCATGTGCATCCCCAAAATGCAACCTGCCCCTCCCCCACACATGCACCCCCACCCCCTGCATGCACACATGAACCCCCCTGTGTCCCCCATGCATGTGCCCACAATCCCAGCACCTGCGCCCCATTCCCCACGCATGCGCGGCAGCGACCCAAAGACCAGCTGGCCCGTGAGAAGCACGCACACACATGCATGCGCAGCAGAGCTGAGCTGAGCTGGGGTGATGGCTTGCATGCCACCTCTGGCACGTGTGCCATAGGTTCGCCATCATGGGTATAAGATTTCCTGCTTGAGCAGCGGGTTGGACTGGAGGACCTCCAAGGTTCCTTCCAACTCTGTTATTCATGTTCTGAAGAACAGTGTCTCAGCTGTTTTGTGGAACCTACAGGGATACTATCTTGCATACTTGTCATAAACAGGGTCTTTTGGCTGGGTTCACACAGGACACTACACCCATGATTGCAAACCTATGGCATGTAGAGCTATTTGTGCCGGCACGCGAGCCGCAGGCAAACGTACTTCACTGTGCATGCACGTGCCTCACAGCTGATTTTTGGCTGGTTTGAGGCCTTTTTTGGCCTCCCAGAGGTTTGGAAAAAGCCTCTGCAGGCCAAATAGGCCTGTTTCATCACTTCCTGTAATACCGGAAGTGACGAAATGGGCCGGTATTACAGGAAATGATGAAACAGGCCTATTCGGCCTGCAGAGGCTTTTTTTTTTTTCAAAAAAGGCCTCAAATCAGCCGAAAATCAGCTGTGAGGCGCAGTGCAGGTAAGGGGAGAGAGGCGTGGGAGCATGGGGGGATTGCGCACCCATGCGCAGGGGGCATGGGGGGGTGCACATTGCCTTCTGGGTGCTGGCACATGAGCGCGTGAGTGCTAGCGTGCACACAATTTTTGGCACGGGAGCCCAAAAAGGTTAGCACCACTGCACTATACCCTCTGGTTCAGTGGTGAAATGCTACCAGTTCGGCCCGGTTCAACTGAACTGGTAGCAAAACTTGCTACCGGTTTGGCTCAACTGGTAGTGTAAGAAAAAAAAGAAAGCTACGATGATCAGCTAAGAGGAGAAAGAAGAGAAAGGCGCACGATCAGCCCTCCCAACTGGCCGTGCGCTTTTCTCTTCTTTATCCTCTCAGCTGATTGGCGCGGCAGAGCCTCAGCTGGTGTTTGGAAAACTCTCCATGCATGCGCGCATTAGGTGCGCGATCACCGAACTGGTAGGGAAAGTGGCAGAATCCCACCACTGCTCTTGTTGACTTCTACATGTGTGACCCAGTGGTGACCCCACAACATGAAAATGCAAATGCAAATGCAACTTACCAGCAGCTATGGTTCCAGATGTGGTTATACAATGATTGTCTTCTCCTACGCATTTCAGAGTCCCGACCGTATTGCACTGATCCGAGACAAGGTCAAAGCAAGCTGGGCAGGTCAGCCCATTGAGGGTGGTATTCTCAGGGGGTACTACAAAAGATTATGCCATACAGAAACCTTAGTTGAGCAGCCCTTAATTATACACCATCACATATAAATAAAGCATTCGCAGGCACGGATTTACTGCACTGGGTATATTTATGATCAAACCTGCTACAAGAAACAACTCTCATAGAAATCCAGGGAAAGCCCATTGTGCTACTGGAATTCTGAATGAGTTACTACTTCCAATCAGATCTGGCAATTGCAGTGGGGTGGGGTGGGGGACACGGTTTTATTCCAGGCTGTTTCAAAGACACCTAGTGGTTTTCTTCAATTTCTGCTGATGGTACTCTGTCAATTACAGTTTTATTGTTTGTGGAAACCAGGCAAGGTTTGACACAAAGAGAAGGAACTGTAGCTGAGGTCGTTATTCCATTGAAGCACCAGGCCCACATGGGGCACCACAAAGTTGAGTATATGGCTTCGGAAGGGGGGCACCAAGATTTGTCAGTGCTTAGGGCACCAGTGAGCCTTAATCCACCACTGCCTTGAAGACTGCAATGTCTTAATCACCTGCAGCCAAACAATCTTGCAAGATGGTTTCCTAGGTGTTCCAACAACCTTTGATTTAGAAAAAATATGAGAAGGGACAGGAGAAAACCTAACAAAGAAGCCTTAACAATAACCATCTAGGAAGCTGCCAGAAACCTAACAGAGCTGGGGAAACAGATAAGAAAAGGAATTTCTCCTTGTGTGCTTTTCGTACAAGAAGAATCTACTGAAAATCCCCCAAAGAGTTGATGAGTCAGGGAGATGTAAGAGATGGAACTCCAGAGAGAGGTGATACCAGACAGTGTTTCTCAACCTTGACAGCTTGCAGGTGTGTGGATTTCAACTCCCAGAATTCCCCAGCCAGCATGTATGGGCTTCAACTCGTAGAATTTCCTGGCCAGCATGCCTATGAATTCTGGGAGTTAGTCCACAGTTCTTCAAGTTGTCAAGGTGGAGAAACACTGATAGCAGGGATGAGCCACTTAGCTAGGTAAGATCAAGGAAATAGGAACAACACAGATTTCAAAAAACAGCATTGGAGGAGAGCTGAATTAATCTAGGGTAGCAAAATAACTCATATCTTTTGTTAAAAGGCAGAAGTTCCTCCAGACTTTTCACAAAATATCCTGAAGGGAAAGTACAGGATCTTGGAAACTGCAAGTGGAATTTCTCAGCCTCCTTTACAGTGAATTCATCAAGAGGGAGGTCCTTTGAAATGCACCGAAATGCTTCTCTGTGTGTTTCTTGCCACCTTGCTGTTCATCAGCGAAACTGATGTTCAGCTTGAAAAGGATGTTGTCCCTAATTCAGGTCTGAGCCTGGTGCTGAGGCCAATGATGGATGCCATACACGAGGTGCAGGTTTTTGATTGCTTTAAGAGCCACAGTGGTGCAGTGGTTAGAATGCAGTACTGCAAGTTACTTCTGCTGCCTGCCAGCTGCCTGCAATTTGGCAGTTCAAATCTCACCAGGCTCAAGGTTGACTCAGCCTTCCATCCTTCTGAGGACCCAGATGGTTGGGAGCAAGAGGCTGACTCTGTAAACCACTTAGAGAGGACTGTACAACACTATAAAGTGGTATATAAGTCTAAGTGCTATTGCTATTGCTATTTTTATTGGAGTATTCCAAGGAAAAGAACATCTGGCCCAAATGCCAAGAACCAAGAATAAAGGATTAAGAACGCTTTATATGTTTTCACTGAAGGAGAAGGCAGGACAAGGCAGAATGATAAGAAATATTATCTAATAAACATTTTAATAATGATCTAACAATTTGTTCTATCAGTGTCTAGCTGGCCCTATTCCTAAGCCTTGGCTAATTAATGCTCCTGGAGTTATCTAATGCACATTCTATTTGCTCCAGGCCTTCTCTATTCCTTACTTCTTGCTGAGGTCTGTAAGATGCCTAACTCTTTGTTTTCTAACTACCCAGAGTTGTTACAAGCTTTATGTGAATAAGCAGTCTTTCTTCTCATCAAGCAGACTCCACAATTACAGGCTTCCTGATATACTTTCAAGTGTGTGTCATGACCTTGCTTTATTTTAGCAAACAGCCCATTAAGGGGAGTGTTAAGTTTGCATGAAGAGACAGACGCGGAGTGCTTCAAGCTCTTTTGTTTATTAGTGACTACAGCTCAGAATGGACCCAACTGGCTTTGCTGCGGCTGCTACTTATAGCCGGCAGCTGCAGCTGACAGCCAATCAGAGTGCAGGGTTTTCCCGCACTTTCTAAACCAATCATTTCTAACACTTTACAAGAACAATTCAAACTAAACCAATGATTTCAAACCTGCATACATAATACCCCTCCCCACTAGGTTCAGTCCATACTCAAACCCCATCTATCTAATGTATTCTTTTAAATAGGTGGGGCTCTTACGTGCGTTGAGACCTCGTGGTTCAGATGTTTTAAGGTTCTCACCTTGTGAGAGAGGAAATGTGTCTGCTTACATTTCCTTACTCGGACTTCTAGTAATGGTAGAACCTGTTTGGTTACTACAACCTGGTCTCTCCTCCCAATCCATCTCCAACCCAATGTCAGCACCTAAATCAGGTAGTGGTGTGCAATCTTCCATTTGTAAAAATGGTTGTTGGCACTGTGACAGGTTTTGGGGTGATTTCTGTCGTGTTAGCTCATTACCCATGGGGTTGATTCTTGCTTGCTGATTATCCTCATAATCCTCCCTTCCCCTAGAAGAGGCAGTAGGTATGGGAACCAGGGAGGAGCAATGGCAATGCTCCTGAGGTAGTCTGGATCTTAGCTGATCAATATGCCTGCTCCAGAGGACACTGTCCTCCGTTTGTACCCTGTAAGACCTGGGGCCCGTGATTTGGGTTATCTCAGCAGGAATCCATAATGGTTCACCCATAAGGTTCTTAGCATAAACAGAATCACCCATCACCCACAGTGAAAGTGCAAATTTTGCTAGTGGAATCTAGTGGTGCGTGGGGTGTAAGTAGGATGAGTCAAGGGGAGACCTGAGTTTCCTACCCATCAACAATTCAGCTGGGGTTAAATTAGTTGAAGGGTTGGGAGTGATATTCTGGACACTGAGTAGTTTTTCAACTTTCTCAGTGATGTCCCCTGGACCCAATTGCTGAAGTTTTTCCTTGGTAAATCGTACCATACGTTCAGCCCGGCCGTTAGCCGAAGGATCCCCAGGGGCTGTCAGGGCATGTCTGATACCCTGCTATGCTAGATATGATTCAAAAAGGTTGGATGTAAATTGAGGACCATTGTCAGAAACAAGCATATCAGGTAACCCATGAGTTACAAAAAGCTTTTTAAGCTGTTTGATGACAGCTTCAGTTGTGGTGGATGCCATAGGGATAACCTCTAGCCATTTGGAATATGCATCTATTATAATAAGGAAAGTGTGCCCTCTGGTAGGGCCAGCGAAATCAATGTGAATCCTGGACCAAGGGCCCCTAGGACATTCCCATTCCTGTTTGGGGGCGAGAGATGGGGCAGGCCTGACTTCCTGGCAGTTGGGACAGGATGCAACCCAGTGTTCAATCATTTTGTCAATACCTGGCCACCATACATAACTCCTGGCCAATCCCTTCATTCTGACAATTCCTGGATGACCCTCATGTAACATTTCCAAAACCTCTTTTTGTAGTTTTGCAGGAATAACCACCCTGTTACCCCACAAAATACATCCTCTTAACACAGATGATTCAGTTTGCCTGGATTTAAAAGGTTGGGCAAGTTGAGGTAGATCTTGAAGTGGCCAACCCTTCTTAATCCAGCCTATAACAGGAGCCAATAAAGTGTCTTTGGCAGTCTCTCTGGCAATTTCAGCAGCATGTACTGGAAGCTTGGCAACAGTTTTTAGAAAAAAGGTGTGAGTCTCAAGAACAGGGTCCTCAATGTGTGAAGGAAGTGGGCAGCGACTCAAAGCATCTGCATGCCCAATGTCTTTACCAGGTCTGTGGATCAGTTTGTATGAATAAGCAGCAAGAAATTTGGTCCATCTCAGCATTCTTGGTGACAGGATCGTGGGGGTTGGTTTGTCCCCTGCCACAATGCCTAAAAGAGGTTTGTGATCTGTGACAATAGTAAATGTTCTCCCATATAGATACTCATGGAATTTTTTGACAGCTGCTACAATTGCCAAGGCTTCCTTGTCCAGTTGGCTGTAGTTCCTCTCTGCTTTAGTCAAGGTGCAAGAGTAAAATGCAATAGGGGCTTCCCTCCCGCTGGGAAGCATGTGGCTCAACACCCCCCACTCCAAAAGGGGATGCATCACAAGTCAATACAACAGGCAAATTCTCAGAGAACTGTATCAGTACAGAATCAGAAGTGATTTGTCTCTTAATAGTGTTAAATGCAGCTTGTTCTTTTCTGCCCCAGACCCATGCAGACTTTTTGTCTAGTAATCTGTGTAGTGGTTCTGCAATGGTTGCCTTCTGAGGTAGAAACATGTGATAGAAGTTAATGAGTTCCAGGAAAGCTTACAAGTCTGTTTTGCATTTTGGCCTGGGGGCTTCTTTGATTGCCTGAACCTTGGCATCTGTGGGGTGGATACCATGTTTGTCAATCATATAGCCCAAGAACTCTACCTTGTCAGTTCTAAGTGTGCATTTTTCTTCTTTGACTTTTAACCCCGCTTTCTTGAATCTGGTTAGGACTTCTCTGAGTCTCTCGTGTAACTGAGTGTCATTTTCAGCAGAGATTAACACATCATCAAAATAAGACACTTCCCCTGGCAGTCCTTGGAGCATTCTTTCCATAAGGCTTTGGAAAATGCCTGGTGCCACACTTACTACAAATTGCAACCTTTTGCATTTGAAAGCACCTCTATGAGTCACAATGGTTTGGGCCTCTGCAGTGGCATCATCAACTGTTAACTGTTGATATGCCTGGGCCAGATCCAATTTGGCAAAAACTGTGCCCCCGCCAAGAGAATGTAATAAATGATACACCACTGGAACTGGATAAGCGCTCTGTTGTAGCGCATGGTTCAATGTCCCCTTGTAGTCTCCGCAGATTCTCACAGACCCATCAGCCTTGACTGGTGTGACCATGGGTGTCTCCCACCTGGAGTGGTCAGTGGGCTCTAAAACCCCTTGAGCTATTAGTTTATCTAATTGTGCATCAATTTTTTCCTTTAAGGCAAATGGGACCCTTCTGGGCTTTAAACGGATTGGTGGCACCTTGGGATCTAGATTGAAAGTGATAGGGGTCCCCAAGTACTTGCCTAATCCATCGCTGAAGACCTCTGGAAACTCAGACTTCAAGGTCTCCTCCCATTCAGTGTTGCTCACGTGATTGATGCCAGTCACCTCGATGCCCAGCGGTTGAACCACTCAAGTCCCAGCAAACTTGGGCGATCCTTGTCCACGATGGTCAGGGGCAGGAGTTTGATGTGGCCTTTGAACTTCATGTTGAATTCTCTTGTTCCAGCTACTGGAATCTTGTTCCCTTGGTAGTCTTTAAGAGTCAGTGCTTGCTTCTTGAAGTGATTCTTCTGAATGTTTGGGAATAGTCTGTGAATAGTGTCCCATGACACCATAGATAGATATGAGCCTGAGTCCACTTCCATTTGGCAAGGCCTTCCTTCAATAAGTACCTTGACATGTACTTTTCTGTTATTGACAGAAGATGAATGACCAATAGTTACTGTCTGATGAGTTTCATTCTTCCCCTTTGCTTCTGTGCTGCACCCCCTTTCTCACTGAGATTGTTGGGCTTGAATTCTTTGTCTTTGTTTGCAGGAAATTTCCTTCTGTTGGGTGGAGTTCTGCATGATTTGCAGACTCTTGCTACGTGTCCTCTTTTTTCACAATGGAGGCAAATGGTGTCTAAAAACTTGCATTCAGTGCGGGGGTGGCTTCCCCCACAACCTCTGCAGTAGAAATCTTGCCTCTTCCTATCCAGGTCTTTCTTTTACCGCTCCATTCTGAGTCTGTAAATTCCCTCTTCCACCTCACTGCAATCTGATTCAGAATCTAGGTCATCACAATGGTTTGTGGTAGACTTTTCCCCATCAGAATGGTTTGTGGCCCTGTTCATCATCGCCATCTTGAAAACTGCCGGACTGCAGTATGTAAGAAAGACCGCCCTCTTCCGCTTCTCGGAAATGTCGGCTAGATCATTTCCTTCCAGATACATTTGGAAACAATCTGCATATGACTCCCACTCTTCTGCCGTTGGATCAAACGGGGCTGGGGGGGTGTTCAGCACAGCCATCTCGCTCTTCTTCTATTCCGCGTTGCCTTCTCTTCAGGGGAATCCCATCCTCGTCGCCAGTGTTAAGTTTGCATGAAGAGACAGACGCGGAGTGCTTCAAGCTCTTTAGTTTATTAGTGACTACAGCTCAGAATGGACCCAACTGGCTTTGCTGCAGCTGCTACTTATAGCTGGCAGCCACAGCTGACAGCCAATCAGAGTGCAGAGTTTTCCCGCACTTTCTAAACCAATCATTTCTAACACTTTACAAGAACAATTCAAACTAAACCAATGATTTCAAACCTGCATACATAACAGGGAGGTTTCCCTTGGAGATCCAAATCTTGAATCTTCCCTCTTAATTTTAAGAAAACTATGGCCAGCACGTGAAGATTGTTGAGGAATTGAAGTTTGAATTGTGGCCTATGGAGTGTTTGCGTTCCTGGTTTCCTTCAAAACTTTCTAAGAATTGCTAGCATGAAATGGTTTTATTTTTCATGTCCATCGCTTGTTTTAATCTGGTGTTTACAATGAGGGGACTGGTGTGCCACTCCAAGTCAGCTTTGACTGGAAGGATGTATAAACCATGTTAAATTAATTTTTTAAAAGGCTTAAATTTGGAGCAGAGTTGGACCTGATGCAATGGTGGGATTCAAATTTTTTTTGCAACCAGTTCTGTGGGCGTGGCTTGGTGGATGTGGCTTGGTGGATGTGGCTTTGTGGGTGTGGCTTTGTGGGTGTGGCTTGGTGGGCATGGCTTGATGGATGTGGCTTGGTGGGCGTGGCTTGGTCGATGTGGCTTGGTGGGCGTGGCTTGGTGGGTGTGGCTTCGTGGATGTGGCTTGTTGGGCATGGCAAGGGAAGGGTACCATTCCCACCCGACTCCAGGGGAAGGATACTGTAAAATCCTCATTCCCTCCCCACCCCACTAACTACTATCCAGCTCTGTTCTCCTGTGCAGGGCCACCAAAGAAGGCCCAGCCAATCAGCTGGGACTTGGGAGGCAGAGAATAGACAGGGGCGGGGCCAGACAGAGGCGGTATTTGCCGGTTCTCCAAACTACTCAAAATTTCTGCTACCGGTTCTCCAGAATACCACCTCTGACCTGCTGGCTGCTCGAACTGGGTATGCCAAATCAGGTAGAAAAGAGTACATGGAAGTAAGCAACCCCAGTGAAAATTTGGGGAAATAAGGATACCAACTTCAGGGACTTTATTTGGGGAGAAGACAAAGGGTTCCTTACTGTCTAACTTTTTGTTGTTGCATAGGTCTCCTTGGCAACAGCTGGAGATGCTCCGGAAATGGATCTCAGAATTGATGGTGACACTGACAGGTCCAGCACGGCAGCTTCTGCTATCAGAACAGACTTTGATAGTCTCTATGGTTTTCTCAGACACTGCTGAAGAAGATGCAGGTTTTGGTTAAATTAGGTAACACCTTGCTGAAAATTTCTGAAAAATTAACATAGCCAATGCAAGGCTCAGCCCCATCTCCTGACCCCTAAAGTAAAGGTAAAGGTACCCCTCACAGATACATGCTAGTTGTTTCTGCCTCTAGGGGGCGGTGCTCATCTCCGTTACAAAGCCGAGGAGCCAGCTCTGTCCAAAGACGTCTCCGTGGTCATGTGGCCGGCATGACTAAACACCAAAGGCGCACAGAATGCTGTTACTTTCCCACCAAAGGTGGTCCCTATTTTTCTACTTGCATTTTTACATGCTTTTGAACTGCTAGGTTGGCAGAAGCTGGGACAAGTAACAGGAGCTCATTCCGTTACGTGGCGCTAGGGATTCGAACTGCTGAACTGTCGACCTTTCTGATCAACAAGCTCAGTATCTTATTTATTATTTATTTATTTATTTGACTTGTATGCCGCCCCCTCTCCAAAAAGGACTCGGGGCGGCTCACAACTAAAAACAGAACAATAAATTAATTAACTAAAACAGTATTAAATAAAACAAGCCAAATTCATCTAAAAAACCCTTACTAATTTAAAATATAACCCCCCCCCAAGAGGTCAGCACAGCCCGGCCTGTTCAAATAATCAGGTTTTCAAATCATGGTGGAAGGTGCGAAGGTCAGGGGCCAAACGGAGCCCCAGGGGTAATTGATTCCACAAGGTGGGAGCCGCTACAGAGTAGGCCCTCCCCCGGGACCCCGCCAAATGACACTGAGTTGCAGACAGCACCCCGAGGAGTCCCTGCCTGTGCGCTCGTACAGGGTGGTTGGCACTGAGCCACCACGTCCCCCTAAATATAGAAAGTTTGGTGACAGAACCAGGTGTCAGAAACCTTACTGAAGGCCAAACAGCATTGGGGCCAACTGGACCTACAAAGAATATCATAATCCAAAGGGTGGACAATATGTTTCATAAAGTTTATATCTATATCTTCTATCTATCTTCTTCTTATATATATAAAAACGCATATCTCTGGAACGTGTCAAGCAATTTCAACCAAACTTGGTACACAGATGACTTACTCTCTGGAAACAAATACTGTGTGGGTAAGATACCCCTAACACCCCATGGGGTGTGTGTGTGAGAGAGATCTGTGAAGATACAGCCTACAGCGCAGTAGAGTTGCCATGGTAATGGCTTCACATTACTCCACAAGGGGGCGTTTGTAAGGGCCCTGCCTGCACCGCTACGAGACCCCGACAGGACCTAAATCACGCAGATCACAATCAGGGCTCAGGGAGAAATTGCGCTTGCAATCACCTCTTCAGGAATTGCGGAGACGTTAATGGTAGGAGGGAGGACAGCCCATGCCGCACTGATGTCTGCCATTCCTGTCTAATACAGGATTGGGATAAATAATATCCAGGTAACAGCCAGGTTATCAGCTAGTGTGTCATAAATCAACATATTGGGAAGACCTTCTCCAATGTTTTAGTGATAAGGTTGCCCAGTTGAAAAAAAGCTTGGTAGCCAATCGCTGTCCTATCTGCTCTTCTGGGAACTTAGATCTCTTAACTCCCTCTGCTGGTCCAAAGCAAGTCTTGAGATCTTTTACTCACACAAGGAATTTATTCCTACAAAGGTAAGGCAGGTATCTTCAGTCTCTCCACAGGTGCGCCTCACACCAGTGCAGTCTGTACCTGGACCTCTACAGGTCACACAGGTCAAACAGGAACCTGGAGAAAACAACAGAGATAAAATGTGGCTTATTCAATAACCTATGATGGAGACACTAGGTTTCACTGAATACGCCTCATGGCACAGAGTGGTTTTTTTAAAACTTTGTGTTCTTAGGATTCCCGCCTCCAAGTTTTAAAAATGATGAAGACCCATCAAAGAGCTTTTGTCTGCATGGGTTTTATCTTTATTGATATTTACCATACGAAAATGGATGCATTTTAGAACATTTATTGAATCATGTAAAAGCAGCAATATTAAACCCATGAGGTCTTAAATAAATAATATTTTTTCATGAAAAAAGATATTTTTAAACAAAAAAGAGAAGAAATGAATGACATTGTTTTAAATTTTTGTCAATATCTTCCCTATTTAGTAAATAATGTTGATTTTGGAGACTCCTGAGATGGGTTTGAGGGGCCCTCAGCCGGTGTGGAGAAACCGTAGATCACAGTTTCATCAGAATGAGAAGATGTAGGAAATCCAATTAGAGTTCCTGCCCTTCATCAAATGAGGTTGTCTCTCTTTGGTAGCCCCTCTTGAGTCCACACTCAGACTAACAGAGTAACGGAGTTGGAAGGGACCTTGCAGGTCTTCTAATCCAATCCCCTGCTGAAACAGGATTCTCCATACCATTCTAGACAAGTGTCCAGTCTCTTCTTAAAAGCCTCCAGTGATGAAGCACCCATAACTTCTGAAGGCAAGCCATTCCACTAGTTAATTGTTCTAATTGTCAGGAAATCTCTTAGTTCTAGATTGCTCCTCTCTTTGACTAGTTACCATCCATTGTTTCTTGTCTTGCCTTCTGGTGCTTTGGCAAATAGGTTGACCCCCTCTCCTAACCTATAGTTTCTTGACAGTGGTGGGATTCAAAATTTTTTACTACCGGTTCTGTGAGTGTTGCTTGGTTTGGTGGCTTGGTGGGTGTGGCAGGGGCAGGATACTGTAAAATCTCCATTCCCACCTCACTCCTGCGGGAAGGTTACTGCAAAATCCAATTCCCTCCCCCCCACCCACTAACCTGCTTTCCAGCTCCATTTTCCTGTGCAGGGCAACCAAAGAAGACCCAGCCAATCCACTGGGAATTGGGAGGCAGAGAATAGATGGGGCGGGGCCAGTCAGAGGTGGTATTTGCTGGTTCTCCGAACTACTCAAAATTTCTGCTACCGCTTCTCTAGAACTGGTCAGAACCTGCTGAATACCACCTCTGCTTCTACAGCAAGATAAAAATGTTCAAGGATACAAGCGCCTGGACACATCTACCTTGCCTTTACTCTAGCTATAAAGTGGAAAGACTGCATAACTAGCTCAAAGCAAACTTACCTTGAGTTAGGAGTGTGGCCAGAAGGAAAATGAGGCTGGACAAAGATGCCATGATGTTGGATCTTGTAATGCGCAGATCCGTAGATTCTGAGGTGGAAGCATTCCGAGCAGGGGAATATATACTGGACCAGTTACTTAAGGGGGAGCGAGTGAGTAAACAGCTTGAGAGGCACTTAAAACCTGGGCAACGCTTAGGTCTCTTCACAGTTGATTTTCTTGTCTGCTGATGGCCACAAGAGGTCCCTTTGTGTGCCAGGTGGCTATATTCCCCTCATCAAAAGGAACACAAACAACTTCATTTTCTGAAATGTCTCTTGTGGTTGGCAAGAGAGGGAGCCAAGGTGTTGCATTTCAATTCCCAGAATATAAAATGAAAGCCAGAGAAAAGAGGAATGCTTCCTTATCTAAAATCTAAAAGCCACTTCACATTTTGTCCAGAACGAATGACCCCATTTGCATTGGGACCAAGTCCTGGTCATCTCAATTTTCATTGCAGCTTGATACAGAGGATGGGTGGGGAAGAACAGCCATCTGGACGCCAAGATTGCAATCATTCAGAACCACCTCTTCAAATTGCTTTTATTTCCAAGAGTAACAAAGTGTGTATTTTTGTACATGTATAAGAGGGTGGAGGTTCATTGTGAATCTGGGGGCAAGCAGGCTTCTTAGCAGGTGTGAGAGACTTCCTTGTAGGGTTTAGTTTTCAAGATTTTGGCCACTATTTTGCATCCTGATGACTGGATAGTCCTAGGGTTGTGGCTACAGTTATTCCCAATTGGAAATGGCCAGTGTAAACCACTGCACGATCCCTTCTGTAACTGCCCATTAGGCAGTTCAAATTGTCACTTTTTGCACTGGGTGAAGAGGTCCAATGTAAAAAGAACTTCTGGGTATATAAAACTTTACCATGCTGTTAACCAGCCATGAAATGGCTCAACACCTAACATAGGGATTCAAACAAACCCACTTCTTAAGCATGGTGGTTAAAGATATTCCAAGAGTGTCTGAATCTGAAGAGACGTAACATTGACTTCTGAAAAAAAGATGTGTTTCCAGACCAGGTTTGGAGAGGAAATAATGTTACTACTGTAGCCACACCACGCAATTAAATAGGATGCTCCTCTCAGACTTGAGCATTAATGAAAGGTTGTGAAGTCCCAAAGGTCTCAACATTAATTAAAATTTGAAAACATTATGACTCCTATATTGGGACATTTTGAGATCACAGCATCTGTTTTAAGTTATCAATTATGATTTACTGATGGGACAACTGGTTCACCCAATATACTAAACCCGAATGAAACAAACCACATTTTAGAGTGTTGCCCTATAACAATTTTAAAGGCATTCTTGACTATTTTCAAGAATGTGAAATCGAGATCCCCAAGCTATGACTTGGATTCTTCTAGGGGGCACTGCCCCATAGCTATAGCTAAATCTGTCTCATCTGGAAATTTGGAATGGGAGGGAAGGGTCAGGTTTTAAAACACCGACACCAGCTGATGTAAAAGCTATGGTGTCCACTATCCTTTTCCAACCAGGCAACCTTCGGATATGTTGCATTCCAACTTCCCCAGCATCCAACACCGCTTTTTAAATCCAACATTGCCAGGATCAGAATAAATCAATGAATAAATCAATTTACTGTCCGTGGCAGTTTTTCTCAATCTGTGCTGCTGGCTGGGCAATTGTGGGAGTTGACATCCATCCATTTCAAAAGTTGCCAAGGTTGGGGAAGCATTGCCCTATGAATTTTTTTTTCCAGAGAGGATTTTTTTTTACTACTGAATAAGCAAGCATGTTGATACTAGATTAATAACCGGACTCATAGAAATAATGCATTGCTACTTTTGCTGGACTCTCTGGAGAAGAGGCTAATGCTGGGGAGGATTGAGGACAATAGAAGAAGGGGACAACAGAGAATGAGGTGGCTGGATGGAGTCACTGAAGCAATAGACTCTATGAAATTGTTACATGAAGCTTTATATAGACATTATAAACTATGATAAGCCATATATCTAGGCTTCTCATATATGTACATATTCACATAAAAGGGAGGAAAAGAACAATATATATATTGCATGTATGCGTGTGATGTATATGGTGATTTCTTTGTAGTTTTGTTCCTTTATTTTTTCTATTCTTTTTTTTCCTTTGTTGTGTTTCATTCTATAGATAAAGGCAAATAAATGAATATATGAACGCAGTCCCAATCTCTTCCCTTTTATAGTCAGGGAAACAAGAATCCCGTTTTTAAGAGGAGGAAGGAGTATTAGGTATGCCTTGAGGATTTTTTAGAAAAATACTAAAGGTGAGATATAAAAAATAAACCAATATACATTTGTGCTGGTTTTTCATGCTGTTTATTCATTACATTCAGTAAAGGAGATAATATCAGGCCCACATTCCCAAGCTGGAAGACAGTGAGGGGGAAAATCTTCTGAGGGGATTCTTCAGAGGCCCTTATCACCAGGGCCTCTCTTAGGTGCTGTTGGCTTTCAAGGCTGGGGTGCACCCAATTTTCTTGAGGCGAAAAGTGATTCCCGCGGAGTAAAGGTCGGTATCCACAGGCAGAGCACATGCTGAGGCAGAGCTGCAGCCTCTGGAAGCAATCGTCATAGAAACGCCATCTGGGGACCAAAAATTCAGACAGTTAAAGCAGAGGTCTCCAACCTTGGCAACTTTAAGCCTGGAGGACTTGAACTCCCAGGTTTGCTGGCTGGGGAATTCTGGGAGTTGAAGTCCGCCAGGCTTAAAGTTGCCAAGGTTGGAGACCCCTGAGTTAAATGGCTCTTGTGGCATCCAAAAGGAGAGTTGCCAGGTTGCCTCTTCGTATTCGACCTCTGCTATCACTCCAAATGGTTTGGTTGCAGGAACTGGGTATGTCTAGCTTAATGAAAAGAAGGACGAGGGATGACATGACAGCAGTCTTCCAGTATTTGAGGGGCTGCCCCAAAGAAGATGGGGTCAAGCTATTCCCCAAACCACCTGCAGGCAGGACAAGAAGCAATGGAGGGAAACTAATCAAGGAGAGAATTACCCTAGAACTAAGGAGAAATTTCCTGACAGTGAGAACAATGGAACAACTTGCCTCCAGAAGTTGTGGGCACTCCAACATGGAGGATTTTAAGAAGAGACTGGACAGCCACTTGTCTGAAATGGTGTAGGGTTTCCTACTTGAGTAGGGGTTGGACTGGAGGACCTCCAAGGTCCCTTCCAACTCTGTCATTCATGTTCTGAAGAACAGCCTCTCAGCTGTTCTGTGGAACCTACAGGGATAGTATCTTGCATACTCGTCATAAACCTGGCCTTTTGGATGGGTTCACACAAGACACTATACCTTCTTGTTGACTTCCCCCACAACATGAAAATGAAAATGAAACTTACCAGTAGTCATGGTTCCACATGCAGTTATGCAATGATTTTCCTCTCCAGCACAGTTCAGAGAACCGTCCCCTTCGCACTGATCCAAGCCAACGCCAAAGCATACTGGGCAGGTCAGCCCATTGAGGGTGGTATTCTTAGTGGGCACTACAAAGATTATGCCATACAGATGTAGAAGAAGGAACACCAGAAAGAGGTGATAGCAGACAGTGTTTCTCAACCTTGGCAGCTTGAAGGTGGGTGGATTTCAACTCCCAGAATTCCCCAGTCACAGTGGGGTATTAACCATTAAGCAGACTAAGCAGGCGCTTAGGGCACCAGGCCCAAAGGGGGCACCATAAAGTTGAGAATGTGGCTTCATTTGTATAGTATGTACAAAGGAGGGGGGGGGCTAAGATTTGTCTGTGCTTAGGGCACCAGTGTGCCTTAATCTGCCACTGCCCAACCAGCATGTATAGTCTCAACTCCTAGAATTTCCCGGCCAGCATGCCTATGGATTCTGGGAGTTGATAGCAGGGATGAGCCACTCAGCTAGGTAAGATCAAGGAAATAGGAACAACACAGATTTCAACAGACAGCGTTGGAGGCGAGGCGAATTAATCTAGGGTAGCGTTACGTCCACGCAAGTGCGGACGTATGTTAAACCCTAACCCTAACCCTTGGTGGTGCAGGGCCTTGGTAGGTGCAGGCTGTTAATAGCCTAGCACTTAGCTCCAGCTGCCTGTAATTATTGCAGGCTCGAATCCCACCAGGCTCAAGGTTGACTCAGCCTTCCATCCTCCCGGGGTAGGTAAATTGAGGACCCAAGATTGTTGGGGGCAATAAGCTGACTTTGTAAAAATGCCGCTTAGTAATAAGCAGGCATATACAATGGAAGGAAGGCTATTGCTGAGCGCATTGGGTTGTATCCCCAAAACTGTAAGCCACCCTGAGTCTCCGGAGAAGGGCGGGATATAAATATGAATAAAATAAAATAAATAAATAAACTCATTGTTAATGGCTGACAGTTTCCTATAAAAGGGGCTGTCAGCTGGGAGCTGGATGTTGGTTTATTGCAACTTCTTATCTCGAATGAACAGTGCTGCTGGAATCTGACTGCTCGTCTGCTCCCAGTTGCAACATTGCAGGTAGCAAAAGATATCTTTGGTTAAAAGACAGAAGCATTTATGAACTGCACAGTTCCTCCAGACTTTTTACAGAATCTTGGAAATTGCAAGTGGAATTTCTCAGCGGGATTCATCAAGAGGGAGGTCCTTTGAAATGCATCGAAATGCTTCTCCGTGTGTTTCTTGCCACCTTGCTGTTCATCAGCAAAACTGATGTTCACTTTGAAAAGGGGATGTTCCCCGTGGAAATCCAAATCTTAGATCTTCCCTCTTAATTTTAAGAAAACCATGGCTGGCACATTAGCAATGTTGAGGAATGAAGTTTGAATTTTGGCCTAGAGGGGTGTTTGCATTTCTCGTTTCCTTCAAACCTTTTCTATGAATTGCTAGCATGAAATGGTTTTATTTCTCATATCCATGGCTTGTTTTAATCTGGTGTTTACAATGAGGGGACTGGTGTGCCACTCTGAGCCAGCTTTGACTGGAAGGATGTATAAACTGTTATGTATGCAGGTTTGAATGTCATTGGTTAAGTTTATTTATTTATTTATTTATTTGACTTATTATTATTATTATTATTATTTATTTAGACTTGTATGCCGCCCTACTCCCGAAGGACTCAGGGCGGCGAACATACAAAAGATATACAACAATACAAATAAAAACAAGTCCAAATTACCAAAAGTTAAAACAATAAAATCACTAAAACAACAAAATTAAAACTACCCACCCCCAGGTCAATCCAGGCCGGCCTGCTGAAACAGCCAGGTCTTCAAGTCTCGACGAAAGGAGCGGAGATCAGGGGCCAAACGCAGATCCGCAGGAAGCTGATTCCAGGGCGGGCTCCCACAGAAAGGCCCTAGCTCTGGGAGCCGCCAGCCGACAATGCCTGACCGACGGTATTCCCAGAAGGCCCCTCCTATGGGAGCGCCGGGGCGATTGGACTGTGATGCAGGCAGGAGGCGATCCCGCAAGTACCCTGCACCCATGCCATTAAGGGCTTTGTAGGTTGTTACTAACACCTTGAAGGAAACCCGGAAGGCAACCGGTAGCCAATGCAGGTCGCGCAGGAGGGTGTAACATGGGAGTATCGGGATACCCCCATCACAGCCCGCAGCCACATTCTGCACCAGCTGCAACCTCCGGGTAATCCGCAAGGGAAGCCCCATGTAGAGAGCATTGCAGTAGTCGATCCTGGACGTGACGAGCGCATGAGTGACCGTTCGAAGAGCATCTCGGTCCAGGTAGGGCGAAGCTGGCGAACCAGCCGAACCTGGGCGAAAGCCCCCTGGCCACAGCTCCCACCTGCTCCTCCAAACTGAGCTGTGCATCCAGGAGGACGCCCAGATTCTCGCCCTATCCACGGGGTAACACCTCCCCCATGACCAAAGATGGCACATCAACTGAAACCCGAGATGCTGGTAAGAACAGCCACTCAGTCTTGGCCGGGTTGAGTCTGAGCCTGTTACACCCCATCCAAGCCTGCACCGCCTCCAGGCACCGGACATCACCGAGAGAGCATCATTGATCTGGTCTGGGGTGGAGATATACAACTGGGTATCATCTGCATATTGATGATACCTCACCCCAAAACCACGGATGATCTCGCCAGCGTTTCATGTAGATATTAAACAGGAGAGGTGAGAGAACCGACCCTGAGGCACTCCACAACTAAGAGGCCTCGGGGACCTCTGCTCTCCCGTCAACACCGACTGCGAACGGTCCGAAGGTAAGAGGAGAACCACCGTAACACGGTGCCCCCACACCCAACCCGGAGCCGCCGCAGAAGGATACCATGGTCGATGGTATCGAAAGCCGCTGAGAGATCTAAAAGGACCAGAACAGAGGAAAAACCCCTGTCCCGAGCCCTCCAGAGATCATCCACCAATGCGACCAATGCTGTCTCGGTGCTGTGCCCGGGCCTGAAACCCGATTGGTACAGGTCAAGGTAATCAGTTTCCTCCAGGAACAGCGAAGCTGCTGAGCCACCACGCTCTCAACAACCTTCGCTAAAAAGCGAAGGTTGGAGACTGGACGATAGTTATTCAAAACGGTTGGGTCCAGAGCAGGCTTCTTAAGGAGGGGTCTCACCACCGCCTCTTTAAGGGCGGCAGGAAAAACCCCTTCACTCAAAGAAGCGTTGATAACTGCCTGGAGCCAACCGCGTGTAACCTCCCTGGAGGCATAAACCAACCAGGAAGGACACGGATCCAATAAACACGTGGTGGAAGACAGCCTCCGCATGATCCTGTCCACTTCATCCAGGGAGACAGAGTCAAACTCAACCCAAACCGGATCCACAAGACTCGCGCCACGCCATCGTCAACATCCTGCCAGTCAGAGTCCAAGCCAGCCCGAATCTGAGCAACCTTATCCGCCAGATGTAGACTAAAATCCTCTGCTCTGCCCCGCAGAGGGTCCCCTCCCCCCCTCAATTGCAAGAGGGAGCGAGTGACCCTAAACAGGGCCGCAGGGCGATCATCTGCAGACGCGATCAGAGCGGAGAAGTAAGTACATCTCGCAGCTCTGATCGCTTCCAGGTAAGTCCTGATATAGGCTCTTAACTGGAGACGGTCAGACTCAGAGCGACTAGTCCTCCACCTACTCTCTAGGCGTCTCCTCTGCCGCTTCATTCCCCGAAGCTCCTCCGAGAACCAAGGAGCTAAACGAGGTCTCCGGCAAGGGAGAGGCCGCAAGGGGACAACCCGGTCGAGCGCTGCCGAGGCCGCCTCTTGCCAGGCGGCCACCAAAGTCTCGGCCGGGCTGTGGACAAGGGAGGTGGGCAAAACCCCAGGGCCGTCTGGAACCTCTCTGGGTCCATTAGGCCTGGGGCGGAACCAGCGTCGGCTCCTCATCCCAGCAGCGAGGAGCAGCATATTGGAAGACCAGCCTCAGGAGATAATGATCTGTCCATGATAGGGGTAGAATAACTGGAGATCCAACCCCAGATCACTACACCACTGCCCGAGATAAAAACCAGGTGAGCGCGTTCCCCCCTCATGGGTGGGCCCCTGAATCACCTGGGTCAGGTCCATGGCTGTCATGGATGCCAAGAACTCCCGAGCCAATCCAGACGCCACCCCCAAGGAGGGCAAGTTGAAGTCCCCAGAACAATAAGTCTGGGAAACTCCACCACCACTCCCGAGGGGCATCCAGCAGCTCGGGAAGGGCCGTTGCAACGCAGCTGGGGACAGGTACGTCAGCAACAGGCCCAACCGACCACCCGGGCCCAACCTCAGAAGGAGGGATTCGCAACCGCCAATCTGGGGACAGTGGCCTCCCTTGGAAACAGAGTCTCCCTGATAACAATCGCTACTCCTCCACCCCTACCCTGGGCATGTGGCGGTGCAACACCCGGAAACCTGGGGACAAAGATCACATAGAGGACACCACCCTCAGGCCCCAACCAGGTCTCCGTGATGCACGCCAGATCCGCCACCCTCCTCAATGAGTTCACGGAGGAGGGGCCTTATTGGCTACGAAGTCAGGCCAGGCGAGCCCAGGGGAAGTTGATTCCAGAGGTCAGGGGCAGCCAGAGAGAAGGCCCGTCGTCGGGGGACCGCCATCCGGCACCGCCCGGCTGACGGGACCCCAAGGAGTCCCTGTCTGTGGGTTCACACAGGGCGGTTAGTGTTCGATGTCGGCAGCAGTCGCTCCCTTAAATAATAAGGACCCATGTCATGAAGGACTTTGTATGTTAAGGTTAAAACCTTGAATCTCACCCAGAGCTTGTAAAATGTTCTTGTAAAATGTCAGAAATGATTGGTTTAAAAAGTGCGGGAAAACCCTGCACTCTGATTGGCTGAACTGCGCTGCTGGCTATAAATAGCAGCCGCAGCCCAGCCAAATCGGGTCTGTTATGAGCTGTAGTCACTAATAAACTCTTCACTGAAGCACTTCGTGTCTGACTCTTCAGGCAAATCTAACATAAACCATGTTAAATTAATTGTTTAAAAGGCTTAAATTTTGAGCAGAGCTGGACCTGATGGCTGTTGCAACTGGATGTGCCAAATCAGGTAGAAAAGAGTACATGGAAGTAAGCAACCCCAGTGAAAATTTGGGGAAAGAAAGATACCAATTTCAGAAACTTTAGTTGGGGACAAGACAAACGGTTCCTTACCGTCTAAC
Source organism: Naja naja (assembly GCA_009733165.1). NCBI lineage: Eukaryota > Metazoa > Chordata > Lepidosauria > Squamata > Elapidae > Naja > Naja naja. Next base: position 23,339,153 of record CM019160.1, on the reverse strand, counting down.
TTTTTGTTGTTGCACAGGTCCCCTTGGCAACAGTTGATGATGAGCCAGAAATGGTTCTCGGAGTTGAAGGTGACACTGACGGATCCAGCCTGGCAGTCTGTGCGATCAGAACAGAGTTTGACCGTCTCTGTGGTTTTATTAGACACTGGTGAAGAAGACGCAGATAAAAGAGGTTTGGTTCAATTAGGTAACACCTTGCTGAAAATTTCTTTGGTAAAATATCTGAAAGCACCATCAAGTAGATAATTTCCACTGCAAGCCAACCTGGACGATGACACCCAAAGTTGCTTTTTTTTTCTTTTTCTTTCAAGAGGCAACTGGACTTTCTGGCTTTTCTCTGAAGATGTTTCGCTTCTCATCCAAGAAGCTTCTTCAGCTCTGACTGAAATCCTTCCATTCCCCACCAATCCAATCAGAACGGAAGAAGCTTCTTGGATGAGAAGCGAAACGTCTTAAAAGAAAAAAAAACAACAGAAAACCCAGTTGCCCCTTGAAGGAAAAAAAAAGGATTTTTGGGACAACCATAACCTGGAAGAGGACCGAGAATCTCCGTAGACATCTAGACGGTGACACTAAGTGGGAAAAGAAGGGTGGGAGCAGGGAACTCTGCCACTTGCCTATTATTTGCCCCACCGTCGTGATGGGGAGTAATGGAAATTGTTCCTCACTGTATCTGGAAAGCACACATTGAAGAAAGGGGTTGTAGTAGCTCCACTGCTTTTTTGACCCTTCAAAGCTCAGTACAGTATTCGGAAACTGTACTCTCCAGACTTTTCTCCTTTTCTAGATTCAGAATAATGGGGTTCTAGGTATTCAAAAAGGAAGTCTAGCGATGATCGATTTTGAAGGAAGACATATATATGCACAATAATATAATAGGCTTAATTTGAATATTTAGGCATATAAATACACCCCTTACATAGGTATATATTGATTTCTATCCCACCTCACCTCTGTAATGCAGATATTCTATGCCATTATAATACTTCCTATATCGATCATCACAGATTGAGGGCATGGAACACAAGGGGATGTGCAAGACCATCCATTAGGGTACGGGAAGAAAATAATAGGATATCTATTGTTATTTATTTATTCCAATCCTTTAAAAAAAACTATTTTGGGGAATATTGACATATTAGACAGAAATGGCCTCCCACTCAGTCAATCGATCAATCTTTATTTGGTCATTAGACCAGCAGAACTGCCCATCTCATGATAATGACCCTGAGTGGCTAACAATATTTATATGTGTGTGTGTGGGTGTGTATGGAAGGGCAGGGGTCTTTCTGTTTTTATATAAATATGTACATTACAAAGCCGAAGAGCCAGTGCTGTCCGAAGACGTCTCCGTGGTCATGTGGCTGGCATGACTAAATGCCGAAGGCGCATGGAACGCTGTTCAATTCCCACCAAAGTGGGCCCTATTTTTATATTTGGATTTTTACATGCTTTTGAAGCTGGGACAAGTAACGGGAGCTCACTCTGTTACGCAGCACTAGGGATTCGAACTGCCGAACTGCCGACCTTTCTGATCGACAAGCTCAGCGCCTTAGCCACTGAGCCACCGTGTCCTGACCCCTACCCATCCCCTAAGTTTGGTGACAGAACCAGTCAGAAACCTTGATGTTGTTGTTGTTAGTTGCAAAGTCATGTCCGACCTATCGCGACCCCATGGACAACGTTCCTCCAGGCCCTCCTGTCCTCTGCCATCTTCTGGAGTCCATTTAAGCTCACGCCGACTACTTCAGTGACTCCATCCAGCCACCTCCTTCTCTGCCATCCCCTTCTTCCTCTTTTGCCCTCAATCATTCCCAGCATGGGGCTCTTCTCCAGTGAGTTCTTCCTTCTCATTAGGTAGCCGCCAAAGTATTTGAGTTTCATCTTCAGGTCAGCAAGCTTATGGAAGGCCAAACAGTGTTGGGGCCAACTGGACCTTCATAGGATATTATAGTTCAAAGGGTGGGCAGTATGTCTTGCAATGTTTAAAAAGTTTATAATTTTTTCTAATGTCTATACTATATGAGTAAGTAGACATCTATATCTTCTATCTATCTTCTTCTTATATATATAAAAACGCATATCTCTGGAACGTGTCAAGCAATTTCAACCAAACTTGGTACACAGATGACTTACTCTCTGGAAACAAATACTGTGCGGGTAAGATACCCCTAACACCCCATGGGTGTGTGTGTGTGAGAGAGATCTGTGAAGATACAGCCTACATCGCAGTAGAGTTGCCATGGTAATGGCTTCACATTACTCCACAAGGGGGCGTTTGTAAGGGGCCCTGCCTGCACCGCTACGAGATCCCGACAGGACCTAAATCACGCAGATCACAATCAGGGCTCAGGGAGAAGTTGCGCTTGCAATCACCTCTTCAGGAATTGCGGAGACGTTAATGGTAGGAGGGAGGACAGCCCATGCCATACTGACGTTGCCTCTTGACATCTGCCATTCCTGTCTAATACAGGATTGGGATAAATAAATATCCAGGTAACAGCCAGGTTATCAGCTAGTGTGTCATAAATCAACATATTGGGAAGACCTTCTCCAATGTCTTAGTGATAAGGTTGCCCAGTTGAAAAAAAGCTTGGTAGCCAATCGCTGTCCTATCTGCTCTTCTGGGAACTTAGATCTCTTAACTCCCTCTGCTGGTCCAAAGCAAGTCTTGAGATCTTTTACTCACACAAGGAATTTATTCCTACAGCGGAAAAGCAGGTATCTTCAGTCTCTTCACAGGTGCGGCTCATGCCACTGCAGTCTGTACCTGGACCTCTACAGGTCACACAGGTCAAACAGGAACCTGGAGAAAACAACAGAGATAAAATGTGGCTTATTCAATAACCTATGATGGAGACACTAGGTTTCACTGAATACGTCTCATGGCACAGAGTGGTTTTTTTAAAACTTTGTGTTCTTAGGATTCCTGCCTCCAAGTTTTAAAAATGATGAAGACCCATCAAAGAGCTTTTGTCTGCATGGGTTTTATCTTTATTGATATTTACCATACGAAAATGGATGCATTTTTAGAACATTTATTGAATCATGTAAAAGCAGCAATATTAAACCCATGAGAACTTAAATAAATAATATTTTTTCATGAAAAAAAGTTATTTTTAAACAAAAAAGAGAAGAAATGAATGACATTGTTTTAAATTTTTGTCAATATCTTCCCTATTTAGTAAATAATGTTGATTTTGGAGACTCCTGAGATGGGTTTGAGGGGCCCTCAGCCGGTGTGGAGAAACCGTAGATCACAGTTTCATCAGAATGAGAAGATGTAGGAAATCCAATTAGAGTTCCTGCCCTTCATCAAATGAGGTTGTCTCTCTTTGGTAGCCCCTCTTGAGTCCACACTCAGACTAACAGAGTAACGGAGTTGGAAGGGACCTTGCAGGTCTTCTAATCCAATCCCCTGCTGAAACAGGATTCTCCATACCATTCTAGACAAGTGTCCAGTCTCTTCTTAAAAGCCTCCAGTGATGAAGCACCCATAACTTCTGAAGGCAAGCCATTCCACTAGTTAATTGTTCTAATTGTCAGGAAATCTCTTAGTTCTAGGTTGCTCCTCTCTTTGACTAGTTTCCATCCACTGTTTCTTGTCTTGCCTTCTGGTGCTTTGGAGAATAAGTTGATCCCCTCTTCTAACCTATGGCCTCTAGAGCAAGGTCAAATTATTCAAGGATACAAGCACACCTCCAAGAATGGATGCATCCAGCTTGCCTTTACTCTAGTTGAAAAGCAGAAAGACTGCAGTGCCCATAACTAGCTCAAAGCAAACTTACCTTGAGTTAGGAGTGTGGCCAGAAGGAAACTGAGGCTGGGCAAAGATGCCATGATGTTGAATCTTGTAATGCGCAGACCCGTAGATTCTGAGGTGGAAGCTGGGGAATATATACTGGACCAGTTACATAAGGGGGCGGGAGGGAAGGAGGGAGTAAACAGGATTGGCTTGAGAGGCATTTAAAACCTGGGCATCCCCTCTCGGCTCTCTTCACAGCTGATTTCCTTGTCTGCTGATGGCCTCAAGAGGTCCCTTTGTGTGCCAGGTGGCTGTACACCCCTCGCCAAAAGGAGCACAACCAACTTCATTTTCTGAAATGTCTCTTGTGGTTGGCAAGGAGGGAGCCAAGGTGTTGCATTTTAATTCAGGGAATATAAAACGAAAGCCAGAGAAAAGAGGAATGCTTCCTTATCTAAAATCTAAAAGCCACTTCACATTTTGTCCAGAACGAATGACCCCATTTGCATTGGGACCAAGTCCTGGTCATCTAAATTTTCACTGCAGCTTGGCACAGAGGGTGGGTGGGGGAGAACAGCCACCTGGATGCCAAGATTGCAATCATTCAGAACCACCTCTTCAAATTGCTTTTATTTCCAATAGTAACAAAGTGTGTATTTTTGTACATGTATAAGAGGGTGGAGGTTCATTGTGAATCTGGGGGCAAGCAGGCTTCTTAGCAGGTGTGAGAGACTTCCTTGTAGGGTTTAGTTTTCAAGATTTTGGCCACTATTTTGCATCCTGATGACTGGATAATGCTAGGGTTGTGGCTACAGTTATTCCCAGTTGGAAATGGCCAGTGTAACCACTGCACGATCCCTTCTGTAACTGCCCATTAGGCAATTCAAATTGTCACTTTTTGCACTGAGTGAAGAGGTTCAACGTAAAAAGAACTTTACCATGCTGTTAACCAACCATGAAATGGCTTAACACCTAACATAGGGATTCAAACAAACCCAGTTCTTAAGCATGGTGGTTAAAGATATTCCAAGAGTGTCTGAATCTGAAGAGACGTAACACTGACTTCTGAAGAAAAGATGTGTTTCCAGACCAGGTTTGGAGAGGAAATAATGTTACTACTGTAGCCACACAACGCAATTAAATAGGATGCTTCTCTCAGACTTGAGCATCAATGAAAGGTTGTGAGGTCCCAAAGGTCTCAACATTAATTAAAATTTGAAAACATTATGACTCCTATATTGGGACATTTTGAGATCACAGCATCTGTTTTAAGTTATCAATTATGATTTATTGATGGGACAATTGGTTCACCCAATATACTAAACCCGAATGAAACAAACCACATTTTAGAGTGTGTCCCTATAACAATATTAAAGGCATTCTTGACTATTTTCAAGAATGTGAAATCGAGGATCCCCAAGCTATGACTTGGATTCTTCTAGGGGGCACTGCCCCATAGCTATAGCTAAATCTGTCTCATCTGGAAATTTGGAATGGGAGGGAAGGGTCAGGTTTTAAAACACCGACACCAGCTGATGTAAAAGCTATGGTGTCCACTATCCTTTTCCAACCAGGCAACCTTCGGATATGTTGCATTCCAACTTCCCCAGCATCCAACACCGCTTTTTAAATCAAACATTGCCAGGATCAGAATAAATTAATGAATACATTAATTTTCTGTCCCTGTTGCAGTTTCTTTCAATCTTTGCTGCTGGCTGGGCAATTGTGGGAGTTGACGTCCATCCATTTTAAAAGTTGCCAAGGCTGGGAAGCATTGCCCTATGAATTTTTTTTTTCAGAGAGGATTTTTTTTACTACTGGATAAGCAAGCATGTTGATACTAGATTAATAACCGGACTCATAGAAATAATGCATTGCTACTTTTGTTGGTCATTTTTAAAAAAGAAATGTAACTTATTTGCATTTTCAGAGATAAGGCTAGGCTATGTTACTTCCACCACACTAGAGATTTCATTTCACCTACTAATGGTTACAAAGAGTGAGTAAGGGTTGGGAAATCCCACTCAGTGCTGTTCAAACAGGGCCACTTTGTTTGGCCTTCAACTCCCCAGAACTCCTCAATAAGACTATGCGGGCTGAGGAATTCTGGGAACTGAAGTTCCACACTCCTCAAAAAGCGTCCAAATTTTGAAAATCTAAGCCCGCGCAGAAATCGCATGCGCAGAAGGGAAGAACCGCGCTTCGGCGCCATAGCGTCACGACCGAAAGGCGCGAATGTGAGCATGCGCCACGGCATCCCAACCCACTGATTCTCCCGCTCGCTCCAAAACCGCACGGCGGTTTTTTTTTAGAAAGACGTCGATTTGAGTTTGCGCGCGGAGACGCCAAAGGGCACAAGTGGGAGGGACCATAGAGACGAGCGTCCGGGCGGGTATAGAGCGCCCGTTTCCGGCGCTTTGGCGGAGTTTTGCCGCCGGGTGACGGCGGGTGACAGAAAGTGGCGGGGCGATGCCGGAGATCGAGATTCGACATGTGGTATCCGCGAGCAGCTCCGACACGGTAGCGCGGCTTCCACGGGGGGCGTCGTCCTCCGCTCGGGGGAGCAAGGCAGCCGTGGGGGGCGGGGGAGAGGGAGCTGTTAAGTTGTGGGATGGAGCCAGCCATTGTGAGGCGGCGTGGGCGATGGGGAGTCGGATAAGGGGGCGGCGGGGCCTGGAAGAACCTCCCGGTGGCTTCGGGGTTGGAGTGGGGGTGGGGAGGGAAACCGTACAGATCAGGGGTCTCCAACGTTGGCCACTTTAAGCCTGGAGGACTTCAACTCCCAGAATTCCCCAGCCAGCCAGCTGGCTGGGGAATTCTGGTTAAAAGTGACAACGTTGGAGACCCCTGGTTCAGACAATGCAGCCTCCACTCAATGAGGCCATGGTTGCGTTCCTTATGATACCTAGACCGGACAAAAGCCAGAATGGCTACTTTGGGCTCCAATGTGTTGGAGGGAACCCAGCTAATGGTCGGTCGGGATGGATGGAGAAACCGACCATTGCCTGAAGCATTAACCTGGATGATTGGTTTCGGCATCTGGGATTTTTCCAAGAGAGGCCACTGGACTCCGCTTCTAAAGCTTGGATGAGAAGCGATGGGGAAACGAAACAACCACTTCATAAGCTCATGGCACAACCTAGGAGAACAAACCTATCAGGATTAGATTCGATAATCCATCTTGATTTGAAAGATAGTCCATTAGATGGATTAGATGGTCCGTCTTCATTTGAAAGACAAAGGCCGCTCTTTGGAAGACAGCAAATTCCATATTTTGGACAGAGAAGGCCGCTGGTTTGAAAGAGGGGCCAAAGGGGCCACCAGTGTCAAAATTGAACAGCCCTCTCTCGGCAGAGGGGGAGAGATACAGCATCTTCTATCTCCAATCTACAATGTACTTTCAGTTGTTCCAAGAAGGCTTTTTCACCCCATTTTCACCCCGATGACACAGATAAATCTCCAAGTGGCCTCAATGACTTGCTGAACGAATGCAAATGTCCAGCTGTCTGCAAGGAGTATAAATCCTTCCATTTCCCAACATGCAGTCAGAGCCGAAGAAGCTTCTTGGATGAGGAGCGAAACGCCTTCAAAGAAAAACCAGAAAGTCTAGTTGCCTCTTGAAAAAAAGCACCTTTGGGATGAGAAGCGAAATGTCTTCCAAGAAAACCCAAGAGAGTCCAGTTGCCTCTTGAAAAATCACCTTGGGGACAACCAAGATAGATTGAGAATCTCCATAGACATTGAGCATCTGAGATGTAATAGGAATAAACCATTGTAATCCCCTCGTTTTAGGGCTTGGTGTGTTGGATAGACCTAATCAAAAAGCGGGGAAGAAGAAAGAGGGGGTCATAAGAGAGAGAAAAAAAGGATGTCTGTGAGTCTGAAGCACCAATTTTACTAGCTTGCCTTTTGGGGGAATAAGTGGCTTAGGATTGTTATAGTACAGGTAGTCCTTGACTTACGATGACAATTGAACCCCATTATGCTGGGCTAGCGTGACACGTTTGACTGAACTGGGTTTGGGATGGTCCGTTTAGCCTGTTACGTGAAGTTAGGCCATTGCATTACTGTAAGCCAGAAAAGAGCTCAGTTGGGTTTCTTAACCTTGATAAGATGTGTGGGCTTCAATTTTCCAGAAGCTGGCTGGGAAATTCTGGGGATTGAAATCCACACATCTTAATGCTGCTGAGGTTGAGAAATGCCAGAAGAGAGCAGTGGTGCTTTCTGATGGATTTAAAGTTGAAGTGTGCTGGGTAAATCCAGTCCTTGTCTAAGACCATTGGGGAACGAGGAAAGGAAAACAGGATAAGGAGTAAAGAAAGGGTATATGGATAGGATTATTTTCTTGCCATTTTCCTGTCCACAGACGCATTGTGCTGAGAACCTGCTCAAGGCTGACACCTATCGCAAGTGGAAGGCTGCCCAGGCTGGGGAAAAGCAAGTCTCAGTCATATTACAAGTGAGTTTCCGCTAATCCCTTGCTGAGATTTGTCCCCAACACTTTCTGCAGTTGTTGTAATACTTGCAGTATGACAACTTGCTGTAAGCATATTTATACTGTTACAAATGCGTGTGTATAAATTATAGTTCTTCAAACCCAATGCCTTGTTTGTATGTATGTATGTATGTATGTATGTATGTATGTATGTATGTATGTATGATCTCCATTTAACAACCCCATAATCCCTTGCAGGGTGGAATCTGAGCAACTGAATGGAGCTCGCAGAGTGTTTTAATGGTCGGATGCCCTTCCTGTCACCAATGCGGAGTTTTGTTCAGCAGACAGATTCTCAGTGTGCCCAGAGAGAAATATCTCACAGCCTCCTGATTGTGAGGCGAGAGCTCCACCTCTAGGCCACCACACCACTCACATGTATATGTATGCATGTATATATGTATATACCGTGTTTCCCCGAAAATAAGACACTGTCTTATATTTTTTTTGGCTCCCAAAAACACACTAGGTCTTATTTTCGGGGTAGGTCTTATATATTTATGGTGCCAAATAGTGGGTGTGAGTGTGTAGGGGGTGTTTGAGTGCAGTTGCTCCCTGAAAAGTCTTCCTGGAACTGGAGATTTACACGAGGTCTTATTTTCGGGGTAGGTCTTATATTAGGGCAGGTTTAGAAAATAGTGCTAGATCTTACTTTCGCGGTAGGTCTTATTTTCGGGGAAACACGGTACATATATATAACAGAAATAAATGCTTTTCAGGTAGTATTTAGAATTTCTTCATAATTCTCCTATTGTAGTTAATCATGGTTCTGCAGTGCATTATGGTATGCTCAGCCCTCCACCAGTCTCCTCAAAATCAGCTACTGTTAAGATCTTAGCAAAAGGAGCAGCTGAAAGAGGAACACCTTGCTGTCTTAGATAATCCCTGTCATTCAAATTGGATAATGATGACTTTGGTCCTGATTTAGTTATAGGACAGCTTTATTTGCTGTTTTCATGGCTCATATACCTGGCTGGGGCGTATTTGTTTAAATCAATGTCTAACTGTTAAGACCTCAGCTTATAGAAGGGCTGTCAAACTCATGCCCGGTTTAGCAAATGGGGAAAAGTTCCCGAGGCGTCATGTGACGCCACCGTGACGATGTGAGTTTGGCACCGCTGCCTATAGGACTCCTTTCCTGCATTTTCCACAATTCTTTTACTGTATTCTCCTCCCCTCACAGTTTGAAAAAGAGGAGCAGATTCACAGCATTGATATTGGCAATGAAGGCTCTGCCTTTGTGGAAGTGCTGGCTGGTAGCTCTGCCTCCTCCAGTGAGCAGAATTATGAGGTGAGTGAATTCGGTGTCGTCTGAGAGTTGCCATCACAGCATGGAAGTGGTATTTTTGTGTGTGTGTCTTCAGTGAAGGGGGTTTGGTGTTATTTGCTTTGTTCCATTGTGCAGTCATAATTGGTAGGATTCCAGCAATGTAAACCAAACATCATTCGAATACAGGTGTGTGTACGAGGCTGCACGCAGGCTGACTGCTTAGCAGTTTAGGCAAAGCAGTGTCACCTGTTCTGGGTGTCAGACTCGTGGTGGTCCACAGGCTGGATGTTCACCTGCTGGCTACACCCCATCCCCATTTTAGTGAAGGGGGGAAAAGTTGCGATACATCACATGGCAACGTGTCGTCGCGAGTTGGACACCCCTGCGCTAGAGGCACAAGGGGGACCCTGCTTTGTGTGTGACACTTTTCCCTCAAGAGCCCAAATTGTGATTTGATGTTCTGTTGTTCGCTCTCAGCCAGTTTGGGGAGGACCCTTCTGGATTAAGACTGGAATTTAGTGAGAGATGTATTTTCAAAAAAGCTGTGTCTCTTGATCTCCATTGTAGTGCTTTCCATTCCACCTCAGGTGCTGTTGGTTACATCCTCCTTCATGTCTCCCTCAGAGAGCAAGACTGGCACCAACTTGAACAGAGTCCGTATGTTTGGGCCAGATAAACTGGTGAAGGCTACAGCTGAGAAGAAGTGGGACCGAGTTAAGATTGTTTGTACCCAGCCGTATACCAAGGTTTCTATTTTGGAAACAAAATATATGGGATGCTGGCTGGGGTCTGTCTTGGACTCCTGCATTTATTTCTTCCTCAGAGGTTTGATAAGGAGCTGGTACTTTTTAGCACACCCTTCAGCAATTGTGTTTAGTATCTAATGGGTTCCGTGCCTCCTTATAACTGTATTTGAAAGTTGAGAGAGTCATTGTTATATATATAGGAAAAGAAGTCGATCTCAGGCAGTTTTGATGATTATTTGGCAAACAGAAATTATGAATATTAATTTCTTCTAAATGGGAGTCCAAATTTCTGGGTATTCACCTTTCTGGAGGTGAGGTGAAGCTCACCTCCAGAAGTTCGCAATTATGCCTTTTCTAGATGAAGGTCTCTAGATAGCTGAATGAGCTAAAATCTCGTCGGTCCTTTTTATAGCCTTATCTTGTGAATGTTTACTCAGAAATAAAACTTGCTGGCTTCAGTGAGACTGATTCCCATGTATATAATCATTGAATTGCAACTTTACGAGTGGGCTAACTTCTCTCAAAAGAGCACTTAAACTCTAGGATAAAAAAAGGTAACAGTTATTAGCCATTTATGTTAAGCAAGATTTATCCCTAAGACAGACTGGCGCATGACAGGCCCAGAGTTGTCTCGTGGGGTCATCTCGGACACGGCGAGGGACCGGCTCATGCCACCCTGGCCATGCCCACCCAGTCAGCTGTGACAACCACGCCATGCCCACCCCGGCCCTCAAGGGCAAACAGAATCCTGATACGGCACCTATGGGATTGAGTTTGACACCCCTGCCCTAAGGGATGCTAGGAAGAGAGAATTGCAAGCTCTCAATAGGTCAAACCTTCCTGTTGACTTATTAAGCCCACCAGGGAACCCTCCAGATTTCATTTTTCAGATTTTTTGGAGTTGGAAATTGTAGTAGCTGCGTATGTCCCCCGAGAAGGCTATAGTAATGCTAATCTTACTTGTTTCTAACATTTATTAGCCACATAGCTTTATCTGCCTTCTGTTATAAAACTGGTTTGTGTCCCACCTCTGGAGGGAGAGTGGTCTGCCATTAGAGAAGGCAGTTGGCACGCGCAGAATGGCACATTGTTTGTGGCTGCCTGATTTGCCTAAATCTGAATCCTCTTACCTCTCTCTTCAGTCTCTGGCTTATGGCCTTTCCTTCGTGAGGTTCCATTCTCCTCCAGACAGCGGCGAGACACATTCCAAAGCGGCTTCACCGGTGAGGATCCCTTGAGTTACATGATCCCTTCCAACATTTGTGATCCTGTATTTGACCACACTTCTTTAAAATCTGGGTATCTTGTTCTCTTTTTGTTCCACCCGCATCAGAAGGTCACCAAATTGGGCCAGTTTAAGGTGAAGGAGGATGACAGCAACTCCAGCTCTCTGAAACCTGGTGCTCTCTTTTTCAGCCGTGCCAGTAAACCCCTGGTCTCTCCTCCTAAAGGTGATTCTCACAAGTTTTTTATCCTACCTAAAAGTCATCCGAAGATCACAGTTACTATTTCTCATCCCAGCCAATAGCAGGCAATAATCTTTCTCTGTTGTGACTTAGAAGCTGATCATATATATGAGATTTTGCCCTTGCAATGCTCTATGAACACTAATTGCTGTTATCAAATAGAATCTGATAAAGTGAGATCTGTTACCTTCTTCATTGGCCATTCTTGAAATGAAACTTTTTTTCAGCTGAAAGTGTCTCTTCTAATGCTTTATCTGCTCTTCAGCGTTTGCAGTGTTTTTGCCATCTATAGACATCCGCTTTGAGACTGGTAACCGATGGTGATGATACTCATAACTATAATCACAGTAATAATAATAACAATAGTAATAATAATAATGGCTGTTCTTGCAGCATCCCAGAATGACCAGCCTTCGCCAAGTTATGCTGCTGCCTCACTACAGACCAACAAATCTCTTTCTCCTGACTCTTCACCATCAGCAGTGGAAAAGCCCACCACCAAAACCCCACTCAAGGTAAAGAAGAGAAAATAGAAGCCATCGAGTGGGCAAAAGTGGTCACATTCCAACCTTTTTCCTTTCTCTTAATTTGCTGTCCAACTGAGAAACAAAAAAATGCTTGTTTAATGACCACTCGTTCAGCAAACGAATGAGTGGTACTTATGACTGGCCTTCCTAACTGCAACCGGTAACAACATCGCCATTGATTGGAGGAATTATGTTGTTGCAGCTCATCCTATGCTCATGTGACCTCTATTTGCAACCTTCACAGTCAATGAAGAAACTGGAGGAGGTTGCAAATGGCTACCATGTGATGTTCACAAGTTGCTAAATGATAGCAATCAGAAGTCATAAGTTGGTATGGTCCTATGATGATATGTTTTTATGACCGTGTCACTTAGCGCAGAAATTCTGTTCCCAGTTACTGTTGTTAATCAAGGACTATTGTACTTCCATTCCACAATCTTACTGTGTCTGCTCTCTAGGCACAGGAGCCAGGTTCATCCATGGACCAGAGCAGCATTAAGGGTCCTAGAATTATTTGCAGCCAATCTTAAAAGGATCCTTAAGCCTATATTTGTCTTAGATGTAAATCCAGTGAAGTTGGGAGAAGCTTCTGTCCAAGTATCTTAGGATTAGTTGCAGCCTTAAGTTTTTTTGTCTTTGCAGGAACCCACCCCAGTCAAAAGGAAATTTGAGTTCAGCAAAGAAAATGCTGGCCTCCCATCAGCAACCAAGAAAGCTAACCCTGATAAGTCCCGCGTTACACACCCACCTTCCAAAAAACACAAAGGTGTGTGAAGAAAGGGGGGAACTTGCAAGTTGAAAACTTCATGCAGTACACAACATTTTTTCAATTCATCTATTTATTTAATCAATAGTTTGTGTGGCTGAGCGTCTCAACAAGTGTCTCTTGAGTGGCAAACAATACTAACATAAGATGAAAGCAGTTGTACAAGCAATAGCCCTGAACCAAATATTTTCAGCATGTCAGACTTTATCCTTACTACTATTATATCTTTGTTAGATTCCAGAGTCAAATATTAAAATGCAAACTAGCATAAAAGGAAAAGGAAGCAGCGAAACAAATTTAAAATGAACCCCCCCCCCCCCAAAAAAAATATTATTCGTTTGATGTAAATATTTTTGAGCACATCACTTTCTTGAAGTTTGGATTTCTAAGCATTGACTGTTACTGTTACAGGCTGGGTAATTTACATCAAAGAATGAGCAAAGGTTGCCTTCTCCATCTTGCCTAACCTTTGCATTTTGTTTTTGTTGATTTGCAGTCTCTCTCTCCACGTCTCCTCCCCAGAAGACGCTGCCTTTCAAAAAAGCTCTTCCAACGCAGTCTTCAGAAGAGACAGCCGCCAACGGGTCTTTCCAGCAACTCCTACAGGGTACTGTCTTCGTGCTGAGCGGCTTCCAGAACCCTTTTCGCTCTGAATTAAGGGACAAGGCCTTGGAGATGGGGGCCAAGTACCGTTCAGACTGGACCCCTGACAGCACTCACCTCATGTACGTGTCTGGTACCCAATGGATCTATTCTCCTAAAACGTGCATGTTCTCCCCCCCCCCAATTCCCTGAACCAAGGATCTTCAAACTTGGCAAGTTTAAGACTTGTGGACTTCAACTCCCAGAATTCCTGAGCTAACATGACTGGAGGAGGAATTCTGGGAGTTGAAGTCCACAAGTCTTAAAGCTGTCGAGTTTGAAGACCCCTGCCCCAAACATTAAGCCACTGCAGCCTCAAATGCTCTGCTTGGGGAGCCCAAGACCTCAGCTTTGTTTTTGGTAAAAGAAGAACTCAAAGAGACCCACAGTTTTGCTAAAGTTTATAACAGCTTGCCAATTCACCATGGCCAACTCTAATATCAAGTTACTGTCAGCCTTCCAGAAAAACGAACTCCCAACAGCAAAACTCCAAGACAGGCATTTTCTCAAAGTTCCATTTTATTTGAGCTGTCATACTGGCACATCTGGGAAAACCCAAATCTGAAATTTCTGGGTTTCCCTCCAATAAGTAAAATATTACAAATCCACCCCCTGCACCCATCATTCCATCACATGCCCCAATCACCATCCGTCCCAATTTGAGACATCCCTTAAACACTCCTCATCCAGGTGCAGGAATAACATGACCTCAACTGTAAAGATGAATGCTATTATGTCTAGCTACATACGCTCCATGAAATCCCCACCCCCCCAACTTCCCAAGCTCAAGAATGTGGCAGCGTGGAATCTTCTGGTGCTAATATGGCTTCCAAAGCTGACAGTTACACTAATGTCGAAAAAATAGTGGAACAGAATAATTTCTTAAAAAGATTCCAAAGAAGGGTCAAAATGAAATATGAATGGATTGGGATTGCTCCAAAGTCACCCAGCCAGCTTTCGTGCCTAAGGCAGGACTAGAACTCATATTCATCTGGGGATTGGCCCAAAATCACCCAGCCAGCTTTCACGCCTAAAGTAGAACTAGAAATCCCAGTCTCCTGGTTTCTTGCCTGGGGCCTTCACCACCAGATCAAACTGGCTGGTTTCATACTGGTGCCTGATAGATTGCAATGGATCCCTCAATGCTGAGTGACTCTGTTTCTCTTTCTAGCTGTGCCTTTGCCAACACCCCCAAATACAGCCAGGTGAAAGGGCTCGGGGGCACCATTGTACGGAAAGAATGGATCCTGGACTGTCACCGTACCCGTCGGTGCTTGCCCTGCAAACGGTGAGTTGTCAAGGGGAACAGGACCTAGGTGGATTTCTACTCTGTCTTCATTTCAGACTGTAACTGACAGGTTCCCTTTCCTAGGTACCTGATGGCTGGCCCCGATTCATCCAGCAGTGAACAGGAAGAGAGTGAGGAGGAGACCCCAGCTCCGCCTCGCAGACCTTTGACTCCTCAACAGGTAAGCTAGATGTGTTTGTTTGGGGGATGTTTCTATTATATGATACTAGCTGGATACCCGTCCTTCACAACAAAACTTTGTGATCAGGCTATGCAGGAGAAATTCGGTTCACAATCTGTTGGCTCAGTAGTGGTTGGTGATTGAAACACATAAGGGAATATCTCTCCCGCCGCCTTGAGTCCGGAAGCAGTTCCGTAGGTGGAAGGCGTAGACTTTTTTTGTGAGGTACTGACGTTTAGTACTGTAAGGAGCCCCAGGCCGCTCCTGAGTGAAGGAGTGGAACTTCTCCCAGTTTGAACTGAGGTAACGGAATGTGAGGCAACTGGCAGTTGGAACAGAGTTCTTTTCAGGTGGGGAGGGGGAGTAGAACTCCTTAGCATCAGAGTGTGTTAATTGCAGTATTAAGAAATAGTAATGATCTGATGGTCATTTCAAAAAATCCTTTCTTATTGAGCACCTAGAAGGCAAGAGGAACATACGTGCCAAATTTCAAGTCTGTAGGCTTTACGGTTCTGGAGATTTCGTGATGAGTGAGTGGTACTTGGCTTTTATATATATATAGATATAGTGAAGTGAGTTTCATTGTAGGTTTTTCTTACCTGATTTGACTGTTATTTTGCAACCTGGGCATTAGTGTAAGTCATGCGATTGTAATCCTTTATCAGTGTTTTGCCTTTGTTGGGAAGATATCCAGGAATCTGTGAGGAGAGCCAGTTTGGTCTGGTGGTTTAAAGCCACCAGGCTGGAAAGCAAGGAACTGCGAATTCTAGCCATGAAAGTCAGCTGGGTGACTTTGGGCCAGTCACTTCCTCTCAGCCCAACTCACCAATAGAGTTGTTATTCTGGGGGAAATAGGAGGAGAAAGGTGTGCTGGATATGTTCACTGTCTTGAGTTAACTATAGAAATAATTAAAGTGGACTATAAATAAATTAAAAAATTAATAAATATCAGAATTTAATGACACGGAAATGTTCAAAAATGTGCTGCGGTGAGTTTGCCTTCCTCTGTAATTGAATCCTGTCTTTTCTGTGCCAGAGGACCAGTGTGCCAAGCCCCAACCACAAAGTTAAGCCTGCCACCAGCCCCAAAGTAACGCAGGTGGTGCCACCCAGAGTGTCTTCTGGGGAGGAAGAGGAGGAGCCCACCACCTCTCGGAACAGCAACATCCACAACAATTCAAGGGCATCCAGTGGGGATGACAAATTTGCAGGTAGAGTGGAGCATAATTTGGGAATGCAGGGGAATGTTGCCCCCACAGAATCCTTCGTTGATAGGAGTGGGCTTGGTGGTGAGTGGGGCATGGGTGGTCGGAACCAAGATTCAGATGCCTCTCTATACACCTTGTAGAGAGATTGTTTTTTAAAAAATAAAATAGTCAATATTTACTTACCGCATTTTTCAGACTATAAGATGCTCCAAAGTATAAGATATAGCTTTTGGGGAAGAAAATAAGAAAAAAAAAATCTGCCTCCCAGCCCAGCAATTTGCCTCCTTGCAGCAAACAGCAAAGAGCTTGGTCAGCTTCAGCACAGCCTGATTATTTTATTTATTTATTTTTATTTTATTCATATTTATATCCCGCCCTTCTCCGGAGACTCAGGGCGGCTTACAGTTTTTGGGATACAACCCAATGTGCTCAGCAATAGCCTTCATTCCATTGTATATGCCTGCTTATTACTAAGCGGCATTTTTACAAAGTCAGCTTATTGCCCCCAACAATCTTGGGTCCTCAATTTACCTACCCGAGAGGATGGAAGGCTGAGTCAACCTTGAGCCTGGTGGGATTCGAGCCTGCAATAATTACAGGCAGCTGGAGCTAAGTGCTAGGCTATTAACAGCCTGCACCACCAAGGCCCTTCTCAATTAGCATAAGCAGGTGATTGGCAGTTGGATCTGCCTCCCGACGATCAGCTGTTTCAGGCTGCAGGGATCGCCATTGCCTATTGCCACCTCTGTGCACCCCATTTTCAGCCCATTCCAAGTGGCAAGGATTGGAACGGGCCAAAAACGGGATGCGTGGAGGTAGCAATAGGCAGTGGCGATCCCTGCAGCCTGAAACAGCTGATCGTCAGGAGGCAGGTTTGCTGTTTGCTGCAAGGAGGCAAATTGCTAGGAGGCAGAGGCCGAAGGGTGAGGGCCAGTGGGTGGGCGGGGCTTCGGCAACATTCGCTGTATAAGATGCAGAGACATTTCCACCCACTTTTGGGAGGTGGGAAAAGTGCATTAAGGAATGTATTATAGAAAGAATAAAACAAGAATAATACAATTTCAACTTCTGCAATTTCAATTTAAGTTAAATACTGAGTGTTTCCTTCCTTCATGTTAGGGCATATGCAAAACCAAAAAAAATCACTGAATGCACTCTTCCAGATACGTAGGCTTTTGTAAAAAAACTGTTTTTTAGGATTATGTTCAGTTGTCCTGCTTCTGTCACTTATGTCCTTGGGGTTAATTTATTGAACATCTAACCACCTTCCAGGCTCATGGCGCTGATTTAACCGAATAACGTTGTAGATATTGTCAAAGGGGTTAATGAAGGATTCTTGCTTCTCTGGGACAGCTAATGAGCCATCCTCTTCCCACCAGTGATCAGGACAGTTTACTCAGCGGTTTGACAGTGGGGACCTAAAATAGATTGTTGATGATGCCTTTCTGCTGCCTCTTAGGTCTTCAAGACAATGGAGACGAAGGGTCTGGTGACACCGAGGATGAGTTAAGAAGGT
The DNA here is from genome assembly GCA_009733165.1 of Naja naja. Taxonomy (NCBI): domain Eukaryota; kingdom Metazoa; phylum Chordata; class Lepidosauria; order Squamata; family Elapidae; genus Naja; species Naja naja. Next base: position 23,321,303 of record CM019160.1, on the reverse strand, counting down.
TGGTTCAAAGCCTCCCTGGGCAGGCTGCTGTCAACTCATAAAACATTCCTATGCCTGTCTTAGTAGTTGCCATTAAAAAAAAGGGGGGGGGGAAATCTGGAAGAGCGATGCAACAGTTTGAAAGTAGAAGTACATTCCAACTCTTATTTTTAAAAGATTGTAACTAAAATACCAGAGCTTTGCCTGCGAATATATTTAATTGGAGAACATGAATGATGACATTCAGTCCGTGAACATGGTCAATTGGAGAATCTGGTTTATGAGAACCCAGAGGGGGGAGGGAGGGGGAAAACAGGGTCACAGGTGACTGTAAATTATGTATGCCAGAGTTGGCTTCGCACAAGACAGTACCAGTATGTTGCCTCTGATAAATCCTTTGAAGTTTTTTGAAGTTTGGCTTGAGAATCATGATTCAGTTAGAGCGATTGCTGGGCTCCTGACAGCTGGATCACTTACCGTGTTTCCCCAAAAATAAGACACTGTCTTATAATTTTTTTGGCTCCCAAAAACACACTAGGTCTTATTTTCGGGGTAGGTCTTATATATTTATGGTGCCAAATAGTGGGTGTGAGTGTGTGTAGGGTGTTTGGGTGCGGTTGCTCCCTGAAAAGTCTTCCTGGAACTGGAGATTTACACTAGGTCTTATTTTCAGGGTAGGTCTTATATTAGGGCAGGTTTAGAAAATAGTGCTAGGTCTTACTTTCGGGGAAACACGGTAGTAACTGAAACAGAGCTTACCATCTTAGATTCTGTGGCAGGGGTCCCCAAACTTGGCAAGTTTAAGACTTGTGGATGCTAGCTGGAGAACTCTGGGAGTTGAAATCCACAAGTCTTAAAGTTGCCAAGCAGTTAAAGTAGCTGTGGTGGATCCTCTCCCAAAGCTGATTCCGTATCTCCTCTGGCTTAGAGTTGAAGAGGAGCACCGTAAAAAGCAGCAAGGCGGTCGGCGGCTGGTTCCAGAACCAGACAATGACCCCTACGCTGGTTCCACTGATGAGAACACCGATGTTGAGGAACAAGGGGAGCCAGATCAGCCTATCCCAGAACTTCCAGGTTTGTCCAAACTGATCTAAAGTTTTGTATTTCTTTTTATTTTATTTTTTCTTAATCGAAGTTCCAATCTGTGGGATTATTAGTCCGTTACTCTTTAGCTAAATAATAAATATCTAATACAAAGAATCCTCGACTTACAACCACAGTTGGATCATAACTTCCATTACTAAGGGCTGCAGTTTTTAAGTGAGGTGCTGAGACTGGCCCAAAGTCACCTAGCTGGCTTTCCTGTCTAAGGCGGGACTAGAACTCACTGTCTCCTGGTCTCTAGCCTGCTGCCTTAAACCATTAGATGAAACTGGCTGAATGATTAGAGAACTAATAGGTATGTTTTGGTTGTGCTGCCTTTGTTCCATTTCTCCCAAGATCTTTGGTTTTCCTTTCCAGATCTGTTTGTGGGCAAATGCTTCTTCCTTTATGGTGAATTCCCTTCTCAGGAACGAAGCCTCTTGAATCGCTACATCATAGCTTTTAACGGGTGAGTTTTTACAAGAATATTACTGTAGGGCTGTCCCATTTCCTAAATATGATGCTGCATTACAACTGTAGAAGATGCCATTATCTCTCTATACATAAAAGCGAAAGACCACTCATGCATCATCACAAAATCTCCAGAACTGTAAAGCCTACAAACTTGAAATTTGACACGTATCTTCCTCTTGGCTTCTAAGTGCTCACTAAGAAAGGGTTTTTTCGAAATGACCATCAGAGCATTAGTATTTCTTATATTATTATTATTATTATTATTAACACACTCTGATGCTAAGGAGTTCCACTCCCCCCTCCCCACCTGAAAAGAAATCTCTTCCAAATGCAAAACACAAACAGAGGAAAGGAGTTTTTTTTTTAATTACATTTATATGCCGCCCTTCTCCGGAGACTCAGGGTGGCTCACAATCCCCGGGACGCAACCCAGTGTGCTCAGCAATAGCCTTCATTCCATTGTATATGCCTGCTTATTACTAAGCGGCATTTTTACAAGGTCATCTAATTGCCCCCAACAATCTTGGGTCCTCAATTTACCTACCCCGAGAGGATGGAAGGCTGAGTCAACCTTGAGCCTGGTGGGATTCGAGCCTGCAATAATTACAGGCAGCTGGAGCTAAGTGCTAGGCTATTAACAGCCTGCACCACCAAGGCCCTTCTCAATTAGCATAAGCAGGTGATTGGCAGTTGGATCTGCCTCCCGACGATCAGCTGTTTCAGGCTGCAGGGATCGCCATTGCCTATTGCCACCTCTGTGCACCCCATTTTCAGCCCATTCCAAGTGGCAAGGATTGGAACGGGCCAAAAACGGGATGCGTGGAGGTAGCAATAGGCAGTGGCGATCCCTGCAGCCTGAAACAGCTGATCGTCAGGAGGCAGGTTTGCTGTTTGCTGCAAGGAGGCAAATTGCTAGGAGGCAGAGGCCGAAGGGTGAGGGCCAGTGGGTGGGCGGGGCTTCGGCAACATTCGCTGTATAAGATGCAGAGACATTTCCACCCACTTTTGGGAGGTGGGAAAAGTGCATTAAGGAATGTATTATAGAAAGAATAAAACAAGAATAATACAATTTCAACTTCTGCAATTTCAATTTAAGTTAAATACTGAGTGTTTCCTTCCTTCATGTTAGGGCATATGCAAAACCAAAAAAAATCACTGAATGCACTCTTCCAGATACGTAGGCTTTTGTAAAAAAACTGTTTTTTAGGATTATGTTCAGTTGTCCTGCTTCTGTCACTTATGTCCTTGGGGTTAATTTATTGAACATCTAACCACCTTCCAGGCTCATGGCGCTGATTTAACCGAATAACGTTGTAGATATTGTCAAAGGGGTTAATGAAGGATTCTTGCTTCTCTGGGACAGCTAATGAGCCATCCTCTTCCCACCAGTGATCAGGACAGTTTACTCAGCGGTTTGACAGTGGGGACCTAAAATAGATTGTTGATGATGCCTTTCTGCTGCCTCTTAGGTCTTCAAGACAATGGAGACGAAGGGTCTGGTGACACCGAGGATGAGTTAAGAAGGTTGGTTCAAAGCCTCCCTGGGCAGGCTGCTGTCAACTCATAAAACATTCCTATGCCTGTCTTAGTAGTTGCCATTAAAAAAAAGGGGGGGGGGAAATCTGGAAGAGCGATGCAACAGTTTGAAAGTAGAAGTACATTCCAACTCTTATTTTTAAAAGATTGTAACTAAAATACCAGAGCTTTGCCTGCGAATATATTTAATTGGAGAACATGAATGATGACATTCAGTCCGTGAACATGGTCAATTGGAGAATCTGGTTTATGAGAACCCAGAGGGGGGAGGGGGAAAACAGGGTCACAGGTGACTGTAAATTATGTATGCCAGAGTTGGCTTCGCACAAGACAGTACCAGTATGTTGCCTCTGATAAATCCTTTGAAGTTTTTTGAAGTTTGGCTTGAGAATCATGATTCAGTTAGAGCGATTGCTGGGCTCCTGACAGCTGGATCACTTACCGTGTTTCCCCAAAAATAAGACACTGTCTTATAATTTTTTTGGCTCCCAAAAACACACTAGGTCTTATTTTCGGGGTAGGTCTTATATATTTATGGTGCCAAATAGTGGGTGTGAGTGTGTGTAGGGGGGCGTGTTTCGCGGGTGCACGGTTGCTCCCTGAAAAGTCTTCCTGGAACTGGAGATTTACACTAGGTCTTATTTTCAGGGTAGGTCTTATATTAGGGCAGGTTTAGAAAATAGTGCTAGGTCTTACTTTCGGGGAAACACGGTAGTAACTGAAACAGAGCTTACCATCTTAGATTCTGTGGCAGGGGTCCCCAAACTTGGCAAGTTTAAGACTTGTGGATGCTAGCTGGAGAACTCTGGGAGTTGAAATCCACAAGTCTTAAAGTTGCCAAGCAGTTAAAGTAGCTGTGGTGGATCCTCTCCCAAAGCTGATTCCGTATCTCCTCTGGCTTAGAGTTGAAGAGGAGCACCGTAAAAAGCAGCAAGGCGGTCGGCGGCTGGTTCCAGAACCAGACAATGACCCCTACGCTGGTTCCACTGATGAGAACACCGATGTTGAGGAACAAGGGGAGCCAGATCAGCCTATCCCAGAACTTCCAGGTTTGTCCAAACTGATCTAAAGTTTTGTATTTCTTTTTATTTTATTTTTTCTTAATCGAAGTTCCAATCTGTGGGATTATTAGTCCGTTACTCTTTAGCTAAATAATAAATATCTAATACAAAGAATCCTCGACTTACAACCACAGTTGGATCATAACTTCCATTACTAAGGGCTGCAGTTTTTAAGTGAGGTGCTGAGACTGGCCCAAAGTCACCTAGCTGGCTTTCCTGTCTAAGGCGGGACTAGAACTCACTGTCTCCTGGTCTCTAGCCTGCTGCCTTAAACCATTAGATGAAACTGGCTGAATGATTAGAGAACTAATAGGTATGTTTTGGTTGTGCTGCCTTTGTTCCATTTCTCCCAAGATCTTTGGTTTTCCTTTCCAGATCTGTTTGTGGGCAAATGCTTCTTCCTTTATGGTGAATTCCCTTCTCAGGAACGACGCCTCTTGAATCGCTACATCATAGCTTTTAACGGGTGAGTTTTTACAAGAATATTACTGTAGGGCTGTCCCATTTCCTAAATATGATGCTGCATTACAACTGTAGAAGATGCCATTATCTCTCTATACATAAAAGCGAAAGACCACTCATGCATCATCACAAAATCTCCAGAACTGTAAAGCCTACAAACTTGAAATTTGACACGTATCTTCCTCTTGGCTTCTAAGTGCTCACTAAGAAAGGGTTTTTTCGAAATGACCATCAGAGCATTAGTATTTCTTATATTATTATTATTATTATTATTAACACACTCTGATGCTAAGGAGTTCCACTCCCCCTCCCCACCTGAAAAGAAATCTCTTCCAAATGCAAAACACAAACAGAGGAAAGGAGTTTTTTTTTTAATTACATTTATATGCCGCCCTTCTCCGGAGACTCAGGGTGGCTCACAATCCCCGGGACGCAACCCAGTGTGCTCAGCAATAGCCTTCATTCCATTGTATATGCCTGCTTATTACTAAGCGGCATTTTTACAAGGTCATCTAATTGCCCCCAACAATCTTGGGTCCTCAATTTACCTACCCCGAGAGGATGGAAGGCTGAGTCAACCTTGAGCCTGGTGGGATCCGAGCCTACAGCAGTTGTAGGCAGCTGGAACTTAAGTGCAGGCAATTAACAGCCTGAGCCACCAAGTTTCCATTTCAGTTTTAGTTTCATAGCAGCAAGCAGCTTTAGTACAGAATAGTTGAGCGAAGCCATGCACAGGCTCCTTGCTGTCTCCTTGCTCACACAGCAAATACTGCTTCAGTTTCCAAACAGCACTCAACTCTCTCACACACTGACAGGACGCTAGCCAGATGAATACCGATCGAGGCTGGTAGGCAGAGGCATAATTTTCCCCCCTTATTTTCCTCCCAAAAAACTAAGCCCGATCATACACACACACACACACACACACACACACACATGGAGCAGGAGTGGGGGACCCCTGTCCTAGATGATTTCTTGCCTCTAGAGAAGAAGAAAACTCTCTCTAAAGGCCGCACATTTTGACTTCTTGCAGGGAAGTGGAGGACTACATGAACGAGCGTGTAAACTATGTGATCACGGCTCAAGAATGGGATGACACATTTGACGAGGTGAGCTGGGATCTTCGGCTTCAGGGAAACTAGCCCAGAAGGACAGACCTTTAAACCGTTTAACAGGACCGATAGGACCACGCATGCTATAATCCTGAAGGCTTTGAGGGATGGTCAAATTTACATTGAGCAAGGTACCCAGTCTTCTGCCGACTAGGAACTGCGCTCATGTCCGAGCAAAGAATGAAGGCTATGTGTTAAATTGCATTGCAGAATCTGTCAGAAATGGTGTAGGATCTCCTGGCCTTGAGGGTGGGGGTGGGTGGGTGTGTTGGATTAGATGACCTACAAGGTCCCTTCCAACTCTGTTAGTCTGTAAAACCCCTGGGAAGTTTTTACGCAACAACCTAGTCAAGGCTAAATTGGCGCCGGATAAGGGTCAATGAAGTTGTTGAAAGGAGAAAAGTGGATGGGATGGCGATAGGGGAAATTTTGGAGGACTCCTCTTTCATGGAGCAAATTGGAGGAGGCATCAAAGCTCATTCCATTGCACTGTACTGCAGTGTCTCTCAGCCTTGGGAACTTTAAGAAGGGTGGACTTCAACGCCAGCAGGGGAATTCTGGGAGTTGAAGTTCCAAGGATGAGAAACACTGCCTGAGTTGGTGCACGAGATGAAGTTTCTAGAAAGAGGAGGAGGAAGAGAAGGAGAAAAATATTAATTTGAATGCTGGTATTAGCAGCTTCAACAGAGAGTGGTGCGGTGGCCTACAGGTTTTGCTCTCCCAGGAGGCTGGGAGTTGAATCCTAGGTAGAGGCAGCTATTTCTCTCTCTGGGTACAATGAGAATATGTCCGCTGGAGAAAAAAAACCTCCGCGTTGGTGACAGGAAGGGCATCAGGCCAGTAATCACTCAGCTCCATTCAGTTGCCCATATGCCACCCCGCAAGGGATGATGGGGTCATTAAAAGATGATGATGATGATGATTAACCAGCTTCAATAGTCTCTGTCTACAAATAGGCTGGGTTCTGTCACTACGAGCAGCTCAAAGACTGTTGATGGTCTCTTTCCTTAATTTTGGCTTCAGGCTCTGAATGAGAACCCCAATCTTTCCTTCGTGCGTCCCCGCTGGATCTACAACTGCAATGACCGGCAGAAGTTGATTCCCCACCAGCCGTATGTTGTGGTGCCGGGAGTGTAGGAGGATCCCTGCTGGAGTTTGTATATAATGTATATTCGTCTCTCTTGGGGGAAGATCCTTAGCCTCGGGGCTAGTTGAAACAGGGCACTCCTGCTGGGAGAAATTGCCTTCCTTTGAAGCCCTCCAACCTTGGGGTGGTTTGGATGGTCTTTGGTTGTGTCCCCCCCACCCCACCCAGTTCCACCAGATCATATCGGAAGCCAGTCTGCTTTTGGAAAGCAATGCTTGCTGCGGACTGCTCTGGATCAGGGCTAGAATCATCTTCCAGGATGGAGAAGGCACTCCCGTAAAATTAGAGCCCAGGGTTCAACAAAGGCAAAAGTTAATGTACAGAAACAAATTCACAGACCTCTTTCACCCCTTTCTATTTCTTGCCCTTCTCACCACCCACTTAGTATTGGTGGTCTTATTTTCTCTTCTTTGTCTCCCCAGGCATGTGTCCTGGTGTGAGCATTTTTGCCTCTCCCTACAGACCTGTCTTTCTTTGTACCCCGAACCCCTACTGCAGCAAACCTTATTTCCTTAAGCAGGTAGTTTGGGGTTTCGCAGAAGAAAAATCTGTCCCGTTTTTTCCACCCAGGGTGTTTCCAGTTTCACGATAGTACAGATGGGGCTTGTCCCCGTCACTGGTGTAGATAAACCTCTGTTGATTGTATCTGCAGGCAAAGCCAAGCTCGTTTTTGTAAAATGCAGAGATTGACAAATCGCATTCATGCTTTCCATGTGCACATTTTTCACCCCCCTCCCCCAAAAAACTCCAAACAAACAAACACCTAGGAAAAATGGCATTCCGTAACCCCACCCAATCCTGGCTTGTGTTGGCAAATGCCCTTTTCTGATTAGAAGTGTTACATTCAGGCTCCATCAGCTAGGTGAACACTTTCCCTGACCAATTATTCGAAGAAGAGGGTGTTTGGCCTACATCAGGGGTCTCCAACCTTGGCAACTTCATGCCAGCTGGGGAATTCTGGGAGTTGAAATCCTTCAGGCTTAAAGTTTCCAAGGTTGGAGACCCCTGGGCTAGATATCCAATGGTAGCAAAGCTGAGAACGGAAGTATTAGAAGAAACCATGATTGCTTCAACCGTATGACAATTTCTGGGGTAGGCTTGTGTGGCTGAAGTCTTCCTTTCATTTTCGATGAATTTTCCCCAAGTTCCTCTGTAGGAAAATAAGAAACTGCTTTAGTTAATTTCATGATGGAATTGTTCGTTTTCCGCAGAGCATCGTCAGTTTCGCTATGAATTGTTTTGGCCCCTCCTGCTTCTTTGGAAGGAAAAAATATTGGACCATTTGTATAGGTTCTTTTTGGAGTAGTGCTTCTTAACCTTGGCACCTTTAAAATGAGTGAACTTCAACTCCCAGAGTTCCTAGCCAGCAGAATTCTCAGCCAGAATTCGGGTTGGGGAACTCTGGGAGTTGAAGTCCATGCATTTTAAAGTTCTCAAGGTTAAGGCTATTTTCAGAATGACATCCCATTCCCCAAAGTTCACGTTCCTTCCCACTTTTCAGTTGCTGTAAACTGGGCTGGGAGGTCTTGAATAATCTACCTCATTTTTACAGCTGGTTTCTAATTTCCCAGTTCTATATTTGCAATCAAACCAGCCATTCTATTCTTGGTTTTCTTACTTCCTTGCTTTCACAGGAAAAATGTTAATCGGTTGTGGGAGTGTTTTATTTGTGATGGGCACTGCAAAATTGGAGGTCCATCTCTCGTTGAGACATCCATCAATTGCAGTGTATTAATTATTCTCAAGCAGATTTTTTTATATAAAGATTCCAAGATGGAAGCCAGAGATTTTCCCTGGAGCCTGAATTTTGTTTTATGTGCTGGAACCCTCAGCCCTCTAATTAGGAGTGAGATACTTGAGGGAGTTCTCCTTCCTACCACTTCTTCTTTTTAAATTCAAGACGTAGAATAATTTTGGCTGTACTTTCATCCCTTCTCATCCTTTATCCTGGCAATTCAGAACTTGTCCAGATAAGGAGCGGCTAAAATATTAACCAACGTTCCATTCTGGATGGAGTTTGCTCAGTTCTTCCCAAGTTGAGTGGATTTCCTTGGTACAGATGATGCAGGCCTGTCTTCCCTGCAAAGGACGCTGCAGTTTTATGGACTTCAATTCCCAGAATTCCCTAACCATTCTAATAGTTACAGAGAATTCTGGGAATGAAAATGTGCACGCCTCGAAGGGGCCAGGATTGGAGAAGGTTGTATTAGAGCATATTCCTGGCCTCAGAGGATGGAATGTTTGCAAGGGAGGCTTGTGTCAAGAAATTAACTTTTAAGAGCACATTAAAAAGAGCACAATAGGAATTTGCATGTGTCTCTTTTAATGATGCCAAATTGTTAAGGAGAAAGGAATAGCCTTGGCAGCTAAACTAGCTGAATGCTTTACTATTGTATAGTCTGTGTTCCACAAAGACTCAAGGGCTTGCTTGTTTTCTATAAATTTACACCTTTGGTTTAGCAGTTGTTCTGAGATTCCAGTGACAAAACTTCACGGGATGTATTCTTGTTCTCTTTTCCTATATCATGTTATGGTTTTAATAAAACAAGATGGAAGTCTCCAGGCGACATCTTTTAAGAACTTACCGACACTGCCAGGGAAAGATACCGTGTTTCCCCGAAAATAAGACACTGTCTTATATTTTTTTTGGCTCCCAAAAACACACTAGGTCTTATTTTCGGGGTAGGTCTTATATATTTATGGTGCCAAATAGTGGGTGTGAGTGTGTGTAGGGGGGCGTGTTTCGCGGGTGCACGGTTGCTCCCTGAAAAGTCTTCCTGGAACTGGAGATTTACACTAGGTCTTATTTTCAGGGTAGGTCTTATATTAGGGCAGGTTTAGAAAATAGTGCTAGGTCTTACTTTCGGGGTAGGTCTTATTTTCGGGGAAACACGGCAGTACTCCTCTGTGACCGCAAGTAGGACTCCTGTTCTCTTGGAGAGAAGATAAGCTTTTAAATATTTTACAAGATTCTAGTGCTTCAGATGACCAGGGGCAGTTCTTAAAACGGCTTCAAATTCTTCCAATTTCGAATTTAAACGGCTCCAAGTTCTTCCAAGTGAGGCAACGAAAACAAAACCAGGGCGGGAAAAAATTGAAAGTAAAATACTGCGCAGTAAAATCTGTGTACTGTACAGGTGAAACTCGAAAAATTAGAATATCATGGAAAAGTTCATTTATTTCAGTAATGCAATTTAAAAAGTGAAACTAATGTATTAGATAGACTCATTACATGGAAAGCAAGATAGTTTTTTTTTTTTAATTACATTTATATGCAGCCCTTCTCCAAAGACTCAGGGCGCTACAATTTAGACACAACCAATGCGCTCAGCAATAGCCTTCATTCCATTGTATATGCCTGCTTATTACTAGCGGCATTTTACAAGATCAGCTAATTGCCCCAACAATCTTGGGTCCTCAATTTACCTACCCGAGAGGATGGAAGGCTGAGTCAACCTTGAGCCTGGTGGGATTTAGCCTACAGCAATTGTAGACAGCTGGATCTTAAGTGCAGGCAATTAACAGCCTGAGCCACCAAAGTTCAAGCCATGATTTGTCATAATTGTGATGATTATGGCTTACAGCTCATGAAAACCCCAAATCCACAATCTCAGAAAATTAGAATATTGTGAAAAGGTTCAATATTCTAGGCTCAAAGTGTCCCAGTCTAATCAGCTGATTAAGCCATAACACCTGCAAAGGGTTCCTGAGCCTTTAAATGGTCTCAGTCTGGTTCAGTAGGAATCACACTCATGGGAAAGACTGCTGACCTGACAGTTGTGCAGAAAACCATCATTGACACCCTCCATAAGGAGGGAAAGACTCAAAAGGTAATTGCAAAAGAAAGTTATGTGGAAGGGAAAAGTGTGGAAGAAAAAGGTACAAGCAGCAGGGATGACTGCAGCCTGGAGAGGTTTGTCAGGAAAAGGCCATTCAAAAGTGTTGGGGACTTTCACAAGGAGTGGACTGAGGCTGGAGTCAAGTGCATCAAGAGCCACCACACACAGATAGATCCTGGACATGGGCTTCAAATGTCGTCAGAAGCGTCTTGCTCAGTGGTCCAAAGTCCTCTTTTCTGATGAGAGCAACTTTTGCATCTCATTTGGAAACCAAGGACCCAGAGTCTGGAGGAAGAATGGAGAGGCACACACTGCAAGATGCTTGAAGTCCAGTGTGAAGTTTCCACAGTCTGTGTTGATGTGGGGAGCCATGTCATCTGCTGGTGTTGGTCCACTGTGCTTCATTAAGTCCAGGGTCAACGCAGCCATCTACCAGGAGATTTTGGAGCACTTCATGCTTCCTTCCGCAGACGAGCTTTATGGGGATGCTGACTTAACTGTTCAGCAGGACTTGGCACCTGCCCACACTGCCAAAAGCACCAAAATCTGGTTCAATGACTGTGGGATTACTGTGCTTCATTGGCCAGCAAACTCGCCTGACCTGAACCCCATAGATAATCTATGGGGCATTGCCAAGGGAAAGATGAGAGACATGAGACCAAACAATGCAGAAGAGCTGAAGGCCACTATTGAAGCATCCTGGTCTTCATAACACCTCAGCAGTGCCACAGGCTGATAGCTTCCATGCCATGCCGTATTGAGGCAGTAATTGCTGCAAAGGGGGCCCAAACCAAGTACTGAGTACATATGCATGCTTATACTTTTCAGAGGTCCGATATTGTTCTATGTACAATTATTGTTTTATTGATTGCATGTCATATTCTAATTTTCTGAGATTGTGGATCACAATTATGGCAAATCACAGCTTGAACTATCTTGCTTTGCATGTAATGAGTCTATCTCATATATTAGTTTCACCTTTTAAGTTGCATTATTGAAATAAACGAACTTTTGCACGATGTTCTAATTTTGAGTTTCACCTATACTTTCTCTCTGCCCTGGCTTTGCCTTGTTTGTAGAGTCCCAGATGGATGTTTAAGCAACTTTCAGTAGCCATACAAAAAATACAATGTCCAGAAGTGAGCTAGATAGTCCCTAAGATGCCTTTTTTTTCAAGAGGCAACTGGACTTTCTTGTTTGTGTTTGAAGACGTTTCGCTTCTGATCCAAGGAAGTGAAACGTCTTCAAAGAAAGCTGAAGTCCATTTGCCTCTTCAAAAAAGCACCTTGGGGACAACCCTGACCTGAGAATCTCCATAGACTTAGTACTTGACGCTTCTTAGGGTTAGGATCGGGGGTTTGTGAGTATATACTGCTTTAAAAAAAAGGTATGAGTTGAAACTGCTACGTAAGAGATCTAAGCTGGAATGCTCTGGGTATTTGTTGTAAGTCAAGGACTAATGCCTTTAGTATTAGTATTAAGTGTTAAGCATCAGCTAGGAGAGCTGAGAATTTATTAGGTCAGATAGTTGTCCGCTAAATTAAGCTTAGTGTTTTTAGCAAAATGACTCGTTCTTTGTAAGCTTCCAAAGAGATGGTGCCGTCTAGCTTAATGAAAAGGACTAGGGGAGACATGATAGCAGTGTTCCAGTATCTCAGGGGCTGCCCCAAAGAAGAGGGAGTCAAGCTATTCTCCAAAGCACCTGAGGGCAGGACAAGAAGCAATGGGTGGAAACTAATCAAAGAGAGAAGCAACTTAGAACTAAGAAGAGATTTCCTGACGGCTAGAACAATGAATCGGTGGAATTGCTTCCCTCCAGAAGTTGTGGATGCTCCAACCCTGGAGGCTTTTAAGAAGAGGTTGGACAGCCATTTGTCAGAAATGGTGTCATGTCTCCTGCTTGAGCGGGAACTTGGACTAGAAGACTTCCAAGGTTTCTTCTAACTCTGGTGTTCTGTGTTCTAATCAATATATACATATTATATAAAAATGAGAAACACGTGCAGCTTATTCCTTGATGGTCCAGAAATCAAGGGATGGACATGCTTGAGAACAACTCAATTTTCACTTACTTACAGTAGAATTAACAGCTGTAGTAGAACAAACGTCTTCATCTTCTGACATAGTATAGAGTTTCCTACCTGAGCAGGGGGTTGGACTAGAAGACCTCCAAGGTCCCTTCCAACTCTTGTTATTCCAATTGTAATCTTGTCTTTGCCATCTGAGATGCAGAAATGGGGCTTTGTGGAATACAGGCAGCCCTTGATTGACAACCAGTTGCTTAATGATTTATGACAGACCCACCCAAAGGACCTTAAGACCTGGTTCTGAAGTTCCAATGGCCCCTTTCCCCTCCCCTCCTCCCCTGGGTCACAAGACCACCTTGTTGCATGTTGGACAACTGACCCTCATTTATGACCATTTGTAGCATCTCATGATTTTACTACCTTTTGGGGGGGGGTGTCAAAAACCAGCTTTTCTGTTTTGTGTGTGTGCATGCGAGTGTGCAGAAACAGCTCATAGCAAACAACGGATTCGCTTTGCAATGGCTACAAAAAAGATTACGGGTCTGGTCACAACTTTGTGAACGCAAGCAAACTCCATTGTGGTCATTTAGCTGAGGATTACCTTTATACAGATTTTCTAGCTCGGGTCTCCAGCTTTGGCAACTTTAAGCCTGGTGGACTTCAACTCCCAGAGTTCCCCAGCCACCTTTGCTCCAAAGCTGGCTGGGGAATTCTGGGAGTTGAAGTCCTCCAGGCTTAGAGTTGCCAAGGTTGGAGACCCTGTTCTAGCTCACATGGTGGAGTCACATGCTGTGACTGACTTACCTTGTAAAACCCCAGCCTTTCTCACACGCACCAAGTTTTCAAAACTGTGTTTGCTTTTTATATTTTATTTTATTTCAAGAAAAATAAGACGAAAAACTCCAGCATCTAATGGAGCTTCACTTTTTTTGTTTGTTTAGTATCGGCTACAAACAGACTAAGAACCAATCACACATACTTCCACCTGCCTTTCACCCAAACCTGAATAATGGGGAGTTGGTGTGTGCTAGTGTGTGTGGGGAAAGTGGAAAGATGCACTGTAGGTAGCCTTCGACTTACAACACTTCGTTTTGGGAACCTTCAAAGTTAGCAACAGCACTGGAAAAAAAAAAGTGACCCATGACCGTTTTCACATTGTTGCAGCGTCCCTAGGGTCACATGATCAGAATTCAAACACTTGGCAACTGACTTGTATTTATGATGGTTGCAGAGTCCCCTTTTGCGACCTCCTGACCAGCAAAATCAATGTGGGAAGTCGGACTTGCTTAACAACCATGTTACTAATTTAACAACTGCAGCCATTCGCTCAGCAACATTGGCAAGGAAGGTCGTAATACAGAGCTAAAAACTCACTTAACCAATGTCTCGCTCAGCAACCAAACTTTTTGAGCTCAATTGTGTTCATAAGTCGAGGACTACCTGCATTAGGTTTGACTAGCTATTGAGGGAAAAATGTGTGTATTGTGGATAGTAGTGAAAAGCGCACCTGGGTCTAGTAAAGCAGGGGAGAGAAAAAATCCCAGAGGGAACTTAATATTCAATAATGAGGGCAAAATAGCAACTGTCGGTGTCTTTAGGCATGTGGTACAAGTAAACCAAACACACAGGAGTAAACAAGGATTAGCAGGCTATAAAATTGTGTGTACTACATGGTGAAAATAAAATTATACAGCCCCCTTTAGCCCGAGAAATTCATGTGTAAAATCTGCTTTCTACGCATACTACTGGATGTACTTGCTTCACACCCTTAATACGCAACCCACACTAAACCTGAAGTGGCCTGAGGCATCTTTTGATGCAACGTGTAAATGACAAATCTGGATGGTGACGCGAATTTGCCAAATGACTTTTCTGCTTCTACAACCCTTTAAAACATAAATGTTGCCTACTACTCTTGCCTGGAATTTGTGTCTTAAGCTATATCCCACTGGTGGATTTCACCAATTGCCACGTTGTCAGTCTCAGCTTTTGTTTTGTAAAAAAAAAAAAAAATCAGAGATTTCTTCTTAAAGCAGACCCAGCTCATGTCCAACACGATGTGCTCAGTTCATGCATATTAAACCTCCCATTTCCACGGCCAAAGGTTGACTGGTCACAGCAGCTGCAACAGAGCCCCCGCATAATGCACACTGAAGATACAAGTTTATAGACCCTTGGATTGCAGGGATGCTGAGTTCCACATTCTGACAGAAGCATGCACCAGTTGAGCATAAAACAAAACTATACACAGCCACAGACAAGAGGTTTCTCCTTTTGTGCAAAGCACACAACAGATTTTGCTCCGCTGACAAGTGAGGTTTGGTGCAGGCATTCACTTCTCTAAATGTGATTAGTGGGGGAATCTCAGTGGTGGTTCTGACATGGACTATGGAGTAACCGGGATTGTGTTTTTGTGAGAACCAGAAGGTTAAAACAAATCGTGAAGGTGCAGAAGTCTGCATAACTTAAACCAGGTTGTAGAAGAGGCCATTGGTCACTGCAGGAACAAGGTTACCAGAAGAGTTTTCAGCATGGTGTGCGCAGGTTGGCCTCTTGAGGGGGGGGAGCCTGTCATTTGGCCTTTTGCCATCAAAGCTGAGAACAGAGAAGTTATGGGTTGCTGGAGGTTACGCTGCAACCCTGACCTCCACCATAACTTTCCATTATTTACAACGATTCCCACAGCCACCAAGTTTTCAAATTATCCAAGTTTCTCCCTCTGCCCCGCGCAGAGCCGAGAGGTTCCAATTCAGGGCCTGTCCCCGCTGCTGTGGCTCTTGTCCTGGGCTAAGCTGTCCTGCCTACCGCCTGCGCGGCACCCGTTGGTGAAGGGTGAGGTTGCGCAGCTGCCGGAAACTCTTGCTGCAGCGCATGCACGGGTAAGGCCTGCCCGCTGCGGTGGCCGCATGGATCTGCTGATGGGCGGCCAGTTTGGAAGGGTAGCAGAAGCTCTTCCCGCAGCGGCTGCAGGGGTACGGCCGCTGCCCCGTGTGCGTGCGGCGGTGGGCAGCCAGCTTGGAAGGGTAACAGAAGCTCTTGGGGCAATCGGCACATTTATACGGGCGCTCCGGCGTGTGAATCCACTGGTGGGCGGCCAGCTTGGAGCGATGTCCGAAGCGCTTGGGGCACAGAGAGCAGGGGAAGGGGCGCTCCCCAGTGTGCGTACGTCGGTGGGCGGCCAACTTGGATGGGTAACTAAAACTCTTGGGGCAGTCGGGGCATTTATAGGGGCGCTCGGCACAGTGGGTCCATTGGTGGGTGGCCAGTTTGGAGCGGTACACGAAGCGCTTGCCACAGTCTTTGCATTGATAGGGACGATCGGAGGGCAGGACAGCAGGAGGTACGCCGCGTGGGGGGGTGGCTTGGGAGACTGTATGGGGGTGGGAAGACAGAGGTGAAGGCGAAGGTGACTTGGTGTTCTCCTTCAGGGCTTGGGAATCTGGAAGGAAAAAAAATTAAAAATAATAATAATAGAGGATCCCTCACCAAGCATCCCATTTTCCTGCCTCAAGTTTGGGCTGTTTGCCAGTTATTCTGCAGGTAGAATACAGGCAGTCCTCGTTGAACGGCCACTTGTCCAGCAACTAGTCAAAGTTACAATGGCCCTGAATTAGGGTTTTCTCATCATTGTGGCTGTCGGTGATGACGATGCGGTAATTGGCTTGGCCATCCCCTTGCCATCGCAACATCCCAGCGACTTGTGGTCACTGGGAGGCTGCAATTGCAACATCCAAATTTGGAGGCTACACAACGGGCAGCGTTTAGGACAGTTGTGGCATCTCATGGTTGCCGTTTTTGCGACCTTCCCTGCCAGCCTCCAACAAGCAACATCCATAGGGAAACTGGCAAGTCAAGAGATGGAGATTCTGCGCCCACAGGATGCTGCAAAATAACGGCAATTGGGGACAGCCGGAACTGCCATCGTTGAGGCAGTCAGTTCCCATTCCCAATTTACAGTCGGTGAGGACTACCTATACTTGACATTAGGCAGAGCTTAAAGGGAGGGAATATACATATATATATTTGCTTTTATCTATATCTAATCTATATATCCATCTATATCTAATCTCTCTCATCTATCTCTATATCTTATCTACCTACCTACCTACCTATCTCTTATCTACCTACCTATCTATCTCTAATCTACCTACCTACCTGCCTGCCTACCTATCTATATCTACCTACCTGCCTGCCTACCTATCTATATCTCTTATCTACCTACCTATCTATATATCTCTTATCTACCTACCTATCTCTCTTATCTACCTACCTACCTACCTACCTATCTCTATCTCTTATCTACCTACCTACCCACCTACCGTGTTTCCCTGAAAATAAGACACTGTCTTATATTTTTTTTGGCTCCCAAAAACACACTAGGTCTTATTTTCGGGGTAGGTCTTTTATTTATTTATACATATATATATATATGAAAAAAACCACCATATTCATGTAGAACAATGTACATTTATTCATGTATGAAACCACGAACAAACGATACCGTTTCCCCTAACATAAGACACTGTCTTATATTTTTGGCTCCCAAAAACACTAATCTTATTTTCGGGGTAGGTCTTATTTTTTGGGTAGGTCTTATTTTCGGGGAAACACGGTATCTAAATACTTACTTGCTTTTTTATCTAAATAATGCATTGTGATCTTTTTGGATTTGCACCGTTTGAAGACGATTGTTTGCATGGTTTGTGCAAACAATAAAATGACCCACATTCCTCGCCCAGCCCTTCCTTACCTGCGACACTGCTATTCAGCGGGTTGCTCCCCACGCCGTTCTTGCTATTGCTCACGCAGGGCTCTTCCCCCCTTTCCAGCATGAGGACCAGGGTTGGTCGGGTGAGAATATAACCTGCAGGCATGGGAGTATTTGGGGGGGGGAAGAGAAGAAAGTGGGGTTGGGGAGTTGGAGAGAATTCGGGTTCAGCTTTAAACAGGTTTATACATCCTTTCAGAAAAGAAATCTACCCTAAACAAAACAGGACTTGTTTTACCAATCCTGCTTCTGCTCATCAGAGAACTGAAAATTGTCTCACTAACTACTAGAAATCCAGCAGAGATGCATGGTCCTCGTTTAGCAACTGCCTCTTTTAGTGTCCGTTTGCAGTTTCAGCAAACTGGTGAAAAGGGAACTTTGGGACCAGTCTTCCTATTTTTCCACCCATTCAGGTTCATACAGGTAGACCTGGACTTACAGTGGGTTGCTTAGCGACCGTTCAAAGTTATGACAGAGCCTGAAAATGGGACTTATGACATGGATTCAAAGATCTGACCTCTGCCCACTCATCCCCCACCTGTGGTCATGTGACCACACATTTTGGGCACTCTGCAAATGGCCTGCCTTTATGGCAGTTTGCGTCACTCATGTCACATGACTTGGTCTTACAATGTTTTTGTAAATAAACTGGTGTTTACTTCTGGTTTCCGGCCAAAATGGCCCAATTGCAAACAATGGGTTCGCTTAATGACTGCCACATTTGCTTAATGACCACTGCCCCCCCCCAAAAAAAAAGCTTGTAAAATCAGGCACAGTCATGTGGTTATTCACTTTATGACCATTGTGACTTTCAGTTGAAATGGTGGGCTCAACTACAGTCATAAGTTGAGGAGGACTACATGTAGAGCGAAACTAAGCATAGTTGTAGTTTTACTTAGCGACTATTTTGCTAAGAGCCACGTTGCTGCTCCCCAGTTGTCACTAAACAAGTGACAATTCCCTGAAGAACAAACCTCTGGAGAATAAAATATCAATCTTTCAATCTTTATATCCTTTATATACTTTGGATCCCTTGTATTTAACAGAGATTGATTTTTAAATTCAATTTTGCTTACTGCATAAATATCCCTCGGTTTCCAGTTTAGGCTACACTGAAAGGTTTGATCATGGAAGAAAAGCACAATAAAACCCACGCAATGGGGGAAATATTACACTCCGATTCATAGTATCAGGTGAAAATGGTTTATATTGAAATATGATCTATTCCAGGGGTCTCCAACCTTGGCAATTTTAAGACCTGTGGACTTCAATTCCCAGAATTCCTCAGCCAGCTTTGCTGGCTGAGGAATTCTGGGAGTTGAAGTCCACAAGTCTTAAAGCTGCCAAGGTTGGAGACCCCTAATCTCTATTCCATCATTTGCTTTTTGCTTGCCCAGAAAATAAGCCAAACTTCCATATTATACAGGTAGTCCTTGACTTACAACCATAACGGATCCCCAAATTTCCATTAAGGGAGAGATTTGCTAAACGAGTTTCGCCCCATCATTTTACGACACCTCTTGCCACAGTTGGTTAAGCGAACTCCTGCAGCTGATAAAGTGAGCAAACCGGTCGTTAAGTGAATCCACTTTCCCCATTGACTTTGCTCGTCAGAAGGTCGCTAAAGGGGAATCACGTGACCCCGGGACACTGCGCCCGTCATAAATACAAACCAGTGGCTGAGCGTTTGAATTTCGATCGCGTGATTACGAAGAGGCTGAAAACTGGTCGTAACTGTGAAAAACGGCCACGAGTCGCTTTGGGTAACTTTGAGTGGCCACTAAAGGAATTGTTATAAGTCAAGGACAACCTGTAACGCAATTTGGCCCTAGGAGACGTATCACGGCCATGGTGAGGAAAGCTGAGTAACTACTCAACTTTGTTCCTTCTTCCCCTCCTACCGCTCCACGCCATAACTAGCCATCATGGTTATGCATCAGCAGGGAAAATTGATTTGCAAACCTAACTTAGGCTTGTCATGGAGTAGTTTGAGGGGTTATATAGATCAGACCTCCATTAACCAGTAGCATTTCCATAGCTTGGTTTCCCTTAGGGGCTCTCCTGGACCACAAGGCCCTGGGATCCAATTACGGCGTGATTCTGCCATTGCTCAACTTGGCATCAGTGTGGAGTTGCTATGGCAACGTGTTCAGGCCGGAGAAGAGAAACCAGTGTATTGGCGGAGAAATGAGATGTGCTACCAGAGTTCAGATGCTCTGAGCAAGGGGGAGGACCGGGGGAGGAGGGTCAACAAGAAAAATTGGGGCTTGATTCTCTGGAACTGGAGAGACCCCATTTTTCCCCAAGTCAAAATGGCGGAGATCTAGGTGCCTTTCTACCTTGGCAACCACATACAGAAAGCCACAAAATGTGGACTGCAACCCCCCAAAATGCCTTGCCAGTGGCCAAACTGGTGGAGGCCAGAGGATGCTGAAACCCAAAACATCTTGAAACACTTGGAACTAGATTGAGGTGTCCGGAGAAAACTGCAGATATTGGAATTGCCATTCCTAGGCAGTGACTGCAACCTGTCTGGAACCGCAAGGCAGGTTTTTAAGATGCCAAATACCAAATCGAGAGTAGTTTGTGGCGTATCTTCATATTCCACAGAAGTATACTGAAATAAGTAACTTCTGAATCACTCTATGGTTGTCTTCACTTAAGACTCTGCACCATGTGTAGAATATACTGAGCCATAAGCTAAGGGCCTGGTTTGTATGTAACTTACTAAGGCGGTGTTTCTCAACTGTGGCAACTTGGAAGACGGGCAGACTCCAACTTCCAGAATTGGCATCTCTCATTCATATGCTTTCTTTTGGAAGTCCCCATGAACTCAAGTTTAGCATTTGTGTGGATTTTAACCCAGCGTCCAATGGAGCTACTAGGTCTTTAAATTTGGGCACTTGGCCCCTGGCGTGTACTGTAAACGGTTACAGAATCCTAGGATTATGTGAGCACCATTTGCCACCTTCCTAACCGGCTTCCAAAAAACAATGTGAGCAGTTTAATTTGCTTAACAGAGCGTGGGATTCCCTTAACAATTGCAGTGACTTGTTTAACAACTGTGGTCAAAAAAAAACGGTGGTAAAATTGGGCACATCTCACTTAACTAATTCCTGTTGTGGTCCGTCGGCAGCCTGCAGAGATGGCAGCAGAGTCGGACAGTGGGGAGGAACATGGGCCAGTCCAAAAGTCTGGGGAGGACTCAGACGAGGGTCTGCATCCGATACAGAGATGGGGCCAGGGCCCATCTGGGAGTTATGTGCTGACTCCGGAGCCTCCAGAATCTGAGAGCAGCAAGGCAGAGGAACAAGGGGAGCCTGTTCCCAGTGCACAGGTGCACAGAGCTGCCAGAAGGCAAGAGCAGCTGAGACAAAAGACAACTCGGGAGTAAGGCTTGGAGATGATTGGCCCCTCCCATAAGACATAAAGGAGGAGCAAAGGGACAGGAATCTTTGCAGGAAGCAACTTTGTTCGTATTGGTCGGTTTGAAACCTGAAGCTCAGTGTTGAATTTGTGTTGGGTTTTGGCCTCATATAACTAATTGGACATTTAGTCATTGGCAGCATTTCAAAGAAGATAAAAGTGCGGGCTTATCAGACTTATCCTGAAGGACTTTGGCAGACTTCCATGGGACTATTTACAAACTATGGACTGTGAATGACTAAAATTCACAGCCATTGAAATAAAGAAAAAAGGGTTTGGGGACTAACATGTGTTTATTAGTGTCTCCATAAACCTTGGTCAGAACAATTCCTTGCTTAGCAATGGAAATTCTGTTCCCAGTTGTGGTCATAAGCCAAGGACCACCTGTCCTGTATAACACTCAAGGCAGCCCATCATAGCCATTGAGAAGTGATCGGAATTGTTGACTCACATCTGGGGAGTTCAGTCTGCCCCCTTCAAATGCTGTTTGTGGGAACCCAGCGTCCACTATTAGAATTTATTTCTCAGCAAATCTGCAAGGAATTGGGATACAGTGGTGGAAGTCAGCAGGGCTGAATTCGGAAAAAGGGTGTCTGTGAACAGGGGTGACCAGAGATACTGCACCCCAGCTCACTGAAGCATTAATCCCCCTTAATTTGCCTGGAAGGGTTCTGTATTCAAATTCTGGTGCCTTCTGGTCAGCAATCCTGATGACACCAAAATAAGGACACAAGTTACGGTATGTAGAGTGGCTTGGGCTAACGAGACGTGAGGCATATACACTTAATAAATAACATAATAAAATAACAGTAAAATGCTGCTTTTTGGTGTGATGACATCACTGGGGGGGGTGTCATCCTTGGACATCCCCAATTCTGGTTCTTCACACACACATTCGTTTTGCACCTAAAAGGCTGCCATCCCATGAAATCAGTCCCAAGCCCTATAAAACAAAGAGCAGCCCCCCCAACCAGTTTCACACAACACCCTTCACTCAACCCACTAACACTGGTGACAATTCACCCAGAGGAAGCCTGGCTAGCTTTAAACCCTGGATTTGGCAGCTGAGCCTCTTTCCTTTTGCCAACCTCCCTTGCCAGAAAACACAGTAAATAGGATGAATGCACTTCCCAGGGTTGTGTATTGCAATAAACAGTGTGTGTGTGTGTGTGGGGAATCCCTCCACCATCGATTGAAAGCCGATTTTGCTGCAATGCACCCGCGTTAAAAAGACAGAAGCCGGCTTGCTTGCAAGCGGGGTGGGAGAGGGGCGGACCTCCCGCTCCTCGTTTTGGCCGGCCGAGAGCCCAGGTGGATGGGGAGGGGGCTTCCACCACCTCCCTCCCTCCCCCAGCATCGCCTGCAACGGGCATCGTCCTCCCTTGCATCCTTCCGCCCCGCCGAGCATCTTTCCTCCCGCGCTCCCGCCTCCGCCACTCACCCGGCCGGGCGTCGGCGCCGGCTTCAGGCTGCCTCTGGGGTCTTCCCTTCATGAGGCGATCGCGCCGGGTCATGCTGTCCCCGCGGGGAGCCGGGCGCAGCGCCCCGCCGCATCCCTTCCTCAAGAGCCGGAGCCCGGAGAAGCGAGGCGCAAGGCCTGGCAGCCGCGGGGGAGGCTGCACCGCCGCCGCCGCGCTCGGCCAATCGGCACCTTCCCGTTCTTTTCCTCTCGGCGGCGAGCGGCAGGCGGACGATGAGGTAGCCGTGACGGAAGCAGCTCCCCCCCTCCCCCCGGGCTGTGTTCACACAACCCGCCAGAACCCGGGTCAGCCGCTTCTGCGCGTCTGGATAAGGTGCCCTCCTTGGGTTCGTTTCTGGTTGAGGTTTTTTTTTTTTATTAACCTTTCTCGTTTTTTTTAAATAAATAACTATTTTATTAAGTAAATTTATTAAATAAATTATTTAATAAATAAACAATATTGAATAAAGGTAGTCCTCGACTTACAACAGTTTGCTTAGGGACCATTGGAAGTTGCAACCGCACTGAAAAAAAGCGACTTGTGGCCCTTTTCCAAACTTATGACCGTTGCACCATCCCCCTGGTCGTGGGATACACTTGGATGTTGGACAGCTGGTTCATATTTATGACAGTTGCAGTGTCTCTTTTGCGACCTTCTGACCAGCAAATTCAATGAGGGAGCCAGATTCACTTAATAACAGTGTGACTAACATAAGAACTTCTGTGATTTGCTTAACAACAGTGGCAACAAAGATAGTAAAAAGGACAAAGGTCACTTAGCAGATGTCTCACGCAACCACATAAATTTTGGGCTCAGTTGTGGTTGTATGTCAAGGACTACCTGTATACCTAATGCTCATATCTTTTCCCTACAACAACCATGTGAGGTGGGTTGGGCACATTAAGAGGAAGGTTCCCCCAGCTGGTTTTCATGCCTAAGGTGGGATGAGAACTCACTGTTTCCTGGTTTTTAGCCTGGTATACTGTGATCAGCAAGAGATGGTCCAAAAATTAAGCTGTTGTGTGAACATAGCCAGAGGCAGCAACATAACCCATCCCTGCACAAGTCTTCCTCTTGGCCTCCCCTTGTCAGCTGTGTGTAGTCTGTGACAGACTTTATACATCCACTAAACCTTGGTTTGCTCAATTACAGATCAGTAAAGCTTATACATCCTGCTAAACCATGGTTTGCTCAATTACAGATAAGTGAAGTTTATGCATCCTGCTAAACCTTGATTGGTTCAATTACAGCCAAGTAAATCTCCCAAGTCATGTCAAACCCTGGTGGCTGAATCAACATTATAGCTTGGTCACAGCCTCCCTTCCCAGTTCCCATTCTAGACAACTCTAATTCCTATCTTAGTTTTCTGCCAACAAAGCCAAACCTGGCTAATTCTAATTTTCTTCCATATTTTCTATTTTTCATCCCCCCCCGCAATGCAAACGAAGTTGTTCGGATGGTTGCAAAATTAGATCAAACATGCCTTTTTACCAATCATGTATGTTTTTTGGATCACGGCTCTCAACTCGTTGATTGGGAATACTGGGAGTTGTAGTCCCGTATGTTGGAAACCGAAACGGGGACAATAGGATACTGGGTTAAGTTGCAGAATAAGAGGAGCATACTGTCGTGAGGATTTCTTGGAATCAAGTCTTAGGAATCACAAAGCCCGACCCCCGCCTTTAGCAATCATGATCACGCAGCTCGGGGCCCAGTTCACACAATACGCCTCTTTTTCTGGGGATTTGCGCAAGAATCCAGAACCATTAAAAAAAACAACCCCAAAAAACCTAACCAAACTGGCTGGATTGCATTCACACCCAGCAGGCTAAGTCTGCACTCGAACTAACCAAGGTTTGCAGCTGGTGCGAATGCAAACCCCGAGTTTGCTATCCAGGTTGTGTGAATGCAGCCCCGGAGGGAGTTTGCACCCCATCCTAACAAGCGGTTGGCACTTCTCACCCGACACCCCGCCCCAAAAAAAGCTCTTCTGCAATTTGTCCACGTGAGCTTTCCAAGGATAGCAAGCAAGCGGAAGAAAGGGAGGGAAAAAAACTCGTTGCAACTTATGTATTTTTTCCAAACAAAATATGCATGCCCCTTTTTAAAAACCGAGGACAGGACGAAGCACGGATGGAAACGATTAGCAAGCACGCAACCCGGCCGCGCAAAAAGCCACGCGAGCGAAACGAAAGCAACGATTCTACCTGCAGGGGAATCAACTGAGCCAAACCTCGCTGAGAAAATGTTCGCCTGGACACAACCACGTTCCGGGATGGTCACACCCTCCCTTCCTTGGCCTTATGGTTTCGCCCAAGGAAGAGGGCAGAGAAATGACGTCGAACGGCGGCCTGTAAGGGACAAAGTTGAATCTCATTTGTTTTCAGATGCGCCTCTTTAGAACTTTTTTGGAAAGTGCGTGGCGAGTTAAATTAGTGTCCCGATCCTGCAGGGGTTGTTTTTTTCCCCACAGACCTTGAGTTTTAGTTGTAATCGGGCAGTGGGAAAAAGTGAAATTTCACCGGGCTTAGCCTGCTTCAAAACCTTTTCAGCAATTTTAGTGAACAGTTTGCTAATTAAGAAGAAGGACGAGGGTACTGGAATATATATATAGAGAGAGCGTTTGATGCAGACTTTTCACGTTTCTTTCTAACAGATTAACAGACTTGGAAGGGACCTTGTAGGTCATCTAATAGAAACCCCCCCAAAACAGTGTAAGGATGTAGCAAAACTTCAATTTTGTACTCTTAAGCTTGGCTAGATTCTCTTTGGTCACGCTCGTATAGTTTTCCCCTGCAAAACAGATTTTTTTTAAAAAGAAAAAGAGTTAACTGTATTTACAGTATGTGTCAAAACCAACAAACCTGATTAAGGGATTGCATCATGTACTGCCTTAGTGCATGTACAATCTTTCCCCAATTTCCCTCTATGAATCACAGAAATTATGCAAATTATGCTCGGGTGCTTTTCTGAACATTTCTGTAAAAAAAAAGTCTAGATTTTTTTTTTTTGACATTTGGCTTACCCCACATTAAAATGGCGCAATTGCTGGAATTTGGGGTACTTACATCACCCTGTCTCATGACATGGCAAAATATAAATTGCACGTTGTACTTGCTACAGTGCTCTGCCCACCTTATCAGGCTGCTCACTGGAATTCCCAATAGCATCCCTGAAAAAAAGACAAATTGTTGTAATATCACGTAATTGAAGCTGGCAGCTCTTTGCCCTACGGAAGAATGGGGGTTGTATAAAGAAGCTGCATGTAGTAACTCAACAAACTGTAAAAGCCAGTTTGGTCTAGGGGCGAAGGAACCATGCTAGAAAACCAGGAGGTGGAGAGTTCTAGTCCCACCTTAGCTTGAAAAATCAGCTGTGTGACTTTGGGCCAAGCATCATCAGGAGACAGTGAGTTCTAGTCCAGCCTTAGGCATGGAAAAATCGACTGGCTTTGGGCCAATCATTCACAGGCAAGCCCACCTCACAGGGATGTTGTTATGGGGAAAAATAGGAAGAGGGAGGAGTATTGTGTGTGTGTTTGCTACCTGGAGTTGCTTAGAAAGAAAGAAAGCTGAAATAAAAATCTAATAAATAAAATTATCCTTAAGGTTATTATTGGAGTCTAGTCATAATTGAGTGCTAATCGCTACCATTTCAGCACCCAAAGACAAACTGCAACCTCATAACCCCCCCAACCCCTTTTAATTCTCTAAGCACCTGAGGGCCGTTGAGAGGCAGTCCTCTATGGAGGTTGGTTTTGTTCCGTGCTTTATTGCCATTGTACAACTTTTACCTTTTGTCATTGATAATTTTTAAAACCTTTTTTTAAATTAATATTATGCATTTCTGTTGTATGCTCCCCGGAGTCACACGGCTTGAGTTGAATGACCTTGCAACTCTTGAAATAAATAAAATAAATGTGTCAGCATGACAAGGTAAAACTTCAACTGTGCAGTTGCAACTAGTATATTGATTTTTTTCCCCCATGTCCTTGCATTGGCCAGAGGCCCAGACATGATTATAGGTGGCCCTGACTCAGCCAACATCGATATTGTAATGTGGGGGGGGAGCAGTGGGAATGAGTGGGAAAGCACAATAACAGCTGCTGTGTTTTGGTATTCAGAGAAATGCAAGAGTTAGTTCCATCTAAGAGCAACTAAGATGATTAAAAGGCCTGGAGGCTAAAACATATGAAGAACAGTTGCAGGGACTGGGTATGGCTAGTCTATAGAAAAGAAGGACTAATGGGGACATGGTAGCAGGGTTCCAGTATTTGAGGGGTTGCCACAAAGAAGTGGGGGGTCAACTTATTTTCCAAAGCACCAGAGAGAGCGAACAAGAAGAAAACATGGAAACAATCAGAAGAAGCAACCTTTGGAATTAAGGAGAAACTTCTTAACAGTGAGGACAATTAACCAGTGGAACTGCCTGCCTTCAGAAGTTGTGGGTGCTTCACCACTGGAGGTTTTTAAGAAAAGACTGGACAGTCACCTGTCTGAAATGGTATAGGGTCTGCTTGAGCAGTGGGGTTTGACTAGAAGACCTCCAAGGTCCCACCAGCTCTATTCTGATGGAGTTACGCTCCCCTCTGGCATATTCTTTGCATCAGTTTATGTATCTTTCCTACTGAAAGATCCCTGTCATCAAAAAATCTCTAGAAAGAACAGAAAAGTCCATAGTCTTACAGAATAAGCCATGACTTGAAGAAGTGTAGCTGAAAAATCGTGCCATACAGATTCTATTTTCTGTGGTGCTTTGCCCTGCTTTTCAAACACGCTTCGGAGCAAAGGCCATTGCAAAAAAAAAATAACTGAAGAGAGTTGGAGTATATGGGTGAATAAATAATTCATGAATTCGTAAAAGTTACACCCATGTTTGTTATCCAGGATTTTACTCCAGCAACTTGAATTTTCAGGCATCACGTGACTTCTAAAGTCAACAGAACAACACTTCTTATCACATATGCTATAACAGATAACGCTAAGTTCAATTCAGTTCAATTCAGAAGGTCATATGAGTCAACCGGTAAACTAGGAAGAATTCAGAGGGGGGGGGAAATCTTTAAGACTTCATGCAATCGGCTGAGTCTGTGCGAATTGATATGTTTATTCAAAAGAAGGCAGTTTAAAAGAAAAGAAAATTCGTATCTTTATTCAAAGAAGGTGTTTACGTGACTCTAGGCAAGAGTTCTATGGCGGTTGGTTAAATCAAGGCTGTCAGTATAATTTATGGTGGCATCACTGCCTTAAGAAAGTCACATGTCAACCCTTGCTCTTACAACCACGCCAACAAAAAAAAAGATTTGCCAATTGTTAAGGAAAGATGGGATGATAATTACTGCTGAATTGCCCTTGGTTTTTGAGGAAAGGGCCTTGTTTTGTTTGCTTCCCATTGGCGCCTTCCAAGAAGCAACTTCATGGGGGGTGAAAATTACCAGGGCGAACCAGGTCACACTGAGGCTGTTTTTCCTACAATATCTCACTCTTCCTTCAGCTGGAAAATGCTATTGGTTAAAGCTAAATAAAAGTTAATGTGCAGAGGTTTTCTGTTGACCTAGCCAACTGCCTCCCATCCATAGCAAATCCACTTCTGGCCTACAATCCATTTCTCCGAACCACAAAATATCTCTAAACGACATGAATGAAGCATCTCTTTCTTCCCTGATAACAGACTTCAGCATGTTTAGTGAAGCAGAGATGAGAAAGAACTCTGGGGGTGGCTGACTTGATTGCGTTATGCAACTGTGGAAGGTGTTGTACCTGGACAGGGAGGGAAAAAAATGTAGAACTTTCTTGCAATCTCACCCCAGGCTGCCCAGAACCACAAAGTAATTCAGTGTTTCTCAAGTTGGGAAACTTTGAGATTTTTATTTATTTATTTATTTGATTTGTCAATCGCTTACAAGGTGATAGGTATAAGACTAAACATGAGTATGAATACAGGAAATAGGTACTAATAAATG
Source organism: Naja naja (assembly GCA_009733165.1). NCBI lineage: Eukaryota > Metazoa > Chordata > Lepidosauria > Squamata > Elapidae > Naja > Naja naja. The sequence continues at coordinate 23,292,967 of CM019160.1, read as the reverse complement.
GGGACAATAGGACAAGGATGGTAGGCACGATTGTGCACTTAGGCACGTCCCCTTACAGACCTCTTAGGAATGGGGTGAGGTCAATAGTGGATAGTTTGAGGTTAAAGTTTTGGGGTTTGAGGATGTAATAACAGAGTCAGGTAGTGCATTCCAGGCATGACCACTCTTGCTGTAGTCGTACTTCTGCAATCAAGTTTGGAGCGGTTTACATTGAGTTTGTATCTGTTGTGTGCTCTTGTATTGTTGCGTTTGAAGCTGAAGTAGTCATTGACTGGTAGGATAATTTTGTAGCAGATAATTTTGTGTGCTACGCTTAAGTCTGACCGTAGGCGGCGTAGTTCTAGGTTGTCCAAGATGGGTGGACTTCAACTCCCAGAATTCCCCAGCTGACAGCTTTTGAAGGCAACTTCTATTCCATTGGTTGATTGTTCTCACTGTCAGAAAATTTATCCTTATTTCCAGGTTGAAACTCTTGTTCAGTTTCCATCCATTATTCCTTGTCTGGCCTTTGGGTGCTTTGGAAAATAGCTTGACCCCCTCCTCTCTGTGGCAGCCCCTCAAATATTGGAAGGCTGCTATCATGTCTTCCCTGCCTGGTCCTTCTCTTCCCTAGACTAGCCATGCCCAGTTCCTGCAACCCTTCATCGTATGTTTTAGCCTCCAGTCCTCTAATCATCTTGGTTGCTCTTCTCTGCACTTTTTTCTAGAGTCAATGTTTTCAGCGCCATTGTAACTTGGAACTAAATTAACTGTCGTACGCTATGATCTGTCAGGCTCTTTAAAAAGTTGGCACAATATAATTGGAGATGGATAACCGAATGGAGGTAATGGCATTGGTGCTTGGCTACCTTGTGGTTGCCTCGATTGTGTGATGCAATTGTGGAAGGTGTTGTACCTGGACAGGAAAAATAGATATAGATTAACAGAGTAGGAAGGGACCTTGTAGGTCATCTAGTCCACACACACACACACAGGCCAAGCAGGAGACCCTACACAATTTCCAACAAATGGCAGTCCAATCTCTTCTTGAAACTATTTTCCAAAGCAACTGAAGGCTACACGAGGAATAATGGATGGAAACTGAACAAGGAGAGATTCAACCAGGAAATAAGGAGAAGTTTCCTGACAGAACAATCAACCTGTGGAACAGAAGTTGCCTTCAGAAGTTGTGGGAGCTTCATCACTGGAGGCTTTCAAGAAGAGATTGGACTGCCATCTGTCAGAGATGGTGTAGGGTCTCCTGCTTGGGTGGAAGGTTGGACTAGATGACCTACAATGTCCCTTCCAACTCTGTGAATCTGTTAAAAGCCTGTTAAAAGTGATGAAGCTCTCACAACTTCTGAAGGCAACTTCTGTTCCATGGGTTGGTGGTTCTGCCTGTCAGAAATAAATTTCTTCTCATCTCTAATAGAGCTTTCTCGCAAATCCCACACCAGGCTGCCCAGAACCTTGAAGGAACTCGTGTGTTTCTCAAGTTTGTAAACCTTTTAACATCCCCATTTATCTGTATTTACTTCCTTTGTTCCTGTTTATGTTCATACTCATACTTGTTATCTTGTACATATTTGACAAACTAATAAATAAATAAAATAAAATAAATAAAAATGTGCAGGTTGTAGCTGTTGCTGTTGCAATTGGTTCCTATAAGTCCCAGCGTTCCTCCTGAGGGCCCCTCCCAGCAGAGGCTGCCGGGAGTTGTAGTCTGGTAGCATCTGGAAGGCTTTGTGGCGGGGGAGGGGGGTCTTCAAACTCTACAGCAAGGGCCTTCAAACTTGGCAAGTTTAAGATTTGTGGACTTCGACTCCCAGAATTCCTGAGCTAACATGACAGGAGGAGGAGTTCTGGGAGTTGAAGCCCACAAGTCTTAAAGCTGTCAAGTTCGAAGACCCCTGCTCTAATAGCTTTAAGCCTCGTGGACTTCAACTCCCAGAATTCCTCCTCCAGTCATGTTAGCTCAGGAATTCTGGGAGTTGAAGTCCACGAGGCTTAAACTTGCCTTGCGTTTGTGGCGCCTCTGGCCCTTTTAAAGGAGGCGCGTCGCCTCCCCTCCCCTCCCTTCCTCGCCAGCCCAGCCCAGCCGAGTCAATGTTAAAGAGGCGTCGCTTCGCCCTTCGCTCCGGTTCCTGGAAGGCTGGCGCGGGATCAAGAGGCAACACCCGACCATGAAGCGGCTGCAGCTGCTGCTCCGGGGATGCCCTGCCACTGCCTGGCGGCTCCTGAACCAGCCGTTTCCCCGCACGAGCCTCCCGCAGCGATGCTACTGCGCCGGCTCTGCCCAGCGGCAGGGGCTGCTCTTCCGACAGGTGAGCTCCTCCCACGCCCCTCCGGACAGGTGGGCTGCTGCTGCACCTCCAGGGGCTTCGCAGCCCTCCTTAGCGGCCAGGCGCTGCTGCCCGCCCCACTACTTTGGCCGGACTTCAGGGACTCTTTTCGAAGATGGATTTCGCCTTGGCTGCTCTTGCTTTCACTTTGGGCTGCTGCTTTCTTCGAGCTTGGCCCGCCGGGAGGAAGGGGAGGATGGGTGTTGTAATCCAAGGCAAGTGGAGAAAAGGCACCAAGCCGCTCCATACTTGATTGCAGAAAGTACGACTTCAGCCACAGAGTGGTCAATGCCTGGAATGCACCACCTGACTCTGTGGTCTCTTCCCCAAACCCCAAAAACTTTAACTTCAGACTGTCTACCTCACCCCATTCCTAAGGGGTCTGTAAGGGGCCTGCATAAGCGCACCAACGTGCCTACCGTCCCTGTCCTAATGTTCCCTTTTATTCTTACCCATTTCATGTATTAAATGGGTGAGATCATCCGTGGTTTCGGGGTGAGATTCCATCAGTACGCAGATGACACCTAGCTGTACATCTCTACCCCAAACCAAGTCAGCGATGCCCTCTCTCTGATGACCCAGTGTTTGGATGCGGTACGGATTTGGATGAGCGGGAACATGCTTCGACTCAACCCGGCCAAGACTGAGTGGCTGTGCATACCGGCATCTCGGCCCAGTCAGGATTATCCATCTTTGGCCATAGGGGGAGCGGTGTTGCCCCCTGTGGATAGGCAGGAATCTGGGGTCCTCCTGGATGTCGGCTCGGTTGGAGGAGCAGGTGGGGGCAGGGCCTTTGCCCAGCTCCGCCTTGTTTGCCAATCGCCCTTTTCTGGACGAGATGCCCTGCGCACAGTCACTCACACCCTTGTTACCTCTAGACTCGACTACTGCAACACCCTCTACTTAGGACTGCCCTTGCATACCATCCGGAGATTGCAGCTGGTACAAAATGCGGCGGTATTGGTGGTGATGGAGTTTCCGATTCTCCCATGTTACCCCCTCCTGTGCTGCCTGCATTGGTTGCCGGTTGCTCGGGTGAGATTCAAGGTTCTAGTTTTAACATACAAAGTCCTGCATGACATGGGTCCTCAATATTTAAGGGAGCGACTCCTGCCGACATCGAATGCCAACCGCCCTGTGTGTGCCCATAGGCAAGGACTCCTTGGGGTCCCGTCGCCCAGCCAGTGCCGGCGGTCCCCCAACGACGAGCCTACTTGTCTGCCCCTGACCTTTGGAACCAACTCCCCTTGGGGCTCCGCCTGGCCTCTGACTTCCGCACCTTCCTCCATGATTTGAAGACCTGGTTGTTCGACCAATCCGGGCTGTGACCCTTTTGGGTGGGGGTGGTTTTATTTTTTAGTATTTAATTGTCTTTTTGGGCTTGTTTAGTTTAATCTTTTCTTAACTCACTGTTGTTGTATTTATTGTTTTAGCTGTGAGCAGCCCGAGTCTTGGAGATGGGGCGGCATACAAGTCCCCAAAATAAATAAATAAATAAATCATGTTGATACTTATATCTGTTATCTAATACATGCTCGACAAATAAATAAATACATAAAAATAAAGTGTGAGCTGTGGAGAAAGAGGTAGGATGGGAGTTTGGAAATAATTGCCTGGTTTGAGCCAGTCTCTTGGTGTTCAATGTTTTCCTCTCTGAAAAGACCCCGGGGCTCTTAACAGGAAATTCAAGGATTTGGGAGTTTTGGGGGTAATGGGTACGAAGTGGAGCTTCACATGCTGATTGTCTTGTTTTAAAGATGGGTATTCAAGCATTAAAATGAATATTTCCATCCTCCCAAAACTTGTCACGGAATTTACTTTTAAAATTGTTTCCTCTTTCCAGTACACGGAGGGATAATACAAGTTTTACTAATGAGCAATAGCACTTAGACTTATATACTGCTTTATGTACATTGTGCCAGCTTTGGAAGCCATATTAGTACCAGATGTTTTTCTGGAACGCTGACACACTGTACATACGTACACAGCGTATGCTTATGTACACTGAGAGCATATGCACCAAAGACAAATTCCTTGTGTGTCCAATCACACTTGGCCAAACAAGAATTCTATTCTATTTACAGAGTCTGCATATTGCCCCCAACAATGTGTTAAATTTAGGGGATTTGTTAGTCCATGTATCTATAATTTCTTGAGGAATAAAATCTGAAATAATCTCTTTTCAGACAGGGGAGGTTTTTTTTTAATTCATATTATTTCATATTTATATGCCGCCCTTCTCCGGAGACTCAGGGCAGCTTACAATTTTTGTAGCACGACCCAATGTGCTCAGCAATAGCCTTCATTCTATTGTATATGCCTGCTTATTACTAGGGCTAAGCGGCATTTTTACAAAGTCAGCTTATTGCCCCCAACAATCGTGGGTCCTCAATTTACCTACCCCGGGTGGATGGAAGGCTGAGTCAACCTTGAGCCTGGTGGGATTCGAGCCTGCACTAACGCAGGCAGCTGGAGCTAAGTGCTAGGTGTTTAACAGCCTGTACCACCAAGTCTCCACCAAGGAGTTGCAGTATGACAGTTTCTCTGAGAGATAGATGCAGGCAATAAAAAAATCAGTTAATTGTAATTAATTAAAATTCAAGGTGCAGATTTAATATGGATAGCAATTCATATAAGGTGTGGGATACAATGGAAATTTAGTAGTTTGCTTTAATTTAATAATAACAACATCAACATCAACAATAACAATCCTTTTAATTTAAATGTTCCTGGCCCCGCACCTCTGATCCTTCCGCTGTGGCCTAAAAACCTGGCTATTTCAACTGGCCTACCCAGACTGATGGGGAGGGAGGGTTTTTAATTGGGTGTTAAATGTCTTGGTTTTATGATTATGAGATTTTCTTGGGTTTAATTTATTTATAACTTTTGTATTATATGTTTCTTAGTATTGTAAGCCGCCCTGAGTCCTTAGGGAGATAGGGCAGCATATAAATCTCATAATTAAATTAAATTAAAATTAAAATCAGAGCTCTCCAAACTTGGCAACTTTTGGATTTCGATTCCCAGAATTCTGCAGCCAGCATGGCTAGATACAGTTGGACTGTTTCACTTGCCCTTCCGTGGACTAAGTTTTTGTTGGGTTTTTTTCCCACTTCACCTACCAGCTCTTTGAGTCAGAAAGTTATACTTACACTTACCTGCTGGCAGATGTGAAGACAAAGGAAGCCGTTCTAATAGACCCCGTTTTGGAAACTGCCAAACGCGATTCAACATTGGTGAAGCAACTTGGACTCAATTTGCTCTACGCAGGTGAGTTGTTTCTTCTTGGAAAAAAAACAAAGGATAGGAAAACCACACGGCAACCATGGTCTGTCAGGATCTTTAGAAAGTAGCCATGATATAATTGGAGATGGATAACTGAACGGAGGTGTCAGCGGTGCTTGGTAACCTAAGAATTGGTGGTTCAACCCCTCTGGATGTTATCAGCTGCAGGAAGATTGATCTCCTTTTAAAGTAATGTCTTTCCTTTTTTAAGAAAACAAGATTTGAGACTGAAAATAAATTCTAGGGGGAACAATAGCTAAAAGGATGCAAATGACCAGCTGTCTGCAAGGAGTATAAATCCTTCCATTCCCCACCATCCAGTCAGAGCTGAAGAAGCTTCTTGGATGAGGAGCGAAATGCCTTCAGAGAAAAAAAACAGGTCTTGAAAAAGCACCTTTGGGATATATAAGGGGAACAATTTTTTGCATATTTTTCACCTGGTCTCAGCTTGATGGGATTATATGCTTCCTGGGTGAGAGAAGAGAGAGAGGATGGGTTAGTTTAAGGACTGCCCTCCAGATGTGTGGGAGCCTCAATTCTGAGGGTGCTCAGTACCAACCATGTTGAGTTTGGAGCAGGGTTACAGATAGTCCTCAACTTATGACCACAATTAGGGCCAGAATTTCCATTTCTAAGCAAGGTGGTTGCTTAAACACTTGAGTTGTGCCTGATTTTATGTCCTTTGCCACAGTTGTTAAGCAACTCACTGAAAGTTCCTAAAGTGAATCACACCATCATTAAGTGAATCCAGCTTCTCCCATTGACTTGGCTTATCAGAAGCCAGCTGGGAAGATTGCAGATGGAGATCACTTGATCCAGGAACCCTGCAACCACCATAAATAAATGCCGGTTTTATAACAATCTATTAAATTTCTATTACAAAATTACATAATCTATTACATTACCAAGTCTTTTTACCCAACCATTGATAAAACAAATCCCATATCTTATAAAATGGTTTATCTTCTTGATCTCTAATTTCAAATGTCAATTTACTCATTTCGGCACAATCCATACTTTTCTTAATCACTTCCACATATATAACCATTGGGTGAAAGTATAATATAAATTTCACATTAAAATTGAGAATATCTCGTGTGAATGATGAAACCAATAGTTTAGTCGTGTATAAATAATAATTGATAAATATATAAGAATGTTTTATATTGATAATATGAGAACCTTTTTGATAAATTGTGAGTGATGACTATGAAAGGATAACACAAAGGATTTGTAACCAACTGACACACTGTATGTATATATGGAAGATGTTTTTTATGTTTTTTATGTTTTGTTTGTATGTCTGTCATAAAATAAATTTTTTTTTTTCAAAATAAAATAAAAGCCTTGGTGGCTCAGGCTGTAAATGCCTGCTCTTAAGATCCAGCTGTCTACAATTACTGTAGGCTCGAATCCCACCAGGCTCCAGGTCGACTCAGCCTTCCATCCTCTCGGGGTAGGTAAATTGAGGACCCAAGATTGTTGGGGGCAATTAGCTGACTTTGTAAAAATGCCGCTTAGTAATAAGCAAGCATATACAATGGAATGAAGGCTATTGCTGAGCACACTGGGTTGTATCCCAAAAGTTGTAAGCCGCCCTGAGTCTTTGGAGAAGGGCGGCATATAAATGTAATTAAAAATAAAAAATAAAAAAAATAAACGCTGGTTGCCCTAAACCTTGGGGATGCTATGATGGTCGTAAGTACAGTATGAGGAGGACTGGCCATAAGTCACTTTCTTTCCAGTGCCATCGTAATGCTAAATGAATGGTTGTAAGTTAAGGATTGCCTGTCCTGAAATACACTCATAGGAAAGGTGGCCATGTTGTAAAAACCTGAGTTAGATTCTTGATCTTGTGTCTTTAAGAAAACAACCATGTGTTTTTCTTCCTCCTTGTTAGTTAACACCCATTGCCATGCTGATCATATCTCCGGTACGGGACTCCTGAAGCAGCTCCTTCCGGGTTGTCGTAGTGTCATCTCTAAGGACAGTGGGGCGGTCGCTGATCTCCTGATCCAGGAAGGCTATCACCTCCAATTTGGAGCTTTTGTAAGTCTGACAACAGATTCCTGGAGAATAAGTAACATAAACAGGAACTGGGCTCTTAAAATTCCTTCGCCTTGACTGCTGGTAGCTCTTGACTTGCGTCTGTAATGGGCTGTCTACCACGGTCCTAAATTGTGACAATTGTAAAACAGGTCAGCCACATGTCCAGCCCCAACTTCATGACCTTTATTGTTGTGGTTGTTAAGTGAATGCCACAATTGTTAAGCGAACTGGTTCTTTCTTCATGCTTGTTTCCTTTCTCTGAGTTTGCTCCCGTTTTTCTGAGTTCTTCATAAATTGTAGGCATCATATGGGAGAGGGAGCCTGCTCAGCCCACAACAGAGTGAAGCTGCTAGCTCCTCTCATTTAGAAATAATGTGTTTATCACTTCCTGCACTCCACCCTGCCTCCTCGTTTATTTCCCAACAATTCACCAACAGGCTTGCTTAATTCTGTCAGTATATTAGTCTGAGTGCTGTTGCTATTGCTATTCAGTAGAGAAATTTGTCAAGGTGATGCATAATTGAAGGGCATTAGGACTGTGTTGTTTGTAGCATTCCCCAAACACATTGCTATCCCCCTTGCTCAGTGGTGGGATTCAAAAAATTTTTTACTACTGGTTCTGTGGGGGTGGCTTGGTGGGCGTAGCTCGGTGGGCATGGCAGGGGAAGGATACTGCAAAATCCCCATTCCCTCCCCATTGCAATTCATAAAATATTTCTATGGTCTTTTTTGAGTTGCCAACAGAAAGGGAGGGGGGAGCAGTGCGGCAGCTTGGAAACCGCAAGTGCATTCCATAAATAGTTTTTCAAAGATAGTAACTAGGTGACTGAAGTTTCTGCCGTGCAAAATTGTAACTGGAGAGCATTGATTGATGACTCTTGGCTATGGATGTGTCTCATTGGAGAATTTGAATTATGATACCAGGGAAGCCAGGGTCAAGGCTGACAATGAATTAAGTGTCTCAGAGGCAGTGCCGGACATGTTAACTACCAATAAATCCTTTTGAAGTTTTGGAAGTTTAGCTTGAGATTCATGATTTAATTGGGGTAACTGCAGAATCCTGACACCCCACTCCAGGGGAAGGATATACTGTAAAATCCCCATTCCCTCCCCACCCCACTAACCTGCTTTCCAGCTCTGTTCTCCTGTGCAGGGCAACCAAAGAAGGCCCAGCCAATCAGCTGGGACTCAGGAGGCGGAGAATAGATGGGGGTGGGGCCAGTCAGAGGCGGTGTTTGCTGGTTCTCCAAACTAAAAATTTCCGCTAGCGGTTCTCCAGAACAGATCAGAACCCGAAGAATACCACCTCTGCCCTTGCTGCTATGAATTCTGGGGGTTGTAGTTCCATTTCTTTAGGCAGAGGAATAAGAACAGAATGCTAATATAAAATAGGAGACAAGGTCTAGGAACGTTAGTGATGTGTTATTATGGTTTTAGGCATTACAAGCTCGTGCCACTCCTGGCCACACGGACGGCTGCCTGACCTATGTGCTGAATGACAACACTATGGCCTTTACAGGAGACGCCTTGCTGATCAGGGGATGTGGCAGGACGGACTTCCAACAAGGTACGTGTTGTGGTTCGCCGGCAACAGGTGCAGACGGCTGAGGTCTCGGAGAGCGAGGACTCAGATGAGGGGCCTGCGTGTGATGCAGGGATGGGGCCAGGACCATCAGGGAGTGGAATGCTGCCTTTGGAGATTGTGGAGTCTGGCAGCAGTGATGAAAGAGGTTCCCAAGGAGCCTGTGCCCAGCGTGCGCGCAAGGCTGCTCAAAGGAAAGAGCAGCTGCAGCAGCACAGGCAACTCGGGAGTAAGGCTGCAAGGTAGTGGCCCCTCCCTCAAGAGATAAAAGCCAGCTGAGAAACTGGAGTTCTTTGCAGGAAGCAAAGACGTTTTTGCACTCAAGCCTTGTGGATGTTTGGACTATCTTGGCTGGTGTTTGGAGATTCTTTGTGTTTGAAATATTTCTTAGTAACTTTATCTAGTGTTCTTGGCAGCCTTGCACAACCTTGGCAAGGCTCATTCTTATCAGAGACAATTAGCTTGAAATAGACTTTTAACCGGGAAGGAACGGTTAAAATTCATAAAGAATTATTAAAAGGTTTTGCCCTTTCGTGTTTGTTTCCTTGGAACAAGGTTTGGGTCAGAACAGTATGGAAGACTTTAGGATCTGGTTATGAGTTTTGCAGCTCGGGAGAGAGTGGAGATTTTTATACGGGTAGTCCTCGACTTACAACAGTTCTCTTAGTGTCCGTTCAAAGTTACAACGGCATGGAAAACAGTGACTTAGGACCATTTTTCACACGACCGTTGCAGCGTCCCCCCCATGTTCGCTTGATTTACATTCGGATGCTTGACAGCCGACTCGCATTTATGACGGTTTGCAGTGTCCCGGGGCCACGTTTTGATCCCCTTTGGCGACGTTCCAACGAGCAAAGTCAATGTGGAAAGCAGATTCACTTAACGACCGGGTTACTATTCAAGGTTTTGGTAATCATCTATAAAACCCTTCATGGCTTAGGTCCGGGGTATTTGCGGAAGCACCTGCTGCCAGCGACAGCTTCCCATCGCCCTATGTGCTCCCACAGGCAGGGTCTCCTTAGGGTGCCGTCAGCCAGACAATGTCAGCTGGAGACTCCCAGGGGGAGGGCCTTTTCTGTGGGTGTGCCTGCCCTTTGGAACCAACTGCCCGTGGAGCTACGGCTGGCTCCTGACCTTCGTTCCTTCCGTTGTGACCTAAAGACTTGGCTTTTTCGATCTGCCAACCTGGACTGAGGGGTTTTTTAATTGGCTTCTAGGTTTGTTGGTGATTTTAATGTTAATGTAAGTGGGGTTTCTTGTTTAATTGTTCTTTAACTTTTGCATTTCTGTTTTTATTTCTGTGAGCCGCCCTGAGTCCTTCGGGAGATAGGGCGGCATAGAAATCCCATTAAATAAATAAATAAATAAATAAATAAATAAATAAATAAATACTAATTGAACCACTGCAGCGATCCCTGTAACCAACCTGGCAAGAAAAGTTGTAAAAATGGGGCCAAACTCACTGAAACGAATTTCTCCCTTAGCAACCCAAATTTTGCGGCTCAAACTCTGGTCGTAAGCTGAGGTCTACCCGTCGTTGGACGAAACTTCTTTTTTTTTTCTGGTCGGAATCTCTAAGGAGTGTTCAGAATTCTGCCCCTTGGCTTTAACTTCTTTATTCTGCCAAAAATGTAAACATTGTAGGCCTCCAGAAGGATGAGCAAAGTCCAACTCTGCTTTTAGAAACAGTTGTTTTCCACTTCAAGGGCGAACCTTTTGCCTTTGATTTAGTTTGATACTAGATTTATGCATACCTGTTTGAGGCGTGCTCTTTTTCTTCCAGGTGATCCAAAACTCTAGTTGCTCTAGAGCAGGGGTGTCAAACTCAAGATCTGGGGGCCGAATCCGGCCCTCAGGGTGCTTAGATCTGGCCCGCAGGGCCACCCTGGAAATAGTGAAGGACCGGCCTGCTATGCCTCTGCATGCAGCCCTCCCGAGCTCCAGTTTCGCTGGCAGAGGGTTGCAGTCCCAGTCCCGTCTGGCCGTCCCAGACGAAAACGGAGCTTGTGAGGGCTGTGTGTGGCTCCCCCAAGCTGTTTTCACTGGCAGAGGGTTGCAGGAAGCCGTCACAGCTGAAAACGGAGATTGGGAGCCCATTTTCATTAGCAGAGCGCTTGGCCCATCAAAGGCTCCACCCAACACAAGTGATGTCATGCTGGCCACATCCCCTGGCCATGCCCCCCCCGTTTTCCCCCCAAGGTCAAACCCTACCCCGATGCGGCCCTCAATGAAATCGAGTTTGACACCCTTGCTCTAGAGATGCTGATTGAGTGAAGGAGACTTAGACGATGGTTTTCAGCCTAATATTTGTCAGGGTAGGAGTTGGTGGATAAACCCCCCTGGGCATCCTGCTCCAACTTCTGTATTAGGGAAGGGGAAAAAAAGAATCTGCTTGATGGTTATAGCTCCATTCTCGTCCTCAGGTTCTGCGGAAACCCTGTACAACTCAGTCCACAAGAAAATATTCACCCTTCCAGGGGATTGCCTGATCTATCCTGCCCATGACTACACAGGTGAGTTGGTGAGTGCTCTTTATTCTTTTTTATCTTTAAGTTTAGTTTGCATTAGATTTTACCCTTACAATCAACATTCGAAGTGAATATAGATACATCAGATTTATTATGGCTTGTGGCCTCATGAACTAAAAACTTAAAATTAGGGCATATTATATGCACAATAACCAGGGGTGGGCTGCTACTGGTTTGCACCGGTTTGGGCAAACCGGATGTTAATTTTACATCTCGTTTGCCGAACGGAAGTTGCAATGACTGGCTGGACCTGCCCGCCCCTCCCCTCCCATGAGTCTCCATGCAGCCCTTTGGATCCCAGGTAAGTGCAGGGCCCATGCAGAGGGTGAAAAATGGGCCTCCCGGAGGCTCTGGAAGGCTGGAAACGGGTCTGTTTCCAGCCTCCGGAAAGCCTTCGGAGTCCAGGGAAGCCATTTTTGCCCTCACGGAAGCTCGAGAAAAGCCTCCGGAGCCGAGGAGGGCAAAAAATGGGTCTCCCAGAAGTTCCAGAAGGCCCGTTTCCAGCCTCTAGAGGGCCTCTGGAGTCTGGGGAGGCCATTTTCACCCTCCTGGAGGCTCAAGAAAAGACTCTGGAGCCTGGGGAGGTCAAAAGCCCTCCCCCATGGTGCATGAGGCCAATTAGGCCACGCCCACCTTGGCCATTCCCCCTCCCCCCCAGCAACCGGGCAGGGAACTGGTTGCTAAATTTTTTGAAGCCCACCCCTGGCAATAACATCCATTCTCTTTCTTCTTCCTCCGGTCCAGGCCAGACAGTGTCTACAGTGGAGGAAGAACGGACTCTTAATCCCCGTCTGATCTTGTCTAAGGAGGGTTTCGTTGAGCTTATGAACAACCTGAACCTACCCAAACCCAAAAAGATTGGTGAGTCTGGCTTCTGTTACTCTGAGGGAGAGAGGAGCAGACGGTGGGGAAGGGGGGTGCTCTTCTGGACTATTATCTGCTCCATGTTAATGGCTCTTCTGGAAGAACCTCTATAGCAGGGGTCTTCATCCTTGGCAACTTTACGACTTGTGGACTTCAACTCCCAGAGTTCCTCAGCCAGCAAAGTCCATACCCGCATCTCAGTTAAATATTAACCCACTTTACCTACCCCACAAATGCTTCACAGTGCTTTACAGCCCGCTCTAAGCGGTTTACAGAGTCAGCCTCTCGCCCCCAACAATCAGGGTCCTCATTTTACCCACCTCGGAAGGATGGAAGGCTGAGTCAACCTGGAGCCTGGTGAGATTCGAACTGCCCAAATTGCAGGCAACCGGCAGTCAGCAGAAGTAGCCTCCAGTACTGCACTCCAACCGCTGCGCCACCGTGGCTCGTTCTAATGCTTCCATTCTCTTTTTGGCAGATTTTGCAGTTCCTGCAAACCTCAAATGCGGAATCCAGGATGTTCCTGTTTAAGGCAACGTCTCCTTTCTCAAGATCAACAATATTCTGGACCTCTAGAAAGTCCCCAAGTGTCACTTGTGCAAAACACAAGCAAAGCCAACAACAGTCAAATGCAACTTGTTCGCTTCGAATTCTTGAACTGATTCCAAAATGAAGATAGACCCACTTTATAACTCCAGTTTCCTTACTTTAATCTAGTTATATCTTCATTAGCAAATAGAATGGCTGGCGTTCCTCACCTTAGATCTGCACTGCATGGCTCTCAAGGCTGTTGAGACTTGAGGCTCTCTTTCCTCCAACATCTGACGGGCGTTCTTGGGCTGTGAATGACTGAAACTCAACAGACTGGCCTTCTGTGTCAAACAAAATAAAAACTCTTTGTTTCTTAACCTTCTGGAATTCAACATTGGCGCAGGGAGGCTGGGAGGAGGGACCATAATGGTTAATGCCTGGGTTAGACTTGAGCACTGCACGTCAGGGAATGTATGTGTCACTAGCACTGATGATGTTACCTGGCTTGGTAATGAGACATTTGCAAGAAAAGGAGCTCAGAGAGCACCCCCAAAAACTCATTTTAACCCTGAGCTACAAAGATTCTCCTTTATTGGTATGCAGGTGTATCTTGCTTGGAGGGTACTTCCAAGTTTAATGTTTTGGCTAGGGCAGGGATCTGCAACCTGTGGCTCTGGAGCCACATGCGGCTCTTTTGGCCCTCTGCTGTGGCTCCCTGTCAGCTGATCCCACCACTGGCTGGACCCTCCCCTTCCCTCCCCATCATTCCTCACCTGGCCTGAGAAGGTAAAGGTGATGGCGCGGGATGGAGACTCACTCCATATTCCAGAGCAGGAGGTGACTGAGGGGGAGTGAGTGATGTCGAGCTGGCCATGCCCAGCCAGTCACACCAGTTGTTAAATTATTGGCTCCTAGTATTTTCTGTGGGAAACGGGTCCAAATGGCTCTTTGAGTGTTTAAGGTTGCAGACCCTGGGCTAGGGGGTTGCTCAAAACAACTGTCAGGATTCCAGCAATTACCCTAATTAAATCATGATTCTCGACCCAAACTTCAAAAAACTTCAAAGGATTCATTAGAGGTGACATACTGGCACTGCCCTGTATGAAGCCAACTCTGGCACATGTCATTTACAGTCCCCTGTGACCATGTTTCCTCCCTCCCCCCTGGGTGTGTCATAAACCAGATTCTCCAATTGAGCACGTTCACGGGCTGGGTGTCATCATTCACGTTCTCCAATTAAATATATTCGAGGGCAAAAGCTCTGGTATTTTAGTTACAATCTTTTAAAGATAAAGAGTTGGAATGTCAACTCATAAAACATTCCTATGCCTACTTTAGTAGTTGCCAACGACAAAGCACAAATACATTTCCCAACAGGAAGTCGGATCAACTGATGAGCATGCAGGTCGTGCATCTCCATACAACACATAGTTGAGATTTGGTAGGTCTGCAACCCCGTGCGACCTACGTTTTTACCCATCAACCTCTTTGCAATGTAGGCATGTGTCAAACACCTACACGCAGTGGCAATCTGATCCAAATAAAAGCTTGCGTGAAGGGGGGAAGTGCATGGAACAGGATTTTATTTATTTTTATTTTATTTATTTTGTCAAGCATGCATTTGATAATATATATAAAGTATAAACATGATTATTAATACATGAAATAGATATGAATACAAGGGAACTTTAAGACAGGGACGGTAGGCATGTTGGTGCACTTATGCACACCCCCGTACAGATCTCTTAGGAATGGGGTGAGGTCAACAGTAGACAGTCTTAAGGTTAAAGTTTTGGTGGAGTTGGGAAGAAGACCACAGTCAGGTAGAGAGTTGCAGGCATTGACCACTCTTGCTGAAGTCGTATTTCCTGCAATCTAGTTTCACGTGGTTTACCCTGAGTTTGTATCTGTTGTGTGCTCATGTATTGTTGAGGTTGAAGCTGAAGTAGTCATTGATGGGTAGGACATTGTAATGGATAATTTTATGTACCATGCTTAGCTCGGACCGAAGCAGAGGTGGTATTCAGCAGGTTCTGACCAGTTCTGGAGAACCGGTAGTGGAAATTTTGAGTAGTTTGGAGAACCGGTGGTAACCTTCCCCCAGGAGTGGGGAGGCAATGGAAATTTTGCAGTATCCTTTGCCTGTCACCCCACCAAGCCATGCCACACCCACCAAGCCACGCCCACAGAAGCGGTAGTAAAAAAATTTGAATCCCACCACTGGACCGAAGGCGGTGTAGTTCTAAGTTATTTAAGCCTAAAATTTCAAGTCTGGAGGCATAGGGTATTCTGTTGGGAGTACAGGAGTGGAGGATCTTCTCATGAAATATCTCTGGACTCTCTCAATTGTATTAATGTCCGATAGGCAGTGAGGATTCCAGACAGATGAGTTGTGTTCGAGAATTGGTCTAGCAATTGCATGATTAAGTATAAAGTTTGGGAAGGGGGTCACAACTCCAGAGGTAGATCAAGGGGTTGCTGGCATGTTTCCTACTTTTTATTTAATCTTCCGATCCTGAATTTATTTATTTTTCTTTCCATTGCAAATACTCCTAAGTAACATGAGCTCCCATCCTATTCAAATTCAAAGCCAGGTCATAAGTAGTTCTGGGAGAGGAATCTCATAACTGAACAGTCACTAAGCAAACAGTCGTAAGTCAAGGACCATCTGTAGCTGGGTTTTGCTAAGTCAGTTACAATTTCATGGAAATTGTGAATACAATCCCCCTAAGACAGGGGTCTTCAAACTTGACAGCTTTAAGACTTGTGGACCTCAACTCCCACAATTCCTCCTCAGGTCATGTTAGCTCAGGAATTCTGGGAGTTGAAGTCCACAAGTCTTAAAGCTGTCAAGTTTGAAGACCCTTGCTCTAAAGTAAGAGACCTTCCTTTGTTAACGTTAAGTGTGCAAATCACTTAGAATGGCGATAGTGGTGCCTGCTAGAAGAGCTGTAGTTTCAAGCGTTAACCTCCAGAGGGCAGGATTTGCCCACTAGAAATTCAATCCACAGCAACAAATAGAATAGAATATAGAGTAATAACTTCATTGTTACTTCGAATGTACACAAATCGGCATGCATTAAAGTGAAACTTCGTTCCATACAGGTCTCAAAGGGTCACCATACGCTACATAACAAAGCTTCTGTATGAATTTCAACAAAGATTCGTTCTCTTTGATGGCTAAGGATCAGTGGTGGGATTCAAACATTTTACCACTGGTTCTGTGGGCGTGGCTTGGTGGGTGTGGCATGGTTTGGTGGCAGTGGAAGGTTACTGCAAAATCCCCATTCCCAGCCCACTCCAGGGGAAGGATATTGTAAAATTTCCATTCCCTCCTCACTCCAGGAAGAAGGTTACTGCAAAATCCCCATTCCCTCCCCACCCCACTAACCTACTTTCCAGCTCCATTCTCCTGTGCAGGGCAACCAAAGAAGACCCAGCCGATCAGCTGGGACTCAGGAGGCAGAGAATAGATGGGGGTGGGGCCAGTCCGAGGTGGTATTTGCCGGTTCTTCGAACTACTCAAAATTTCCACTATTGGTTCTCCAGAACTGGTCCGAACCGGCTGAATGCCACCTCTGCCCTGGTCCTTCTCTTCATCTTTATAAAGCCAGGGCTGTGTCTGGACTTGATATAATCTTTGTTTTCCTCAAATGCTTTGACTTTTCTCCCAATGTTCTTTTTAAGAACATTGCTGGGCTAAAGTTTCTGTTATCGCCAGTTTTACACTTTGTCCCTTGATTGTGTCCCTGAGGTGTTTATGGGAAACACATCCTTGTTCCCTTTTTCTGTGAGGTTTGTCGGAAGGTCGCAAAAACAGATCACACAAATCCAGGACTCTGCAACCGTCATAAATATGAACCAATGGCCAAGCGGGCGAATTTTGATCACGTGACCACGGGGGAACGCTGACACGGTCGTAAGTGTGAAAAATAGTCAGAGGTGGTATTTATTTATTTGTTATTTAGACTTGTATGCCACCCCATCTCCGAGGACTCGGGTCGGCTCACAACTAAAACCAATCCACAGCAATAAATTAATTTAAAACAGTATTAAACAATCACAAGTCTAATTTAAATTAAAACCCCAATATGCAATTTATTTATTTATTTATTTATTTATTTATTCGACTTTATGCAGCCCCTCCGAGGACTGGCGCTCACAACTAAAATAGAATACAACAATAAGTTACTTAAAAATATATTAAATTAAAGCCGAATTAATATTAGTATTATTAAAACCCCAAATTACGTAAACAACCCCAAGGGTCAACACTGCCCAGATTGTAAAACAGCCAGGAGCCATTTAACCTCCCCAGGAGATCAGCCCAGCCCAGCCTGTTTGAATCCAGGTTTTCAGGTCGTGGGCGGAAGGTGCAAGGTCAGGCCAGGCGGAGCCCCAGGGTAGTTGATTCCATAGCGGGAACGCCACAGAGTAGGCCCGCCCCTGGGGCGCCACTAACCGGCATTGACGCGCCGACGGCACCCGGAGGAGCCCCCTGTCTGTGAGCTCAGACAGGGCGGTTGGTACTGATATCGGGATGTATTCAGCAGGTTCAGGTACTCGAAGGATGTATTCAGCAGGTTTTGACCAGTTCTGGAGAACTGATAGTGGAAATTTTGAGTAGTTCGGAGAAAGAAGGGGTGAAACATCCTATACTCCCGTCTCGTCTTCCCAGCTAAAATTGAAGTTTCCCAAGTGAAAAGACAGGTAAACACAGGAGAATCGGACAGGATCAGACATGTTTTGATTGGCAGCCCTGCCCGACACATGTGTGAGAAACTGCTTTTCCCCACAGGCCCACAAACAGTGAGATTGTGCCGTGTTTGTGCAACTTGCCAAGGGGGGTCGCTCCATGCCGAAGCCGGGATGATGCTTTCCCAGCATTTCATTCTTATCACGGGCTTAGAAGTTCCACAGAGGATCGCTCCTTCTGAACCTTCTAAAGAGGAGAGGCACCCCCAAAATATGGGCTACATGCCCACGACAACCTCAAACTTGGACGTTAGCTACAACGAAGAGGAATTTCAGTAGAAGAGACTATTTGTAGCTCAGGGTTGAATGAAAATGTTTCACTTCCCATCCAAGAAGCTTCTTCAGTTCTGACTGAAGAGTGGGGAATGGAAGGATGTATATTCTTTGCAGTCATCTGCTCTTTATGTACAATGAGAGCTTACACACTGGGAGACAAATTCTGGATGTATATTCTTTGCAGTCATCTGCTCTTTATGTACAACGAGAGCTTACACACCGGAGACAAATTCTTCGTGTGTCCAATCACACTTGGCCCATAAAGAATTCTATTCTATTCTATTCTATTCTATTCTATTCTATTCTTCCTCATTCTATTCTATTCTATTCTATTCTATTCTATTCTATTCTATTCTATTCTATTCTATTCTATTCTTATTCTATTCTATTCTATTCTATTCTATTATTTCTTATTATTCTAATTCTTACTATTCTCTATTCTATTCTATTTCTTATTCTAATTTTAATTCTTATTCTCTTGAACAGTAGTGTTTCAATTAATGAGCCAAAATCATACATACAAATCACCTGGAGATGCCCACATGATGTTATCCACAACTTTTAATTGGGTAGCCTGCTTGAACTATTGTGGGTGGAACGCTACCATCACTTTGTATATGTGATTTCAAGGCCATTTCTCTGTAGATTCAGAACTCTCTTGTTGCTACCACCTGATTTTGCAAAAGATATCTTTCTCTAATTCATGGAGTCTAAGCATTTCTTGGATTTTGAATGGAGCACTACCTGACATTATAGCCTTATAGCATTATAGCCTTTTGCCAATTGGATGGATCGGTAGCTGGGGGTGGCCCTGATTTGAACGGAACCGAGGGAATGATGGGGCCATAGAGAGACTTTGTGCTCTCTACTTCCCATAATCAAGTCCCCCCTCCTCCCCCCGTTACTTATGACAGCCAAAAGATGCAAAGCAAAAGAGGGAAATCTTGAAGGCTGACATTTCTATTCTTTTGCAGGATCAGATGATAGGATGTATATACAGAGGAGGCCCTGGGGATCAGAGGAAGGGTCATATGGACCCAGGTATGGATGGAATGGACATGAGAGTGAGGAATATGAATTTGATAAAAACATTCTCTTGTCTCATCACTTTGCAGAGGAGGCCCTGGGGATCAGAGGAAGGGTCATATGGACCCAGGTATGGATGGAATGGACATGAGAGTGAGGAATATGAATTCTGATAAAAACATTTTCTCTTGTCTTCATTTCTTGCCTTAAGCAGCCTTCCTGTCCCTCTCTACAGAAGGAGGGGGGGTCACGGGGGAGTGGGGGTGCTGCCTCAGACAAAGATTTAAACTGTTTTTACTTTTCTCTGTGGAAGGAGGGGGGTCGCGGGGAGTGGGGGAGCTACCTTGAGCTGCTCTGCAATTGGAAAGGGGTTGGAACCGCACGTTCTTAGCGAGGCAGAAGTTAACATCTTAAACCACTAGCCAGGATGTTAGGGGCAAGAATAGCTTGCTTATATGAAAAACCCCAAAAACCACATAGCTGGCACATGAAACTAGGACACTTTGCAAGATACCCGTGACATGGGGTGAAAAACAGATGCCGTGACATTTAGCTATGTACGGGGCTGAGATCCAAATAACCGATCAATATTATCTGTTATGCATGCACTATTAGGGGAAGGACAAAGGGCTGAATGCCACCACCCCTTGACTATAAAAATTGCTGCAAGATTCTCATCGGGGCCCTTGGTTAGCTTTTGAGCCAGGGTCCTTATATCTTGGTACCAAAATAAAAGTATAATTTTATACCACACCTTGTGTCCGTGACTTATCGATTTCGATACCAACCAAGAGCCCAGTTTTGGGGACAACAGAGAGACACCCCAAAAATATGGGCTGTGTGCCCACAACAACCTCAATCTTGAACATTAGCTACAACAAAGAGGAATATTAATAGAAGAGACTATTTGTAGCTCAGGGTTGAATGAAAATGTTTCACTTTTCACTCAAGAAGCTTCTTCAGTTCTGACTGAAGAGTGGGGAATGGAAGGATGTATATTATTTGCAGTCATGTGGTCATTATAGCTTTATGTACAATGAAAGCTTACGCACCGGAAACATTCTTTGTGTGTCCAATTACACTTGGCCCATAAAGAATTCTATTCTATTCTATTCTATTTTAATTTCTATTCTACTCAACACTCTCTATTCTACTCCACTCTACTGTATTCTATATTCTATTCTAATATCTATTTGATACTATATTCTATTCTATTTTATTCTTTCTTATTATTCTAATTCTAATTCTTATTTTAACTCTTATTATTCTCTATTCTATTCTGGTCTATTTCTTATTCTTATTCTAATTCTTATTCTCCTATTCTATTATTTCTTATTCTAATTCTTACTATTCTCTATTCTATTCTGTTCTGTTCTATTCTATTCTATTACTTATAATTCTAATTCAATTCTAATTCTATTGTAAAATTCTAGCCTATCCTATCCTATTCTCACTTTGAGGCTCGGTCCTTAACTCTCTGACAGTCATTGAGGCCACTTGGGGATTTATCTGTACCTTCAGGGTCCTCTGAATCAGCGTGCAAATGGGTGTGGAACTTCCTTGGGACTGCTGAAGAAAGGACACATGCTTCTATTCCCCACCATTCAGTCAGAACTAAAGAAGCTACTTGGAAGCGAAGCAAAACATTTTCAAGGGGGAAAAAAAACAAGAAAGTCCAGTTGCCTTTTGAAAAAAAAACACTTTGGGGATAAACCATGACCCTGGATGATTGAAACTCTCCAGAGACATAAAACTGAAAGTGAAACTGATACAGGGGAAGAAAAGTGTAAAAGGAGAAGTCTTTTGAACAGAGTTTGACTTCTAGGGACTTTACATACTTATTTAGGGAGCTTCCTTAGAAATGAGGAAGAATAGGGTGTTTTTGCTGGGATTCTTGGTGATTTCCCATCTAAGTCCCATCAAATGTTTCTAGTTTGGCCAACGTTGGTTAGTGCTGTCCTACATCCAGATATGGTCCTTCAGCACTGCTTCTGCTCCTCTGGCCTCCTGGGCAGCCATGACCATTAGTTGAGAAAAATAAGCAGGAGAACCTCCATGGCCAATGTCTGCTCCTTGGAGAATGTAGCAGAAGATACTTTGGGCCTCATAGGGTAGGGTGAGAGCATATTCCAGCTCTTTGGGGGGTTTCTTATTAGCAAGAGCTTCATAAATATTCAAATACATGTAGTGTTTCCTAACATTGGCCATTTCTGGGTGTGTGGACTGCAAAGCCCATAATTCCATTGCCAGCACGGGCATTGATAAGAATTCCAGCAGTTGAAGTCCATACCCCTGAAGGTCTTCTCCAGCCCTTCACAAGAGCCAAAGCACTTGGCTCTACCAGTTGGCTTGGGGCTCCAAAGGAGAGGCTTCATGTGGGTGGCAGTTGATAGATTAATATCAGATCCCACCTGCCCCTCTACTCATCCTACTCACTCACTCCCTTCCCATCTTTCAGCTATTGCACTTTGTGTTTTTATATTCTTGCAGTGTTTTATTTATACAGTTTTATCTTTTTAACATTTTAAACCAGAGGTACTCAGTGGTAAGATGGGTACCCAATAAATTTGATAAATAAATTAGATAGATAGATAGATAGATAGATAGATAGATAGATAGATAATCTGATAGAAAGACAGACAGATGATAGTTGACAGATATAGATAGATAATAAATAATATAGATAGTTGCTAGATAGATGATAGATATCGATAGATGATAGATATAGATAGATGATATAGATGATAAATGATAAATAGATATAGAGAATAGAGATATAGATAGTTAATATAGATAGATGATAAATAATATTGATAGATGATATAGATAGATGATAAATGATAAGTAGATAGAGATAGAGATAGATAGATGACATGACATAAACAACAGATATGATAGATGACATAGATAGATGATGATGATAAAATAAATAGAGATGAGAATAGAGATATAGATAAGTTAATATACAGACAGATGATGTAAATATATTGATAGATATATGATAGATAGATGATAAATGATAAGTAGATAGAGATAGAGATAGATATAGATGATATAGATATAAATAATAGATATTGATAGATAGATGATATAGATGATAAATGATAAATAGATATAGAGATAGAAATAGAGATAGATAGATAGATGATATAGATAGATGATAAATAATAGATATTGATAGATGATATAAGATGATAGATGATAGATATAGATGATAAATGATAGATAGATAGATAGATAGATAGATAGATAGATAGATAGATAGATAAGATTGGGAAACACAACTTTAATATCTGCCAGACTGTGAATCAGATTTCATCTGGGATCTTAGAACGGAAGAATAGGGCATGTCCACAAGGACTTTAGATCCAGTTTGCTGGAGGCCAAAGATGTAGATTAATAAAAGATCAGGCAGGAAATGATCCCATTGAGAAACGCTTATCGTAAGTTACCAAAGGAGAAGTACAGCTGGCATCTACTGGGTGTGTGACCTATTTGGATGACTATTATCAATTATCATGGGGCAACTTTGGAGGGAAATCCCAGTAAAAGGTGTGAAAACATCATCAAAGCAGAAAACATGGGATTTGGAGTGCCACGGATAAAACAGGACATGAACGCCCTTCCTGTGGCCACCTGTCTCCTTTTTCCACCCATGTTGTTTTTGGATTTATTTTAAGCTGACCATCAGAAGGGCAAACTAGGAGAAATACTGATCTGAAATTACGCTAAGGCACATTTTGTCTGGTTCTGGATTAGTGTGACGCATAAAATCAGCCATCGGCCTTTGTAAACCATGGTTAGAGATTAATACATTCAAATGTTTTTCAACCTGAGCAAGTCTACGTTGTGTGGACTTCAACTCCCAGAATTCCCTAGCCAGGATAACTGACTGGGGAATTCTGGGAGTTGTAGTCCATACAACCTGTAGTGTTACAAGTTGAGTAACACGAGGGATACGGTGGCTCAGTGGCTAAGACGCTGAGCTCGTCAATCAGAAAGGTCAGCAGTTCAGCAGTTCGAATCCCTAGCACGCATAATGGAGTGAGCTCCTGTTACTTGTCCCAGCTTCTGCCAACCTAGCAGTTCGAAAGCATGTAAAAAATGCAAGTAGAAAAATAGGGACCCCCTTTGGTGGGAAAGTAACAGCCTTCTGTGTGCCTTCAGGGTTTAGTCATGCCGGCCACATGACCACGGAGACGTCTTTGGACAGCGCTGGCTCTTCGGCTTTGTAATGGAGATAAGCACCGTCCCCTAGAGCCAGAAACGACTAGCACGTATGTGCAATGGGAACCTTCACGTTTACCTTGAACACGACTAGTATATTGTGTCATCTCTTAGCTAACAAGCAGAACTGAACTGGCCATGCCTTAAAGCAGGGGACACCTCCAATGAATTAAAAGTGGAGAATATTTCAGTATTTTTCCAGTTTTGTGCAAAAGCCATCCTTGCTGCTGTAACAATATGAATCATTAAGTAAAAAGTGTCTTTCGGATATGTCCTTTTTGTAATTCCAAGTAGAAAGAATTCTGGAGTAAAGTATATCTCCTCGTTGCACATTTCCTGTAACCATTTATGTACTTGATTCCAAAATTCCTGGGCCTTTCTGCAACTGAAGCAGAAATACTAAGGAAAATCATTATGTGCGCAGAGATGGACAAATTGACTATGGAAATAAAAAACAAGGAAGAAACGGACTATTATAAAATATGGAACAATTTTTATGGATGGCTGGACAGGAGAAAGATCCAATAGCCTTTCTTAAACTGGATTTGATGTACATTGGACAATAAGTGATATGAGCTCAGCAATACCTGTTCAAATTTAATGTATGTTTTGTGTTTGGTTATATGTTGTTTAGGTTTATGTTTGTCTGTGTGTGATTATACAATAAAATTTATTTTAAAAAAAAAGTGGAGAATATTCACTTGATTGATCTCTTGCCATGAATTTAATTTTTCCCTGTTGTTCCACTAAAGAAAACATTTTGATAATAACTTATGGAGATCTGATCGCAGGGCAGAGATTGCTTCAAAGGACTTCAGGCAGTTCTCAAACAACACGTTGTGCGAGTCTAACTTAAAGCAATGACTAATCCGGGATGGTCTATGGTGGGAGGAGTTGAAAGATTTGCAGTGGCGATACCCAGCAGCAAAGATCAGTGCCCGATTGCAAATTCCTAGATAGGAAGAATCTAATTTTTTTAATATGAAATAAAATTATTTTGATTGTTGATATTGTAAGTTAGGTTTTAACATAATATGCCTCCCTGACTGTGATTAATATCATTGCCTCTTGTTTTGTGCGCTTTTTTAATACTTTGTGTAGTTTTTTAATAATTGTTTCATACGGATTTATTGATTTACTCTGGGAGTTGAAGTTTACGCATCTTAAAGTGGCCAAGTTTGAAAAATGCTGTTCTAAACCATCTCAAACCAATGAATCCAGGTAGATTTTACAGGTGTCTTTGCCATGGTTGTTAAGTGAATGATGCAGTCATTAAGTGAATTTGGCTTCCCTTATCGACTTCGCTTGTCAGAAACTTGCTGGGAAAGTGCCAAATGGCAATCACACAACCCCAGCAGGCCGCAACCGTCGTAACTACATGCCCATTGCCTGAATTTTGCTACAATCGTCGTAATTGTGAGGACCAGTTGTAAGGCACATTTTTTTCAGTGCCGTTGAAACTTTGAACAGTCACTAAACAAATGGTCGTAAGTCAAGGACGACCTGTGAAAAGCAACTGTCCCAGAGGGCAACTGTACACAAAGGTGGGTTCAATTCTTCTGATATGTGAGAATTTTCTGCCTCGGTTCTAGGAGTTTGCCATAATGGGGGCAGGGTTGCACCCCGATTTGGAAGTGATAGAATGCATTGTTGTGACAGGAAGGAGTGGCTGCTCTTCCAGTTGGAACCAGACAGGCAGTTCTGCATTTTATTCTTATCAGTCCCCCACAGGGCATCTGTCTGCAGCACAGGAAGATAATTCAACAAATGAATAGAGAAAGAAAGAAAGAAAGAAAGAAAGAAAGAAAGAAAGAAAGAAAGAAAGAAAGAAGGGGAAGGAAGGAAGGAAGGAAAGGAGGGGGGGAGGGGATGGAAGAGGAAAGGAATAAAGGGAAAGGAAAGATAGAAAAGGAAGGAGGAAGGAAGGAAGGAAGGAAGGAAAGAAGGAAGGAAAAGAAAGAGAAGAAGAAGAAAGAAAGAAAGAAAGAAAGAAAGAAAGAAAGAAAGAAAGTCTTTTGAATTCACTTTATAGTTTCATAGTGCAGCCTTTGGCCTTATTGACTGAAGATAAGATAATTAGCCAGGCAAATAGACCAGACAAGGATACGGATATAAAGCAAACACTTTGCCCAGTGAATGCACTGTTAGAAGCCAGCATCCAAACCAGCTTCTGTTTCTCTACCAGCATTTGTGTTAGTTTTTTGTTCTTTTTTGCATGACAGTTGTCTAAATCAGGGGTCTCCAACCTTGGCAACTTTATGACTTCTGGGAGTTGAAGTCCACAAGTCATAAAGTTGCCAAGGTTGGAGACCCCTGGTCTAAACTGCAGCTCTTCCTCCTGTCTCCCAAGGTCATTCCCACATCCCATTATAGGCTTTCATGACAAGATTGAGATCATCGTGATTTTTTTGACCTTTCCTCCCCTAGATGCTGCTGCCTCCCTCCCTCCCTCCCTTTCTGCTTCCTATCCTTAATACAGATAGTCCTTGACTTACAACAGTTTACTTAGTGACTGTGCAAAGTTACAGCGGCACTGAAAAAGTGACTTATGACTGTTTTTCACTCTTGGGAACTGTTGCAGCATCTCCATAGTCACGTGATATAAATGTGGATGGCAATTGACTCATATTTATGACCATTGCAGTGTCCTGGGGTCATTTGGGACCTTCTGACAAGCAAAGTCAATGGGGAAGCCAGATTTACTTAACACCCATGTTACTAACTTAACCACTGCAGTGATCCACAACTGTGGCAATAAAGGTGGTAAAATGGGACAAAATTCACTTAATAATTGTTCTCACCTAGTGACAGTACTGGTCGTAAATCGAGGATTACCCGTACTATCCTTCTCTCTTCCTCGTAACTGTTAGCAAAATACTTGTTCCTTCCCTCCGCTGTATAATCTCTTTTACGGCTGGTTTTCTCTAGTGCCAAACCTGAGAGCAAATATTATTTCAGTCCATTTACCTCTTGGCAAAAAAAAGTTGCATCACGCAGAAAGGCAGGCAACAGGAAACGGATAAACATAGTTATGATTTGAGGTTTAACAGATAGGTTTCCCTTTCTTTCGGAACAGCCAAATCATGAGTTGCGCAAACAGACACACACAGATACCATCAATTAAATTTATTCAGCTTTTCCCGGCATGATCACATGGGTGTGTGTTTCCAAAAGATAATCATATATATATATATATATATATATATATATATATATATATATATATATAAAATTATTATTTCATTAGACTTGTATGCTGCCCTCTCTCCCTAAGGACTCAGGGGGGCGAACAATAAAAAACCCAATACAAATTACAATAAAAAACCATTAAACAAATACAAGCCTAATCAGTGATTATAAAATTTAAAAAATTAAAACAAAGACTAAAAAATCAACCCACGCCCCCTAAATCAGTCCAGACCGGCCTGTTGAAACAACCAGGTCTTCAGGTCCCGGCGGAAGGAGTGGAGATCAGGGGCCAAATGGAGGTCTACAGGAAGTTGGTTCCATAGGGCGGGTGCTCCCACAGAGAAGGCCCTACCTCTGGGCACCGCCAGTCGACAATGCCTAACCGACGGTACCCCAAGGAGGCCCTGCCTATGGGACCATACCAGGCGATCGGAATGTGATGCTGGCAGGAGGCATTCCTGCAAGTACCCTGGACCCAAGCCATTTAGGACTTTATAAGTTGTTACTAACACACACACACACACATATATAGGATGTGTGTGTGTGTGTGTTCCAGCATAACTCTGGAACACCTCAAGCAATTTCAACCAAACTTGGTACACAGAGTACTTACTCTCTGGAAGAAAAATACTGTGGGGGTAAGACACCCCTAACACCCCTCGGGATGTGTGTTCTTAAGATACAGCCTGTTGTGCCTTCAAATGGCTTCTACCGTACTGCCTTCAAATGGCTTCTACTGTACAGCGCTGTGGAGCTGTCATGGTAACGGCTTCATAGTAGTCCACAAGGGGGCTCACTCTGGTAATGGTGAAAATCCAACATTACAAATTACGTTTATCCCAGGTTGCTGAAATCAGGGCTTTTCCCGTGTAATATAGGATTAGGATAAATAAATACGCGGGCAACGCCAGGTTATCGGCTAGTCTAACATATAATAATATGCCCTCAGGAACATCAAAAACTCCCCTCTCCCCAATTGGTTGGATCCTGAATTTTGCAAGTCTTTGAGGATGCATCTGGTAAGTAGATTAACTCCTTTGATGGGGCTTTTTATAACATAACAGTGGTTGTGTGGATTGAAGCACTGGCTGGAGGATTCTGGGAGTTGAAGTCCACAAGTCTTAAAGTTGCCAAGTTTGGGGACCCCTGCTCTAGAGGAAAGCTGGAATTAAGGTTTTATTGTTCTATTACAGCATTTTTCAACATTTGCTATGCTGGCTGGGGAATTCCGGGAGTTGAAGTCCACACACTTTCAAGTGACCACAGTTGAGAAACTGTCCATTAAGAGATAAAAGAGAAACAACATTTCAATCCTTGGAAAGCTAATGTGAAGTGAAAAAAAAGACTACAATAATCCTGCCTTGATTGTATGTGGTGTAAAAGAAGCAGAGGGAATGCTGGCTGTGGTATTCTGGGAATTGAAGTCCCTACATCTGAGTTTGAAAACCACTGGAGCAAGGTAAAATGTGAACAGTGAGATATTAGGGCAGTTTAGAAGAAGAAGAATATTCCAGATCCTGGGAATATTCTTGGGAAGTACTTGACAGGTGGATTAAAAACACCAGGTCTAAACATCTGGCGGATTGTGCAGTCAACAACGACAACAACACAAGGGGGAAAAAACAGAATCAGTTAAGATTTGCAGGGTGGAGTCAGTTTTCCTGCCACCTCCTTACCTGCCTCCACAGGTATTCATTATATGGTAGCCTAAATAGCCATTTCCTCTATTATTAAGGTACAAACAATATATTAAGTAGAAATGATGGCTGCAGTTGTGGGAAACAGAAGCACTTGAATGGAGAAAAGGCATGAGTTCCTTCTTCCTGCTTTTTTTCCTGCAAAGGTAACTACAGGTAGTTCTCAACTCACAAACATTCGATTACTAACCAAAATCACAACGGCACTGAAAACACTGACTTATGACCGCTCCTTGCACTTATGGCTATCCCAGCATCCTCTCCCCCCCCACAATCACATAATTTGGGCACGTATTTCCTGCTTGGGCAGGGGGTTGGACTAGATGACCTACAGGGTCCCTTCCAACTCTTTTAATCTATTTATCTATTTACGACGGTTGTTAATAACACGTGATCACCCTTTGTGATCTTCCCAGCCGGCTTCTGCCAAACGGAGTCAATGGGGGAGCCAAATTCGCTCAGCAACCACAGGATCCACTTAACAACTCCAATCCTGCTGGCTGGGGAACTCTGGGAGCTGAAGTTCAGCGTTCAAGAAGAGATCGGACTGCCATCTGTCCGGAATGGCGTAGGGTCTCCTGCTTGGGTGTGTGTGTGTGTGGGGGGTTGGACTAGATGACCCGCAAGGTCCCTTTCCAACTCTGTTAATCTGTTATCCTCCTAAAGTTTGAAAAACGCTTTAGAGATTTTTAAGTGCCAAAAGGTCTGACCAACGTGGCTTTCGATCCATCCGTGGCAGGTAACTTTTAACCGAATGACAGCGTTGGAAGGGACCTGGGAGGTCTTCTAGTCGAACCTTAACCCTGCTCACCATTCCAGACAAGGGTGGTAGTCCGATCTCTTCCTAACACTGGTCTAAAACTTCCAGTAGTGCAGCAGGGCCCAGAATACAGAATGCTGGGAGTTGTAGTTCAGGCAGAAACCTCCTCTTTCCCCCATTAGTTCTTTGACATAAAGACGTCGGAAGTATTTGAACTTGTCTGCTAAAAAGAAAGAATACCAGCAACCTTTGCACCCAGTTCTCTCCCTGCTTGTCATCTGCTGCTGAATTCCCCGCTTGGGATAAGCTGTCATTGAAGAAGCCACTTTTTCCTCTCAGGCCAGAGCTCCCCCACGCACCCCCAAAAGCACAGCTGGGATTTTCCTAGTCTTCTTCCTCCACTGCCCGCCCCCCCTTCAATTCAGAGCAAAACTTTTCCAGGGCAGCCAGTTCTTTCTCTTTCTCTCTCTCTTCCCCCCCACCCCACAACCCCCTTCCAGCAAGCCCTGTGATGTCACTGGTTTTGTTTTTCCAAAGCAGGGTTGTAAAACTTGTTTGGAAAAAAAAAACCAGGAAGCTGAGCGGCAGCTCCTGCAGGCTGACACTGCAGGCTGAAAACTCAGCCGTTCCACTTCTGAGCAGGAAGGAGGAAGGCAGGCACCCCAAGAGGACGGCTGGCCGCCCGGGTGGTTTGCAAATTGCAAGAAACGGGGCCCCTACCAGGTGAGTGACAGCTGCCTATCACCTTGGGATAAGAAATCCCCCATGACAAAGGGTGGTGGTGAGAGGAGCCAGGAGTAGCAGGACATGCAGGTAAGGCGGGGGGAGGAAAGAGGAAACGCAGGTGCGGAGGGTAGAGGAGAAAGACTGAAGGGCAGTCCTGGAAAATAGACCCCTCACTAGACCCCTACCCACTCACATCACCTCGTTGATGAGGACAGCATCTGATTGGATTGGAAGGGAGCAACTGGATCCCGGAAGAGAAAGTAACAACATGCTTTCTCCTGGGTTGAGAGTGAATGAATGCACTCTGCACATGATGGTCGCAGTAGCCAAAAGACTAAAAAGTACATCTCCTGGCCATCCAGGTTCAGCCTATGCCTAGATGCTGCTTATAGAAGTACCTAAAAACAGGGACAAACAGGTTGAAAAACAGCTTCTATCCCAGGGCAGTAACTATATGTTGAATTCTACTGTATTTAGTGCAATATTAATGCAATATCAGGAGGTTTTCATTTCAATTGTATGGAATGTGAAGCATGTGTGTTTTCGTTTTATTTTTATAGTTTTATTTTTATGATGTACACCGAAGATGGCATTTAATTTCGTGGTATGAGGTGCAATGACAATAACGTAAAGTAACTAACTTCCTGTTGTAGTTTTGCGCAGAAGATGGGTCCAGTTCTGATGGGCCAATATCCAGCAGAGCATTCTGTGTCACTACAGTTCATTTAACTTTTAGATAGTACCACCTTACAGATATTAATAGGCACCTTCAACTCTGTTATAATTTTAGACCTCATATAATTTTAGGGTTCATCACTTAATATGGGCTGTAACCTGGATTTCACATATGAGATGTGAGTTGCTTTACTAATGTATTTTAACACAGCCTTAAATTTTATTTGTTTATGATCTTTTCCTGGTCTTGGACCGCAGTAAATTGGATTGAATGGATTGAATGAACACTCTGCTCTACTCAGAAAAAAAAATATCTCCAGCATCTCCCAGACTGGAATGGGGGGATCTGGTGTTGGATGTTTCTTGAAGGCCAGGCATGGAGAACTTGGGAAGGGTCAGAGGTAATGACTTTATGGAATCCTGGCAAATGGGGCAGATTCTCTGAGGTTCGTCCCCTGGGAACACAGGCAGAATGGGGTCTCCAAATAAGGTTACTGTCTTCCCAGAAAGTTGGATTTCTTCATGTGTAGCGTTCAAGGTACGAAGCAAGCAGTACAAAAGATGCATTTGGTTTTTTTTTCTGGAGTTTGAAATGGGGATGGTGGAGCTGAATCAAAAGTTTTCCATCCGTAGAGGAGATGAAAGTGGTTGTGGGTCGCTCTGGGAGTCTGGAAAGAGGAAATCAAAAGGGATTCATGCACAGAAGGGTTTAAAAGAGAAATACCTCCTGTGTTTGAAAAGAAGCATGTGCAAGTTGTGACAAGGATGGCTGTCAGTTAGGGGTTATTCTGAGCAACGTTGACTTTTCCCAGGAAAATTTGCATCTTCTAGAGGCTGGTAATATGATGTGAAGGCAGAAAGGTGATTGAAAAGGTTTTTTTTAATAAAAAGATAAAGAGTTCTAGCAGGTAGGAGAAAATTGCACCATAAAAGAAGTCGTGAGGAAGAATTATATATGCACAGCATTGGAAAAAAATGAGAAACTGTCCATAGAAGAAGATGTAATTTAAAAAAATACTAGATTGTGCAGAAATGGATAGGTTGACATTGAAGGTAAAAGATAAAGAAGATACAGAATACTTTCAACCATGGGATTTATTTTATCAATGGCTGAACAATAGAAGTAGAAATTGGAAAAATAATATTAGGTAGGCTTTATGTTTAATATATTATTATATTATATACTATTATGGAAGCAAACTAACCCATACAATACACTGTTCATAAATTGCTTATGTATGCTAAGGAAAATATATAAATAAATGGTTAAACAAAAAGAAGAAGTCATGTTGGAGCCCAGCCAGTAGCAAATCTGTCCTGATGGGTTGTGCCAAGACACTACAATCATATTTTTAATGTGGTATGTGTATAGGTTTCTCCCTTGCTCAACCAGCTTGAAAATAGCTGAGCAAAGCAGTTTATCCCAGAGGCCTGTACAGAGTGCCACAAGGATTTAAATCGGATGCTAAGTTTCTGCAGCAGAGACAAATCTCTTGGTTAAAGGGGATTTTGACGTCAATCTGGTAATGCTCTTGCCATGAAAAATGGACTTTCTGTCCCGTCCTTGAGACTTAGGGAAATTTATAGGCTGTTTATCCCTAAAGCAACCCACGAAAGGCAGCTAGGCTAAGCAAACAAGAGTTTGTCCAAACTCTATGGAGAGAGAGCCTTGGGCCAGATCAGAGATATCAATCTTTCTCTCCATGTATACCCTGTTTCCCCGAAAGTACGACCTACCTTGGAAGTAAGTCCTAGCTTGATTTTTATATGTGCACCCAATAGAAGCCCTACCCCCCAAAATAAGTCCTAATTAAGATCCCACCCACTCCAGAGTGCACGGCTAAAAATTAAGCTAGGGTGGGGATGGGAGGATTGAGCTGCCCTACTACTAACCTTTGGGCAGTTGTAGACAGTTGCAGTGCCCCATGGCCATGTGATCGCCCTTTGCGGCATTTCCAGCCAACTTCTGACAAGCCGTCAAAGTTGGACACTGAATTTGCTTAACAACCGCAGTGATTTGCTTAGCAACCGTGGTTAAAAAAAAGTTTGCAAAATTGGTGACTCACTGAACAACCACCTTGCTTAATAGCAGAAATTCTGGTCCCAATTGTGATCATAAGTAGAGGACTGCTTAACCTCAGAGTTCAAAAACAACATGAAATAGGACAAGGAAATCTTTATCAGCTTTTCCAACTTTAAGATGTGTGAACTTCAAGTCCTAGAATTCCTCAGCCCGCATAGCGGACTGGGGAATTCTGGGATTTGAAGTCCACACATCTTAAAAGTTGGAAAAGTTGAGAAACACTGGGACAAGGAGTCCCAACCAAGAGATTAGAAGTTCAGTAGTGGATGTCTTAATTGTTTGGGGAATTCTGGGAGATGAAGTTTCCACCTCTTAAAGTTATCAGTAGCAATAGAATTTAGACTTTTATAACACCTCACAATGTTTTGAGGCCCTCTCTAAAGTGGTTTACAAAATCAGGCAATGAGGAACAGGATCTAGAGCCGAGCTGCAGGCAAACTGACCTTACTGCACATGCGCATGCCTCACAGCTGATTTTCCGCTGGTTTGAGGCCTTTTTCGGCCTCCCAGAGGCTTGAGGCAGGCTTCTGCAGACTTTGCAGGCCGAAAACTAGGCCTGTTTCATCACTTCCAGTATTTCCGGAAAAACAGAAAGTGATGAAACGGGCCTAGTTTTCGGCCTGCAAAGCC
The DNA here is from genome assembly GCA_009733165.1 of Naja naja. Lineage (NCBI taxonomy): Eukaryota > Metazoa > Chordata > Lepidosauria > Squamata > Elapidae > Naja > Naja naja. The sequence continues at coordinate 23,259,763 of CM019160.1, read as the reverse complement.
TGCAGAAGCCTTCCTCAAGCCTCTGGGAGGCCAAAAAAGGCCTCAAACCGGCCGAAAATCAGCTGTGAGGTGCAGTGCAGGTAAGGGGTATGGGGGGGCGCGCATTGCCTTCTGGGTGCTGGCACACGAGTGCGAGTGTGCAAGCACACGCACAATTTTTGGCACAGGAGCCCAAAAAGGTTAGCCACCACTGATATAGAGGTTTGAGATTCTTCCATTTCTGTTTCCAGATCTATAAATGACAACTGTTTATATGTGTACAGGTGTTTCTCTTCTCTTTCAATGGGAGAGTATTTGCTGTTACAAACACCCGCCTCAGAACAATTACTTTTATTTGTACATACATAGCCACACAGATTTCATGACTGAGGAATCCCTCAACGAAAGCTACATGATCAGTATCTTTGGGATTATTTAATTAGGTAGCATTCCTGGTGAGGAAGACATGGGTTTATTCATTCTTGATTAGATTCTTGGGCAAGGAATTATAAATTATAAGGTGGGGCTGCTGTGGGTTTTGATCTTCCTAAAACAAGTTAAAAGTTGTTTGAGATTTCAGTGGAGAGCAATGGACCACATTCCTAGTGTGGTACAGTACACAAATGTCTTAATTGTTAAGGTGGGCCTTAACAGTTCTGCAAGGTGATTTCCTTGGCTAAATTAAGCAAATACAGAAAAAGGAACGGGTAGTGTGGCTGCCAAATATTTAATTAACTCCTGCTCCTTAGCAGCAGCTAAAACTGTTGAGGTGTGTGAGCCAAATGATGCTGTTGTTGGTCATCTTGTAATAAAGAGTTGCATTAATCAGCTACCACAGAAATTTACGACCAACCACTGGCATTTTATCCCCACTAAGGTTGGTTACCATACCTAACGGAGGTTGAAGACACAACTGGTTTTTTTAATTTACTCTGCTGTGGGTGAATGTATATCTCTTTCTGCTGTTTATACAAATATTTAATTATAGGTCAAGTAGCTAATGGTGAAATAAAACAAACACCCATGAAAGGGAAAGGAATCTGTAAATACATGTAAAATAAGCTTCACTCAGAAGCAAAGGTTGAAGTGAAAATACAATTATAAAAAAACAACAACACCACTACAGGTACGGGAGGCCTCGATTTAGAACCACAGCATTTCTATCGTTAAGTGAGAACATTAGTTAAGTGAGCCTTGCCCCAATTTTACGACATTTCTTGTCACAATTGCTGAGTGAATCACGGCAGTTTTTAAGTTCGTAACCTGGCTGTTAAGTGAATCTGACTTCCCCATTGACCTTGTTTGTCAGAAGATTGCAAAAGAGGATTGCATGATCTCGGGATGCTGCAACGGTCATAAATATGAACTTGTTGCCAAAGATCTGAATTTGGATCATGTGAACATGGGGATGCTGCAAAAGTCGTAACTGTGAACATGGTCGTAAGTCACCTTTTTCAGTGCCCTTGTTTAGTTAGGTTAATTTAGTTTACTTTATTGTCCCTGCACCTCGTACAACGAAATCAAACACCATCTTCAGTGTACATTATGACTATGAAAATAAACACAAGCACACATCCTTCACATTCTATACACTGAATTGAACCCCCCTGATATTGCATTAATATTGCCTTATACAGTAGAATTCAATAGAGTTACTGCCCTGGGATAGGAACTGTTTTTCAGCCTATTTGTCCTTGTTTTTAATTATTGTCCTGTACCGTCTGCCAGATGGTAATAGTTCAAAAAAAAAAGGGGGGTCCCCAGGATGAGATGGATCTTTGAGAATGTTTTGGACTTTCTTAAGGCATCAGGAGCTATAAAGCTCTTCCAAAGAGGGGAGAGGGAAACCAATGATCTTCCGGGCAATGACATTAACCCTCTTGTAACTTTGAATGGTCACTAAATGAACTGTTGTAAATCGAGGACTACATGTATTGTTTAGAAAGAGAAAGAAAGAAAAGGAAAAAAGGAAGAAAGGTAGGTAGGTAGGAAGGAAGGAAGGAAGGAAGGAAGGAAGGAAGGAAGGAAGGAGGCAAAAGCATTCTAATAGCCTCTTTCTCTTTTTTTCCTCCATCTCTCTCTTCGCTTTAACCCCTAATTGTTACTTGAATATTTCAGATTATGCTTTGGACTTCTGTGATCATTGCTCATTTTATTTGGTTCATTTTAATTATATTTTAAAGTCGTTTTTCTTCCAAATGTCTACTCTAAATGGCTTAGCTTACCCTCTGTGGGACATATATATAAGGTCCTGCTTGAATTTAATTAGGCTACAGCAGTCAATTTTTCCATTGCTGCGTCCTCTGTACTCCAATTACAGTGTCCCAGTCTTGTATGGTCAGCAAGGTTGATGTGTGTGTGTGTGTGTGTGTGTGTATCTTAATGGTTTTATGCTCTCTTTAATGGCCTGATTGCTCTAAACAGGCCTTAAAGAGAAAAGGAAGAAAGTAAAACCCCATGAGAATAACTTTCTGGAGATACCAGGCCACCAGCTTCCACCTCTCACCTCCCTTTCGTTTCTTAATCCAAAGGAACTGAGGCTTCTGGCAGGTATGCATTATTCATAGGCCACTCAGTTCTTCATGACAACACTTCTATCCCTGGGTACAATAAAAGTGAGTCGCAGCATATTAACTCAGTGTTTCTCAAACTTGTATGACCTATGGACTTCAACTCCCAGAATTTCCAGGCTTGCTCATGACTTCAGTCAGCATGCTGGCTGAGGAATTCTGGGAGTTGAAGTCCAACTTGAAGCCAAGCTTGTAAAACATCGATCCATTCTAACCAACCCATCTCACAACCTGTTTAGAAAGTCGGCTCCTTCCTTGGTAAGCAGTCTTCTTAAAGAATCTAGGACCTAGACAAACCTTTCTATATTTATTTATTTTTTATATATGTTTTATTTGTAATTTTCCTTTAACATATTTTGTGGACAGTGTATTGTCTGGGTCAATATAGTTTTTACACAATACTAATGATAATAGTACAATTAAATATACATAATCATACTTCCAACTTCTAAACTTAACATGCACATTGTAATTATAATAAATTCTATTATATATCATTGTGTGTAATACTATTTTCCCAATTTGTACTTTCTACTTTTTCTTCTTCTAATTTTTAACACAGTCACCATTTTGAAAAGTATTTCATCTCTATCCATCTTCTCCTGCCCCCTTTTTAAAATTTCATCCATTATTGACTTTTTGGTAACTCTGTCATTGATTTGTCTGCAAACCTTTCTATATTTAATCAGTGTATTTATTTACACCTGCCTTGTTCCATCTTGTAACTCAAGGAGCAGGCTGGGCGTTCTGAAAAGTTAACCTGGTGAAGATCAGGTTCACCCACTGTGAGTAGCTTTTATTTCTAAATGTCCATCTATGCATTTACATCCCTTATGCAAATCTTATGCAAATCTATGTCCTGTTTGCTTATTTCAGGAGGAGTTTTTCTTATGTCTCAAGTTAGAAGCAGATCTTATTTGCAAACCAGGACATATAGTGGCTTCTAATCCCATTGCCTTTGTTTCCAATTTCCCAAACCCAGACTAGATGACAAAAAGATTTTGGCTGAGGAAGAGAATAGTCAAAGGAGCTTGCATGAAATTAAGTTGATAAAAGTGTTGGAAACTTAGATATTTTTATGGATTCAAACTATGAATTCAAAAGGCAGGGTGTGTGTGTGTGTGTCAAATGATATAATTAATCTGGACAAATTCCCGCCATAAAATGTACACATGGATATTGGGACATACAATATACTGTGTTATGCCAGTTGGCACAATTTGCTTAGCTGATGTTTAGCTGGGTGAGCATGTTATGCATTCCCACTGGTCCTCCTGTTCAGCATTCAGGTTTAGAGCAGTGTTTCTCAGCCTTGGCAACTTTAAGATGTGTGGATTTCAACTCCCAGGATCCCCCAGGCAGTATTATTGCAAAGCACCTGAGGGCAGAACAAAAAGTAACAGATAGAAGATCGTTAAAGACAGATCTATCCTAGAACAAAGGAGAAATTTCCTGCCAGTGAGAACAATCAATCTAACGGCTGGCCTTCAGAAATCATGGATGCTCCATCACAGGAGGTTTTTTAGAAGAGTTTGGACAATCATCTGTCTGAAACGGTATAGGAGTTTCCTGCTTGAGCAGAAGGCTGGACTATAAGACCTCCGTGGTCCCTTCCATCCCTGTTATTCTGTATTCTATTTTAAGGTTGCCAAGGTTGAGAAGCATTGGATTAGTAGGAATTAGGTTTAGATGATCTGATCAGCCCAACAAGCTTGTTGCTTGTGTGCACGGCAGAGGTGGGTATTCAGCAGGTTCTGACCAGTTCTGGAGAACCGGTAGCGGAAATTTTGAGTAGTTCAGAGAACCGGCAAATACCGCCTCTGACTGGCCCCACCCCCCATCTAGTCTCCACCTCCTGAGTCCCAGCTGATTGGCAGGGTCTTCTTTGGTTGCCCTGTACAGGAGAACGGAGCTGGAAAGCAGGTTAGTGGGGTGGGGAGGGAATGGGATTTTGCAGTATCCTTCCCCCTGGAGTGGAAAAGGAAGGGAGATTTTACAGTATCCTTCCCCTGCCATGCCCACCAAGCCAGACCACGCCCACCAAGCCACGCCCACAGAACCGACAGTAAAAGAATTTGAATCCCACCACTGGTGCATGGCCACCGAGCAGTTCTCAAAAATGACAATATACCTCTTCTCTTCCATCTTTGTCTCCGGGGGTTCCCAATCAGATCTGGATATTGCAGTATATCTGTAGTATTGGTTTTGTAATGTCGTATTAACATTATTACAGGAAGGATCAGCCTCTGCGTCAATATTGGGGTGACTGAGGTCCCTAGGAAGGTGGCTGCACCCTCAGGCATTTATGACTGTGCTACTGGCACATCAGAGAAGCATGTGTCCTGGGGAAAGAGTTGGCTGTCCCAACCATCAATTGTTCAATCGTAAATTAGTAGAAAAGACTGGCTTTGCACAAGACATGAAGGCATAATATAACGGATTCAGAATGAGCCAAGTTTCAAGTACTGTCGATACCTTTTGGGTCTTGCACAATCTCTGTACAGTAATCTTTGATTTATGATCACACATGAGCCCAAAATTCTGTTGTTAAGGGAGACAGGTGTTAAGTGAGTTTTTATATTTATTTATTTATTTATTTATTTATTTATATTTGAACTTGTATGCCGCCCCATTTCCGAAGACTCGGGGCGGCTCACAACTAAAAACACAGAACAATAAATATTTAAAAAGACATTAAACCAACAAGCCCAAATATAAAACACAACAATAAAATACATTAAAAACCATCCCTCCCCCCAAGGAAGGGTCATAGCCCAGGTTGGTCAAACAACCAGGTCTTACTCCAGTTTTACTCCAGTTTATGACTTTTCTTGCCACAGTTGTTAAGTGCTTCACTGCAGACGTTAAGTTAGTCATATGGTTGTTAAATGAATCTGGCTTCCCCATTGGTGTTGCTTGTCAGAAGGTCGTAAAAGGGTATCACATGACCCCAGGACACTGTAACCGTCATAAATATGAGTCAGCTTCCAAGTGTCTGAATTTTGATCCCATGACCATGGGGATGCTGAAATGGTTGTAAGTGTGAAAAATGGTCAAAAGTCACTTTTTTCAGTGCCGTTGTAACTTTGAATGGTCACTAAATTAACTGTTGTCAGTTGAGGAGTACCTGTATTGTTTAGAAAAAGAAAGAAAGAAAAGGAAGAAAGAAAAAGAAGGAAGGAAGGAAGGAAGGAAGGAAGGAAGGAATGAATGAATGAATGCAGGCCTGCCCACCCATTCCAGACTACATCTCCTAATTGGGCCAAGTTATGGTGTTTTGAACTCTGCTTTGTTGAATAAACCATAATTGTCATAATTAACATATGACCCTGATCCTTAAACCTCAGGTTACAAGCCATAGTAACTACCATAGTTCATACAATCTTAAGCCAAAACTGAAAGTCGCCATTTTGTTCTCCAGATCTTCACGTTATAATTGGGGCTCACAGCAATAGGGGTTTCCTGGATAAAAATTAAAGGAGCATGAAGACCTCCATTAAATGCCCTTATTTTGGATTTTGTCCCTAGCTCTTCACAAGATGACTGACTGTTTTTGCTGCTGTTCAGGCTCTTCTCAGCCTGTTTCTTGGCATCTACGACAAACACTGACCTTGTTATTATTTTTGTCCCACATGAAGGCATCTCAAGTGGAAAGAAACAAGCTAGGAGTGATAACAAGGGAGAAATACATGCGCTGTTCAAGTGAGGTTCATTGTTCCTCAGTAGACATTCAGAAGACAATTTCTGGAATGTCCTAAGCTCTCTAAGCTCATGTCTGCAGATACTGAGTGGATGATAAATTAAATATACATGTTGTACTCTGGCTGGTGTTATAGTGCTAAGACAGCCTCCCCCCCCCCCCCAAAAGGGGTATAGTCCAGGGGACCACACCAACATGAATTTGTGACCCCCAAGAACAGCAGTTGAGTGGGGCAACTCCAACATTTGCAGCTTCATTTGAATTTGGTGGGATAGTTTAAGGGCCACAATAAGTGTCTTCAGTCTTAGAGATGCAAGGATGGTATAGCGATGAAAAAGTTGAACTAGGAGCAATTAGACCAGGGGTGGACTGCCCCTAGCTAAGATTCTGTGCAGTTCAGAGAACTCCCAAATCTTGGCCCCGTCACTCTGCCCTGCCCCTCCCTGGTGTCCCCACACGGCCCATTTTGGATGCAGGTAGGTTCATAGGCTTGGGGAGGACATAAAACGGGCCTCCTGGAAGTTCAGGAAGGCCAGAAATGGGCCTGTTTCCGGTTTGCAGAGAGCCCCTTGCTAAAATTTTTGAAGCCCACCCCTGAATTAGACCCAGGAATCTAGGTCATCCTCAGCCATGGAAATTCAAAGGCAAGACTTTGAGCCAGTCATTCCCTCTCGGTCCAACAGCCAGGGTGATGTGGTGTTGAAGGTGTTGAAGGTACTAAGAATGAGAAGATCCAAATTATAGTCCCGTTTCACCCACTGAAAGTTCTGGGGAGGACTTCAGATACTCTCTTAGCCCAATTTGTTCACCAGGATGCCGTTGGAAAAAAATGGAGGAAGGACTGTTACATTTGCCTTGAGCCCTTGGAGGCAGATGGGATATAAATTAGGTCAATAACATCAATGTTCAGCCTTAAAACCCCTGGTCACCCCTTTCCCTTCTCAATCTGGCTCTATCCCCACTCATTTGGGGGAACCCCACTCCATCTGTGGAACAATGAACCTCTTCTCCAGGAAATGTAGGTCACCAACTACATTGGGCTTCCCCTTGGTTTTTGAATGCTACCACTACATTCCTTCAAATCTTGTACGGCACCGGATGAAAATCAAAATTCAACAAACTTCAACAGCAGAAGCCTCCAAACTTGGCAACTTTAAGACTTTTGGATTTCAACTCCCAGAGTTCTCCAGCTATGCTGGCTGGAGAATTCTGGGAGTCGGAAGTCCACAAGTCTTAAAGTTGCCAAGTTTGGGGACCCCTGTTCAATACGATAGCCCTGCAATCAATTCCTTCTTTTATCATAACAACAGGTTCCCTGGTTCTGCAGGTTTCTGGGGCCACATTCAAGGCCCAGAGGGTCTTGGGACTGGCAAGGATTATGTGATCAAAGCTGTGCCCCTTTTTTGAATCTTTCTACCAACGGCTCTGGTTTAGGATCAGGCCACTTTGCCTTGGCAGGTAGAAAGGTGGAGTCAGCAAGGTGTGGGGAAATTGAAGAGGAAGACGAGTCGGGGCCTGTTAATGACATAAAATGAGTTTAATGATTCCTTTGAGAAATGTCTTTACTGATCATCTACTTCCTAGCACAGCTATCCTCGACATAATAGAATAGAATAGAATAGAATAGAATAGAATAGAATAGAATAGAATAGAATAGAATAGAATAGTTGGAAGGGACCTTGGAGGTCTTCTAGTCCGGCCCCCTGCTCAAGTAGAAGAACCTATACTATTTCAAATAAGTAGCTGAAGGAAATATCCTAACTCTAGTTTCTTCTTAAAAACCTCCAGTCATGGGGCGCCCATGATTTCTGAAGGGAAACTGTTCCACTGGTTAATTGTCTTCACTGTTAGGAAGTTTCTTCTTAATTCCAGGTTTGCTTCTCTCTTTGATTAGTTTCCAACCATTGTTTCTTGTCCTGCCCTCTGGTGCTTTGGAGAATAATTTGACCCCTTCTTCTTTGTAGGAGCCCCTCAAATACTGGAATACTCCTATCATGTCACCCCTTAATTCTTCTTTTCTTTAGACTAGCCAAACCCACATCCCGCAGCTGTTCTTCCTATGTTTTAGTCTCCAGGCCTTTGATCATCTTAGTTGCTCTTCTCTGAACTCTGAACATCTTTTTTTTTTGCAGTATGGTGACTAAAATTGGTTGCAGTATCCCAGGTGTGGTCTTACTAGGGTTTTGTAAAGTGATACTAGACTTATAACCATTCATTTAGCAAGGGGAGTTACAACACTAAAAAGGTGAGTTATGATGATTCCCTGTGTTTGTGACTCTTGCGACTGTCTGTGATCCAGATTTGGTTGCTTGGCAACCAGCATGTATTTATGACAGTTGCAACGTCCCAGGGTCAAAGGATCACAGTTCGTGGCCTTCCCAGCTGGCTTCTGACAAGCAAAGCCAATGGGGAAGCCAGATTCGCTTAACGACCTCATGATTCACTGAGCAACCTCTTAACAACCATGACCCTAAAGCTTGTAAAATCAGTTGCGATTTGTTTAACAACCATTCTTGCTTGGCAATGAAAATTCTGGTGCCAATTGTTGTCATAAACCGAGGACTACTTGTAAAATGTGAATGTTGGATCCACATAGGAAAAAGCCAATATTGTAGTAATATCAGGGGTGGGATTCAAAAATCCCAGCAACCGCTTCGCTGCCCAGTTGCTGGGTGGGCGTGGCCATGGTGGGCGTGGCCTACCAGAGCTTCCCGGAGGGGCGTTTTTTGCCTTCCCCAGAGTCCAGAGGCTTTCCTCAGGCTTCTGGGAGGGTGAAAACGGCATCCCCTAAGCTTTGGAGGCCTGAGGGAAGCCGGAAACATGCTCGTTTCTGAACTTCTGGAAGGCCCGTTTTTCCGCCTCCCAGAGCCTCCGTGCAGACCCTGCACTTAGCTGCATTGAAAATGGGCTGTGTGGAGACTCCGGGGAAGGGCGGGGTGAGTGGGGCCAGCCGGTCAGTTCAAATACCAGTTAGGTGAACCAGATGCAAATTTAACATCCGGTTCGCTCAAACCAGTCCGAACCGGTAGAATCCCACCCCTGAGTAACATGCTATAATTCAAGGCTCTTCAAACTTGGCAAGTTTAAGACTTGTGGACTTCAACTCCCAGAATTCCTGAGCTAACATGACTGGAGAAGGAATTCTGGGAGTTGAAGTCCACAAGTCTTAAAGCTGTCAAGTTGGAAGACCCCTGCTATAATGGGACAAGAGCCCCTGGAAATGGGCTATATTGAAGATGGTAAAGAAGAAAATAATTTGAAATGATCCTTTGTAGTCATATTAATCACGATGAACATACAAATGGCCAAGCTTCATCTTTTGAGCAAAATAACTATTTTCAACTGCCGAGCCTTGTATATCACGCAGGATGGAGAAAGTGTTATTTTTCCAAATTTTCCAATGTTGCCCTTTTGGCTTTGTCCAAGACTTGTATAATTTTGGGTGAGAAGGTGCCTGTTGAGTGAAGATGTATAAGTGAGTCATGAGTCACACCGTGATGCAGGAACGGAACCAAACAGATTTAGTATTTAAAAGTGTGTGCAATTAAAAGCAACAGGAAATAAGCCCATTTGACTAAACCTGGGATCATTGTTTTAAAGTATATACCAATAAGAAGAAGAAATAGACAAGAAATGATGGGTTTACCTAAAATTAAATTAAGCTTCTTTATTTCAATAAGCTCTCTGCAAGTAAATTTTCTAGTGGACTATGGTTCAGAATTTTATTTATTTTTATTGTGTGTTAGATACCAGCATATACTATTCTTATTTATTTAATCTGCATGTACACCACTTAGTAACTCTGGGCAGCATCCAATGTATTTTTCTGCAATCGTCTCCCCAAAGTGACATCTACTGTGCTGTCTGGCTTAAGCAGGTGAGGCTGACGAAATCCATATTGCCTTGAGCCGTGTGCCAATAACTACCATTGTTAGCCCGCTAAAAGCGTTGGGCAAGATGCAATATTTTTTCTCCTCCTGAAGTCAAAAGACCAAGGATCACTATTGCCCCCATGTGTAGCTGCTTGAAGTAAGATGACCGAATAACATCATAAGGCGGGGGTCCCCAACCCTTGAGCCGCAGCCCACTACTGGGCCTTGAGCCTTTGGAACTGGGCCGCAGAACCTAACTCAAAGAACTATCCTCTCCCACCCTCCTCCCCCCTGCCAGTCCATAAAGCTAAAAAGTTTGGGGAATTCTGTCATAAGGTATGGGTGGGCAACTATGGCCCCTTTACTATCTGTGGACTTCAACTCCCAGAATCCTGCTAGCTCAAGAATTCTGGGAGTTGAAGCTCCCAAGTTGTAAAAGGGCCGTAGGTGCTTTTTCAAAAGGCAACTGGACTTCCTTTGTTTTTCTTTGAAGATGTTTTGCTTCTCATCCAAGAAGCTTCTTCTGTTCTGAAGCTTCTGTTCAGAACTGGAGAAGATTCCTGGGTGAGAAGCGAATCGTCTTCAAGGAAAAATCAAGAAAATCCAGTTGCCTTTTTGAAAAAGCACCTTTGGGACAACCATGACCTGGATGACTGAGAATCTCCATAGACATAACAGACTAATAGATTAACGGAGTTGGAAGGGACTTGTAGGTCATCTAGTCCAATCCCCCCTCCAAGCAGGAGACCCTACACCATTTCTGACAGATGGCAGTCCAGTCTCTTCTTGAAAGCTTCCAATGATGAAATTCCCACAACCTCTGTTCCATTGGTAGATTGTTCTCACTGTCAGAAAATTTCTCCTTATTTCCAGGTTGAATCTCTCCTTGTTTAGTTATTCCTTGCCTGACCTTCAGGTGCTTTGGAGAATAAACTGACCCCCTCTTCTTTGTGGCAGCCCCTCAAATATTGGAGCACTGCTATTGTGTCTCCCCTGGTCCTTCTCTTCTCTAGACTAGCCATGCCCAGTTCCCGTAACCGTTCTTCATATGTTTTAGTCTCCAGTCCCCTCATCATCCTGGTTGCTCTTCTCTGCACTCTTTCTAGAGTCTCAACACCTCCAGTCATAAGGACAAGAAGAAGTATAACTGGCTTTTGGTATGATGGAAGGATTATGTTTGGGACCTACAACATCTCTTAGGAGATATTGTCCCATCAGGAGGAAATAAAAGTGATCGGTTTGTTCAAAGCCAGAGGAGCAATTTTGCGACATACCTCACGGTTTTAAGAGAGGTCTTCTTTTCCCTTTGTAGCTGCTGGCTCCAGCTTGCATCCTACAGCTGGAAGGATTAGCTTGGAATTTGTATTAATCTCATTAATGTTTCTGGTTTTTTTCCCTTTATGAGATGTTTTTGTGTTCAAAGGGCGTTTCTTGCTCAGGAGACCAGACTTCTGAGAATGTCAAAACCAGTTTCTTGCCTGTTTATTTATGTAAGGGTTTAAAAAAAAAAAGTGTCGGCAGAGCAGGAGTGTGACAGATTAACACAACATCAGCATGCTGATTTTAATATATAAACCCCCTGAAGGTTTGCGGCCGACTTGATAATAACTAGTTTTCAACAGATCAAACCTTCTTTCCGTTCATATGAAGTCTTTCAATCGTTTCCATTTTTTTTTTCACATATTCGTTTTTCTGTTTTGCAAATTGGAATATTTCAACTCCACTTTAGGGATTGCGGCAGAAATAGCTGCAGGGCAAATAACAATTTAATGATATAAAATATTTTAGAAAAATAACACAAAGGGCAAGAGGAATAAAAGAATAACATGCGTGATTCAACTTGTAGGACATACAAACACGTACACGTACATACACACAATTTTGTAGGCTGCCTAGAATGTTGCAATTAGCACAATGTTGGCATAGCTGATCAGGAATATTATTTAGGTGGGAACATTCACAAGTAGACCTTGACTTACAATACTTCATTTAGTGACCGTTCAAAGTTACAAGGGCACTGAAAAAAGTGACATGACCGTTTTTCACACTTATGACCACTGCAGCATCCCCATGGTCACGTGATCAAAATTTAGACACTTGACTCCTGTTTATGACGGTAGCCATGTCCCAGGGTCATTTGATCTCCTTTTGCAACCTTCTAATGTGCAGAGTCCATGGGGAAGCCGGAGTCATTTAATAACATTGTTCTGACCAAGGCTTCCTGAGACCATAATTAAGCACACACTTAGTCCAAACAACTTTTGCTTTATTTCAACGCTGGGAATTATGTGCATTCCCAGCCTGTAATGAGTCCCGAACAATTCCTCAAGATAAGCACCCACCTTTATCTCCTTTGCTGCCAACAACTAAAGTGCCAAATTGACTGTAAAAAACCAAGCAAATTACAAAGTCCCCACAGAGCTTCAAGGTTTAATCCAAACAGAGCAAACGACTTTGCTTCCTGCAAAGGTTTTTCTATCTTTGCACCTCCTTTATACCTTAGGGGAGGGGCAATCACCTCCCAGCCTTACTCCCAAGTTGCCCCTTTTGTTTCAGCTGCTCTTGCCTTCTAGCAGCTCTGCGTACATGTGCACTGGGAACAGGCTACCCTGGGTCCTCTGCCTCAGCTGCGGCCAGAGTCTGGACGCTCCGGAGTCAGCACACCACTCCCAGATGGTCCTGGCTCCATCTTTGCATCAGACGCAGGACCCTTGTCTGAGTCCTCTCCAGACTCCCAGACTGGTCCCCGTTCTTCCCCACTGTCTGATTCTGTGGCTGTCTGCACAGGCTGCCGGCGAACCACAACGAACGGTGTTACTAACTTAACAACTGCCATAACTCACTTAACAACTGTAGCAAGAAAGGTCGTAAAATGGGACAAAACTCACTTAACAACTATCCTGCTTAGTAACGGAAATCTTGGGCTCAATTGTGGTCGTAAGTCAAGGTCTATCTGTATTATTGGCTAGTAGCTGATTTGGGGAAAAGATTGGACTAGACCATGAGTCTCCAACCTTGGCAACTTTAAGACTTGTGGAACTCCCAGAGTTCCTCAGCAGCAAAGCTGGCTAAGGAATTCTGGGAGTTGAAGTCCACAAGCTTTGGTGGCTCAGGCTGTTAAATGCCTGCTCTTAAGATCCAGCTGTCTACAATTACTGTAGGCTCGAATCCCACCAGGCTCAAGGTAGACTCAGCCTTCCATTCTCTCGGGGTAGGTAAATTGAGGACCCAAGATTGTTGGGGGCAATTAGCTGACCTTGTAAAAATGCCGCTTAGTAATAAGCAGGCATATACAATGGAATGAAGGCTATTGCTGAGCACATTGGGTTGTGCTCCAAAATTGTAAGTCACCTGAGTCTTCGGAGAAGGGCGGCATATAAATGTAATTAAAAAAAAAAAGTCTTAAAGTTGCCAAGGTTGGAGACCTCTGGACTAGACCATAGTGGGAAATCTATTATATTCCAGATATTGCTGAAGTACAATTTCCAAGAACCTGGCTGGACTGGCCCACCATATGGGAATTGTAGTCAACCAACATACCAGCTGCTTGTTCTTAGCCTGAAGGCATTTTCTTTTGCAAGAAGGCTTGTCACAGAGACGCCATAATTAAATAAGAAATGGCTAGAATTAAAAATATCCCAGCAACACCATCTTTTCCTACCCATGATCGTAATATCTACAGTCCTCAACTTACAAACATTTAGTGAATGTTTGAGGTTATAATGGCACCGAAAAATGTGGCTTATGACTGTTTTTCACACTGATGACCATTTTAGCATTCCCACAGTCACAGGACCAAAATTCAGATGCTTGGCAACCGCCTCGTATTTATGACAGTTGCAGTGTCCTGGGGTGTGTGTCATGTGACCGCTTTTTGGGACCTTCTGACTAGCAAAGTCAATGGGAAACCCAGATTCACTTAACAACCAAATTACTAACTTAACAAATGCAGTGATTCACTTAACAATTTGTGGCAAGAGGTCGTGAAACAGGGCAAAATTCACTTAATTGTTGCTTAGTAGCAGAAATTTGGGGCTCAGTTGTGGTCGTAAGTCAAGGACTACCTACCCTGTTTCCCTGAAAATATGACCGACCCTGAAAGTAAGTGCTAACTTGATTTTTACATGTGCGCCCAATAGAAGCCCTACCCCCAATATAAGCCCTAATTAAGATCCCGCTCGAGTGGGGTAATAATTAAGCTAGGGTGGGGATGAAGGAGTGGAGCTGCCCTACTACTTACCTTTAGAGAGTTGCAGCCAGGCCTCGCACACCCCAACACCTGCCTTGCCGGCCCATTTCTTCTGCAGCCGGCAAGGCTTTCCTGAAGGCCTCTGTAGCTGATAACAAAGCTCTGGATCGATCCTGAGCTGTTATCGGTTGCAGAAGAAGAAGTTCCTGAAGGCCTCTGACAGCGAAAAGGAGGCCAGGGGCGATGCACACAAGTGAGGTTAGTCAGTGGATGACATCCCCCCAAAATAAGACCTGATGCCTTTTTTTGGTGGCAAAAAAATATCAGACAGGGTCTTATTTTTGGGGGAACACGGTATATACCGTGTTTCCCCAAAAATAAGACACTGTCTTATATTTTTTTTGGCTCCCAAAAACACACTAGGTCTTATTTTCGGGTAGGTCTTATATATATATATATATATTTTTAATGAAAAAAAAACCACTTACCATATTCATGTAGAACAATGTACATTTATTCATGTACTAAACCACTAACAAATCGATACCGTGTTTCCTAAAATAAGACACTGTCTTATATTTTTTGGGCTCCCAAAACACACTAGGTCTTATTTTCGGGGTAGGTCTTACTTTCGGGGTAGGTCTTATTTTCGGGGTAGGTCTTATTTTCGGGATAGGTCTTATTTTCGGGGAAACACGGTAGTAGGGTGTAGCTTTTGTCATTTTTCTTTTTTTAATTGCCATTTGGTCAAATTCTTCTTGTGTTTATGACAGAACTGCCTCTATGCTTCATAACTGCAGGGCCCAGAGACCATGCGCTGTTGAACACTCAACCTCAAAGCTATGGGCCTGTTCAACCAAGCAGAGCTGTGTCCTTATCCGGCAGCCTTGGAAAAGGGACAACTTCTGGATGAGCGGAAATGCAGCCGGTCACCGGATTGCGAGGGTTTCCCAGCTCCGAGCAGTGCCGAAGGGGACTCCGTTTCTTCGGAAAATGACTCTGCGACAGGAAGCCATTCCAGCGGCTGTGCGGAAGATGACGAGGCCAGTAGCACAGAGAGCGCCCAAAATGGGGTGAGTATTGGCACCCCGGTGCTAAGAACCGTTACATGCTGGTGGTCCAGAATTCTTCTTTTTCTTAATGCTCAACTAAAATTTTAACTTCTGCCTTCAAAATGACGTTATAGAGCATTGCACACCAGCACAACTAGACACAAGGACAGTTTTTTTCCCCCAAATGCCATCATCAAACAACGAATTCCCACAACACTGTCAAACTATTTACTAAGACTGTATTACTATTCTTCTTCTCATCCTTCCTATTACCTATCTCCTTTTCTACTTGTGGCTATAACCTTGTTGCTTGTATCTTTACGATTTATATTGTTTTATTTAGTTTCCTAGTATGATTTGATTGCTTATTTATATCCCATGACTATCATTGTGTTGTATCTTATGATTCTTGATGAATGTATTTTTTGCATGTCTTATGATTCTTGATGAAGGTATTTTTTATGTACACTGAGAGCATATGCACCAAAGGCAAATTCCTTGTGTGTCCAATCACACTTGGCCTATAGAGAATTCTATAAAATGTATAATACTCCTCTTCTTGCTGTGGTTTAAATAATGAATAAAAACATACCCTGTGGGATCCTTGGTGGTCTTTGAGCTTGGTAGATTTCTTGCAGATGTTTCATGACCCAACCAGGTAACATCAGTACTAGAAGTGAATGGAGTTTGCTTTCAAGCAAATCCAGACCAATGGCTGCACCAAGAAGCTGGTAAAAACAAATCCCACTCCCTTTTAGCATTGATGATATTACCTACTTGGGTAATGAAATGTTTGCAGAAAAGCCACCAAGCTTAGAGAGCACCAAGAATCCCACAGCTCAACTCCCAGCTACAAATTTTCTCTTTTATCAAAAACATATCCTTTCTGGTCTAAGATTGCCTTGGGACTTGCAATTGTGATGCACTTTTAATTGCGTTTGCAATCTTTGTGCTCTTTCGAAGACGTGTAGTAAGATTATAGCATCAGCTTTCTTAATGAAAACCAGGCCCACTATGCAACACAAGCTTTCTTTCTGCTGATAGGTGTAACCCCTGATTTTTTTTAAAAAATGCATTTTTACTGAATACTTCAGAAAAAAAATACAAGTGGAGAAGGAAGAAGAGGAACAACACAAAAAGACGGTAGAAGATTTAAATACAAATGAAAAAAATATCAAGATTTACAAACATTGGAATTAATAGGTTTTCAGTACATTGTTCATTAATTGTAAATAACTCTATTACAGGTGGTCCTTGACTTACAATCATTCATTTAGTGACCATTTGAAATTGCAATGCACCAAAAGGAGTGACTCACTACCACTTCTCACATTTCACAGTGTTGCAGTGTCGTCACATGATCAAAATTTGGATGCTTGGAAAGCCCCATGTATTTACAATGGTTGTAGTGTTGCAGATCATGTGACCACTATTTGCAACTTTCCCAGTTGGCTTCCAATAAGAAAAGTCCATGGGGGAAGCTGGATTCATTTAACGACCATGTAATTCACTTAACCACTGCAGTGATTCCCTTAACAACCGTGTCAAAAAGGTCATAAAATTGGGCACAATTCCCTTTACAACACCCTTGCTGGTCCCCATTGCGGTTGTAAGTGGAGGATTACCTGTATATCTTTTTAAAAAACTGACCATCATTGTTCATCTCCGTACAGAATATAAAGGCCAGTAACCCTGCTGAGGCACGGTGGCTCAGTGGCTAAGACGCTGAGCCTGTCGATCAGAAAAGTCGATAGTGCGGCGGTTCGAATCCCTAGCGCCACGTAACGGAGTGAGCTCCCGTTACTTGTCCCAGTTTCTGCCAACCTAGCAGTTCGAAAGCACGTAAAGAAATGCAAGTAGTAAAATAGGGACCCCTTTGGTGGGAAGGTAACAGTGTTCCGTGCACCTTTGGCCTTTAGTCATGCTGGCCACATGACCACGGAGATGTCTTCGGACCGTGCTGGCTCTTCGGCTTTGTAACGGAGATGAGCACCGCCCCCTAGAGCCGGAAACGACTAGCACGTATGTGCGAGGGGAACCTTTTCCTTTTAACCCTGCATTATCTTGTGAAAATGTAAACTACGATAAGTTGTATCCCTGCTGCTGAAAATCTTTTCTAATTCAAGAAGCCTCGTATCATTGCAACGTTAAGCCTTGCAACTAACTTCTGATTCTGCCCTCTCTCTCTTCCCAGCATGAGGGTCTTTGTAGTGGAAGCCCTGGCTGTGATCCTAAAGGCGACCAGCGTGCGGCTCTGAGCAAAATCTCAGCTCTTGAAAACCGGCTCAAGGAGCTGCATCATCGGAAGAAAGAGCTGAATATAGAGGTACACCTTAGCTTATTCAGTCCCCTCCCTGCATCATGAGGTTGTGGATTGGACAACAATCAGCACCTGTAAAACCAGTGTTGAGTGGCCCACACCCAAGCAATTGAGGAAGAGCAGAGGCACCTTAGAAGGAGGACAGAGAGAAGGACTTGTTCACTCCCTTGGACAGGAAATCTCCGTCACCCAACGCCGAAGGTGCTCACCTCACTGGAGGGAGCCATTTTCTGGGTCGGAAGCGTGGACATTTGCATGCTCGGGTGCTCCCAGTTCCTGTTTCTCTAGGCTTCGCTTTGCGTCTCTGCACCTCCCCGTGGCTGTGTTGACATTGCATCAGTCAGCACACATTGGGGCACGTCAAGATGGTTTGGCAACGTTCCCCTGACCTGTCTCCTCCTCTTCTTGGCAGATGGACCTGGAAGGTGCCTTGTTAGAAGGGGAACTGAAGGAAGAGAGGCAGGAGCTACGTCGGGAGGAGGAATGGTTGGTGGAACTGAAAGAACGCCTCGTTGAGACAGAGCTCAGGTGCCGTGAAGAACGTGAGAAGGTGAGCAGCTGGTCTCCGGCGGTTTTCTTCCTTCGGTTCTTCTTTCCAAAATTCTCTAGTTTGCAGCTTCAGTTCTGGACTGGATCAGGACATCTGAAGTAGACCGTAGCTTGTCCCCTTCCAATTCCTTAAGCAGAGGCCAGTTGAGTTGGTGGTTGGATCTTGCTTCAGCATGGGTTGCAGGACAGGATGGTTGCCCTAAAGAGGCAGAAGACGAGGCAAAATGCCCACAGCTCAATCCTCTAGCACCATCCCTGAGCTTGGCCTGTTTAAAACAGCTGACTCCCCTTTCTTCAACTTACGCTTGCTGGTATTTATTCCTTTGTGTTGGGTTTCAGTAGTATGTCCCTCCAGCTACTGGTGGATGAAATACAAGTAGTCGTCTCACAATTCCTATCCCGCCTTCCCTCTGGGGCTCAGGACGTGTAAATGAAAAACAAAGAGGTTGGTGGTTGAAAAATTAGCAAATTTATTTCTACTACATGCCCATGCTGGCTGGGGAGAATGGGCCTCCGCTCCTCAGGAGGACTTCAAACTGCTGGAATTGAAAGAGCTTGTTTTGTGATTTCTGTACTGCTTTCAAAGGTCATTGTCCAACTGGACTGAACGTTAAACTTTTATGCTCTAACATCCCTGTTGATCTCTTCTCCAGGCCTGCTTGTTTTTCTTCCCTTCTTGAATTCTACCCTTTGGCTTCCTTAATTTCCTCTTATCAGAAAGTCTGTTGATATTTTACCTCAGTCCTCATAACTTTTTGAACAAATGGCTAGTCAAACTTTGCTGGAAAATGTCCAGTTTTGAACTACCACTCACCTGGAATGGTAGGAGGGTGCCTGCATGGGCAGGAAGTGAACTAGAAGACTTTCAAGATCTTTTCAAACCTTACAATTTTGTAATTTAATGATCTCGTAAATATCACTGTCTTGGTTGCATGCCATGCTAGTGTGTTTTTCATCACAGCTCTATAGCAATGGGAATAGTATATATATGCCAAGGAGTATATAGCAGGGGAGTCAAACTTGATTTCATTGAGGGCTGCATCAGGGTTGTGTTTGACCACGGGGGGCCAGGAGTGGGTGTGGCCAGCTTGACGCCACTTGTGTTGGGGGGCACCTGTGGTGGCCCGAGCACTCTGCCAGCAAAAACAGGCTCTTGAGCTCTGTTTTCGGCTGGGATGGCCTCCTGCAACTCTTTGCCAGCAAAAATGAAGCTCAGGATGTGGCCCTTGCAAGCTCCATTTTCACTGACGGAGGCACCAGGGCCTGGTTCTTCGCTGTTTTCAGGCAGTCCCATGGGCCAGATCTAAGCACCCTGCTGGCCAGATCCGGCCCATAGGCCTAGAGTTTGACACCCCTGGTATATAGCCTTATATACCGCCCCATAGTGCTTCACATTTAGCACAGTGGTCCCCAACCTTTCCAGCTTTGTGGGACCGGGGGTCAGGGCAGAGGGGATGATTCTGTGGATTCTGTGTGAGTAGCAGGCATGCACCTGCCGTTCCCACAAATGGAGTTCACCACTCACACAGGTGGAGCTGTGCACACATGCTTCCCTACTACTTGTGTCCCGTTTCTGAATGGGCCGCGATCTAGTACTGGGCTGCGACCCGGGAGCTGGGGACCCCTGCTCTACCACAACACTCTTTGGATGATTTACAACAGGGGTGTCAAACTGGATTTCTTCGAGGGCCGGATCAACACTGTAGTTCTCCTTCATGGAGGGAGGGGAAGAGATGGGATGGATGCCTCCTGCTGCACTTTGCCAGCCAAATGGGGGCTGTGAGCCCTGTTTTGGACAGCAGAGTGCTGCAGGAGGCTGCCCAGGTTGAAAATGGGCCACGGGGGGGGGGCTGTTTCGGCTGCCAGAGGCACCCGCAGGCTGGTTCTTTGCTATTTCCGGGCCGCCCCCACAGGCCAGATTTAAGCACCCCGTGGGCTGGATCCAGCCTGTGAGCCTTGAGTTTGACACCCCTGATTTACAATGTAGGCATTATTTAGATATTGCCCCTAACAATCTGGGTCCTCATTTTACCGACCTCAGAAAGATGGAAGGCTGAGTTAATCTTGAACCCCATCAGCATCAAACTCCAGGCTGTGGGCAGAGTTTGCCTGCAAGCTCCATTCTAACCACTGTACCACCAGGGCTCCTATAGTGGTGAATCCCACCAGATAGACCAGACCAGAATTCAATTCCTTAGGAAGGGTAAGATTACATTTATTGAGAGTGGCTGTAATAACAACCATGCAAGACTGATTGTACTCTATCTCTTCCTCTTATATTCATGCGAATTAGGGAGGTGTCCATTGGAGCCTCTTCCGCATATTTCTGTTTGTTTTGAACTTAATGTATGTCTTTCCCTTTGTTGCTTTGGTACATAGCTCACACAGCTCTGCCAAGGTCATCTTTGTTACGCTCTGCAATGTGTCCCTCACAATCTAAGCTTTTTACAGAGGAAATATAAAACACAGCGGAGGATTCTGGCTTCTTAAGGCCTCCCAACTCACCCATCCAGTTATTCATCCATCTGCCCTGTTTACGTTTCCTTTCTGTCATTTTGCATGTTATAAATATGCAGACTAGCTTGGTGAAGCAGAGAGGTAAATAAAACGAGAGGGCATGAATGCCGCGAAGTGAGTTAGAAATTTTAATGTCTTTCTCCGGCAAGAACAGGTGCGATGGTATGTGTACCTGGAGAAGGAGTGGGAGGGAGTGGAGGTGGTGGCGGGGGAGAAATGTCAGCAATAGCATTGCGGCTTCGCAGAGGGGAGCCAGAGACTGTACAGTCCTGAAATTTATGGGGGTGGGAAGAAAAGAATCAAGGTACGCACACCCTAGAATCTCCCAGGGTATACCGTGTTTCCCCGAAAATAAGACCTACCCCAAAAATAAGACCTAGTGTGTTTTTGGGAGCCAAAAAATATATAAGACAGTGTCTTATGTTAGGGGAAACACAGTATGCGATTTGTTCATGGTTTCGTACATGAATAAATGTACATTGTTCTACATGAATATGGTAAGTGTTTTTTCATTAAATATATATATATATATATATATATATATATATATATATGTTTTTAGATTTTCACGGTAAAGGTATGTAGGTCTTGTATTGGTCTTGTGTAGGTTGAGAATAATACGTTTGAAAATCTCATCCGTCATCTTCAGGCTTGTCTTCAGCTTCGTTCTCCTGGAGAACGAAGCTGAAGACACAGCCTGAAGATGACGGATGATTTCAAACGTGCCAAGGTATTCAACCTTACACGGGACAAGACCCAATACACAAGACTACATATATATATATATATATATATATATATATATATATATATATATATATATATATATAAAAGACCTACCCCGAAAATAAGACCTAGTGTGTTTTGGGGAGCCAAAAAAAATATAAGACAGTGTCTTATTTTCAGGGAAACACGATATCTATTAGGTTAGAGGGTTATAACTTTAGTCCGGCAAGAATCTGTCTATTAGGTGTAAGCAGATAAGGAACTGCACTTGAACTGCCCTCATTGTGTTGTCTTTGTGCTTAGGCCTGACAACGCCAGACTACACCAAGAGTCTATCAAGTCCAGCGCCACCTAGTGACCAAACTATGGGATGATACTATCCATACAAGGAAGAAACCTTGTGGATCAATTCTATTCTGCTGCTTTCTTTTACTACATATTTATCAGTTGCTAGTGTTATTTTGAATAGTATCCCTGATCTCATGAGTCATGGAAAACTATGCATTTGCCCTATGGTCACCTCCACAGGGGGAAGAAAGAAAAGGAAAGGAACGAAGAGAAAGAAAGAGAGAAAAGGGAGGGAGGATGGAGGGAAGGAAGGAAGGAAGAAGAGAGAGAGAGAAAGAGAGAGAGAAAGAGGGAGGGAGGGAAAGAAAGAAGGAAGGAAGGAATAGATTAGAGGATATAAAAAACACTTGCCTGCCCTCCTGAAAATCTATGCTTATTATCCTTCTGAGTCTAGTTCCAAGTGGGGAAAAAGACCCTGGAAACTTGGAGGCTGTTTGGAAAGATGGTTTAATGGTGGACAGGACCACTTGGTTTGGAGCTCCAAAGAAGGAAGGGCTGAGAGGCTGAAAGTGCCTGGGTTTTATACCCTTCGTTGGGATTTGAATTTGAGCTTGTATTCTGATTGGTTGTCAGACTCCCATGGGGCCACGCAGGGGCAACTCTATAGGCTGTCCTGAATCCCAGGCTTGGTTGAGCCTTGCTGGATGATGATGTAATGAAAAGGGGTTTGGGCAATTCCTATATAGCTCTACCTGGAGATCTGTTATGTAAAATAGGCTGGCCTAGGCCAGAGTAATGGCCCATTAGCAAAGGTGCGGGGGCTGAGTTTCTGCTTCTGAGGTGAGTTTCTGCTTCTGAGTTTCTACTCTTTTTAGGGGAAATATTCTGCCGTTTTAAATATTTCCTAGGATATTTCAATTTTCCAGGAGAGGGGTGGGTAAACTTCCAACACACTTTTTTCAGTGCCATTGATCAGTTGCTAAACAAATTGTTGTAAGTTTTTTTTTTTTAATTACATTTATATGCCGCCCTTCTCCGAAGACTCAGGGCCGCTTACAATTTTTTGGGATACAACCCAGTGTGCTCAGCAATAGCCTTCATTCCATTGTATATGCCTGCTTATTACTAAGCGGCATTTTTACAAGGTCAGCTAATTGCCCCCAACAATCTTGGGTCCTCAATTTACCTACCCCAAGAGGATGGAAGGCTGAGTCAACCTTGAGCCTGGTGGGATTCGAGCCTACAGCAGTTGTAGGCAGCTGGAACTTAAGTGCAGGCAATTAACAGCCTGAGCCACCAAGGCCCCAAGTTAAAGACTACCTGCCATTCATGAAGTTTGATGCTTGTTTCTGACCTTTTTGCTGGTTTCTGGCCAAAATATGCATTCTGTTAGAGTTTGTTGCAGAAATTCAAATCCAGAAACCACATACAGATGATTGATTCAGCAGGATTTATTCACTTCTTTATATACATATAACACTTAAGTAAATGTACAATACTTTTATTTTTTTTTAAATTTTAATTTATTTATTAGATTTGTCAATGGCTTACAAGATAATAGGTACAAGTATAAACATGAGTAAGAATACAGGAAATAGGTACAAATAAATGCCAACAGTGGACAGAGACGGTAGGAACGATGGTGCATTTATGCACGCCCCCTACAGAGCTCTTAGGGATGGGGTAAGGTCAATAGTGGATAGTTTAAGGTTAAAGGAGTGGAGGGTTTGAGAATGTAACAACAGAGTCAGGTAGTGCATTCCAGGCATTGACCACTCGGTTGCTGAAGTTGTACTTTCTGCAATCAAGTTTGGAGCAGTTTACATTGACTTTGCATCTGTTGTGTGCTCTTGTATTGTTGCGGTTGAAGCTGAAGTAGTCATTGATGGTAGGACATTGTAGCAGATAATTTTGTGTACTACGCTTATGTCTAACTGTAGGCGGCATAGTCCAAGGTTGCCCAAGCCCAAAATTTCAAGCCAATACCAATGTAGGTTCTTCCAACGTGGTAGAGAGTTACAGGCGAAAACACAGACAGATGAGAGAACAGCAGAGAACAGTTTCAGTTTCAATTCAGCAGTGGCAGACAAGACTCAGAGCTTAATACAGAGCCACGCCCAGGCTCCTTCCAGTTTCAGTTTCCAAACAGCCCTCATTGGCTGACTTAGTGGCTATGCCAATTCACTGGCTGACCTTGTTACCATGCCTCTTCCAGTTCATGAATATTCTGACACATTCAAATAAACGAGTTTGCTTAAACGTCTACAGTGTTCGCTTAATGACTGCCATGAAAAAGGGCAGAAATCGACTTACAACCGTGTTGTCTTACGACACAGTTTCCAATTACGGTCATTAGTCAAGGATTGAACCCCACCTCCCTGCTGGAATTCCTCGTAATCCATGCCAACTACAAAGGTCCAGCTGCTCAGAAGACCTGCTGGAGTTCCTGATGATCATCTCCTGGGTGAGCTATCCCTACCAGCAGGGAGTGTTCTCATGCACCTACCCTGCGTTCGTTTGGTGAGGAGAACAGGCCTCCCGCAGTTCATCAGCAGGAGATAGTCCATGTCCATGAAATCGCATGGGAATGCTTTCCTTGATTCAGAAGGTGGTTGGCGCTTGCCTTCTTCTGGGCTGTTGCTTTGACTCCTTAGTCTGGTCTCTGATCTTGGGATTTCGCGGTGAGTTCGAACGGGCCTGACCTGCCTTAGCTTGTTGAGATCTGTCAAAATTGACTCAAGTGATCCCACCTAGATTGAGCGACGTGCTTGGTTTTGGAATATAGAGAGAGGTCTGATTTTTGGTGGGAAGACTTCAGGTGTGGTTGTGTGTCCCCAGCATCGGAGTGGAGATTGCACGGCCCGCTTGGATTTTGCAGAGTTTTGAATCAGATACACCCTTTTTTTTAACGTATTGGAAGGTGCTCTTTGAGAAGATGAAATCAGGGATGGTAACTGCTCTTCTACTTATGACTATAACCGTGTTGCTTGTATCTTTACGATTATATTGTTTTATTTAGTTTCTTGGTATGATTTTGATTGCTTATTTAGTATCCTATGACTATCACTAAGTGTTGTATCTTATGATACTGCATGAATGTATTTTTTATGAGAGCTTATGCACTGAAGACAAATTCCTTGTGTGTCCAATCACACTTGGCCAACAAAGAATTCTATTCTACGAATTCTTTCCTAGACATCTGAGATGCTAGAAGGAGCCCTGAGATGTTATGAAGACCTGGAATTCCAACAACTAGAGCGGGAAAGCCATCTAGAAGAGGAAAAAGAAGCGTTTGTCGTGCTCTGACTGAAGAGATCACTCAGTTGCAGAATAGCATTAAGCAAAGGAAGGTGAGAAGTGGTCAGCTTAATCCCCTGTGATCAGTTCTAATCTCAATTTTCTTCCCTCCGTTTCCAGTCCACGATTGTCCCATAAAGACTTCTTCCATCTGGTTGAACCCAGTGGTGGGATTTAAATTTTTTTACTACTGGTTCTGTGGGTGTGGCTTGGTGGGCATGGCAGGGGAAAGTTACTGCAAAATTTCTATTCCCTCCCCACCCCACTAACCTGCTTTCCAGCTCCATTCTCCTGTGCAGGGCAATAAAAGAAGACCCAGCCAATCAGCTGGGACTCGATGGGAGGCAGAAATAGATGGGGGTGGGGACAGTCAGAGGTGGTATTTGCCGGTTCTCCAGAACTGGTCAGAACCTGCTGAATACCACCTCTGGACTTCAGTACCAATGATGCTGAGCCAGCACCGTCAAAGGAAACACCATTTAGTATTTATGGAAATTGATCAAATACATTTGGAAGGAACCGAGTAGATAAGGCCAAAATGATCGAAAGGGCAGAAATATAGATGTTATTGGATCCAATCTGGGTCGTTACCAACGTCAATGATTTAATAGCCAGCCTTCAACACTCCAATCAACATCTAAAAAGCCACACACAACAGGCAAAATACCACAAACAGAACAGCCCAAATCAGAGAGAAGTTCCCTGAAGATGGGCTCCACCAAGAGTCCAAAAGAGAGAAGTTCTAGCTAAGGAGAAGTTCCCTGAAGATGGGCTCTAGCATAAGTCCAAAAGCTCAGAAGACAAAACCTTTGGTCCTGGGTGTTATGTATGCAGAGTTTGAATTGATTGGTTGTTCTTGTAAAGTGTTTGAAATCATTGGTTAAAAAGTGCGGGAAAACCCTGTACTCTGATTGGCTGTCAGCCGAGGCAGCCGGCTATATATAGCTGCCTCGGCTAAGCCAAATCGGGTCCGTTCTGAGCTGAAGTCACAAATAAACTTAAGAGCTGAAGCACTCCGCGTCTGCCTCTTCATGCAAACTTAACACTGGTGACCGACCCAGATTGGATCCTGAAACATTATCCTGGGATACATATATTTAGCTTCATTCGTGATAGACGTTATTGATAAACAAACATCCCAGACTGTGCACCAAAATAATAGCAAATAATTCCGGAAATGTTTTATTTTGACTTCAAACTTAGATCTGGTTGAACGGTAACTTGGTCATTAGAGGAACATGGGTCTAAACTAAGCAACAAGATAATTAGTGGGTTCAAGTCTTAAATGCTTGCTAGTTTGCTTTGGAAGAGACTCTGGAATTTTGTAGTCTCCAGAAAGAAAGACAATTGAAAACAATGGGTTTACTTTGATCTTATAAGAATCTTAAGCTGTTGGTGAAATTGCTTTCGCCTTGAGATCCTTTGGTTTTTGTGTAGAATACTGTACTGTGGTTTTTTTTTAGACAATACACACTCTTAACCACAAAGTCCCTGTAAAAAGTAGATGAATCACCCACAAAACATTTTGCAATGGGTTGGCGATTCCACAGTTGTATTTCTCTTTTTCTTCTTTCTTTCTTAACAGCACCTGTCCCTTTTGAACAGGCGCTGTCTGTAGGGAGAATTACTATCTCTCTTGAAATCCTAGATTTTTAATTCACCACGTTTCTCTCCACCCATGCAGAAGACAGTCCAGAAGTTGGAAGGCCAAGCCCTTTTAACACAAGAACAAATGATGGGTGTGTGCCAGAGATTTGCACAAGAGGAGGGAGAGGCTGTCAGCCATCTCAACGCGGTATGGAATCCCTTTTCCTCTGCCAAGAAGCCTTGAGTATCCTGGTTTCCACGCTCGGTTTTTTGTCTTTGTTTTTTGCCTACCCCACTTTCCCACGCTTTCAACATTTGCCAGAGGTAGTTCTTGAATCCCTCAACCAAGTAGCTTCTTCTCCTTCTAATCTGTGGTGAGATCACAAGGGGAACGTTTCCCTGGGTTCCTGGATGTGGTTTGTTTGGGGAGCAACTTCCTTCTTGGACTATGGATTAGATTTGTACGCTTTGTAGAAGGCTTCTTGGAAGATCAAATTATAATTCGAGATCAGACAGCGCTAGTGACTTTAGAAGCTGCCAGCTCAGCTTTCCTGACTTTGAGCAGGACGAATGTTTTAGAAGAACGTTTTGGTTCTTCCAAATGGTGGCTGGCCTAGTCATGAATCTAAGAGCTGAAGGAATGGACCACTCTTGGTTTTTCCCAACTGGACGTCTGAAATACAGGTAGTCCTTGACTTACAGCCATTCATGTAGCCACTGTTCGAAGTTACAGTTGCACTGGGAAAACACAACTACAACTATAAGTAGTCCTTGATTTACAACAATGGTGGGATTCAAAAAAATTTACTACTGGTTCTGTGGGCGTGGCTTGGTGGGCGTGGTGTGGCTTGGTGGACGTGGCGGGGGAAGGATACTATAAAATCTCCATTTCCTCCCCACTCCTGGGGGAAGGTTACTGCAAAATCTCCATTCCCTCCCCACCCCACTAGCCTGCTTTCCAGCTCCATTCTCCTGTGCAGGGCAACCAAAGAAGACCCAGCCAATCAGCTGGGACTCGGGAGGCAGAGAACAGATGGGGGTGGGGCCAGTCAGAGGTGGGATTTGCCGGTTGTCTGAACCACTCAAAATTTCCGCTACCGGTTCTCCAAAACTGGTCAGAACCTGCTGAATACCACCTCTGATTTACAACCACAATTGAGCCCAAAATTTATGTGGTTAAGTGAGACCTTTGTACTATTAAGACACCCAACCTGGAACTTCTGATCTCTCCAAAGACTCTTTGTCTATTTCACTTTGTGAGATCCTAGAATTTTAGTTCACTGAGTTTTCCCTCAGACTCTGCAGAAGCTGGAAACTTCTAATCTATTGAAACCAGGGTGGATTAAAAATAAAATAAAATAAAGAAAATCGGGTTTTTTTAAAAATTTAAATCGGATTTTTTAAAATTTAAATCAGATTTTTAAAATTTTTATCAGATTTATTTTAATAAAATGCTTTTGGAGTAAAAATCTATCTATAGTTTTCTATTTAAGATACATTAATCATTTAGTTTATTCAGCATGAAAGGGAGTTTAGTTCTGTAGCATATGAGGCTGTATATTCTGCAATATTGGGACTGTTGGTGAGTCAACAGCGGGTTGGAGGAGTAGCCGCTGTGGGACAGAGATGACAGTTGCTCTTTAAAAATTATGAATTAAATCAAGTGGATTTAAATCGAGCCTTTTTTACTAGTGATTTAAATCGTGATTTAAATCGACTTGATTTAAATCAAATCCACCCTTGCTTTATTTTAGTTTTTTGTACCTAGGCGTAGGAGAATTTGAGTTTTGGGATGGAATTTTATCCTTCGTAGTCTAAGTTGGTCTTTTTCAAACTTGGCAACCTGTGGACTTCAACTCCCAGAATTCCCCAGCCAGCTGAGAACTGGGAGTTGAAAGTCCACACACTGGAATTCTGGGAGTTGAAGTCCACACATCTCCCTACCTTCAAGTTGCCAAGTTTGAAAAACACTGGTCCAAGACCTGACATTAGGAGGCAGCACAGCACAGCTGATAGAGCAGGCTGAGATGTGCTTCAGCAGAAACTTCTCTGAACATTGTGAAATAGCTTCCTTATCTTGAAGAACGACTGAGCCCTTGCTTGTCTGCATTTAGGAGAAAAGCCGTCTCATGGATAGGAACCAGGAGTATTCAGCGAACGGGGAGGACCTGTCAGAAAATAAGGAGGGTGTGACTCAGGTAAGCCTCTCTAGGACTTGGGCTTTTCTATCTCCCTGTTCTTTTTTTTAAAAGTTTTTTTAATTTTTTTTTACCTTGAAAATATCATCTTCCATTAAACAGTGTATCGTCTGGGTACAAATGTTTCTGTGCTATTACAATCAGAATTTACAATATTCATTACACTGATAATAATCATGCTGGCTGGAGAATTCTGGGAGTTGAAGTCTACAAGTCTTAAAGTTGCCAAGCTTGGGGGCCCCCATTCTATACCCACCCTTCTTCCAGCAGTGATGCTCATATTAATAAGTGTCTGTTTACTTGCAGCTGACTTTTACCCAAAAAACGGATCGTAAGGTCATTGTCTTGGGCTCCGACCAATCAGACTCGTCCTCCTGTGTCTTCTCCGTCTGCAGTTCTGTCAAGGTATGTCCTGCCTCTTTGGCCTGGGTTAATTTTCAGTACCGTCCTTTTACATGTGCTGAAGTTTTTCCAGATAATTAAGATTTGTATTGTGTTTTTTTCCCCCTCCCATTATATCTGTTGCTTTTGAGAGAAGGTGCCTAATCAACATTTATTTATTCATTGCGGATTTCTATGTTGGTTTTTCCCAAAGGTGCTTTTTCAAGAGGCAAGTGGACCAAAAAGTCCAGTTGCCTCTTGAAAAAGCACCTTTGGAACAACCATGATCCGGATGACTGAGAATCTCCATCGACATATGTTGGTTTTTTCCTGTCAAAAGAGCTTCCATAAGCTCCAGTGCACCTAATCCTCAACTTACAAACACAATTGAGCCCCAAATGTATGAGACAGTTGTTTAGCGAGTTTTGCCCCTTTTTACGACCTTTCTTGCCACAGTGGTTAAGTGAATCACTGTAGTTGTTAAGTTAGTAACATGGTTGTTAAGTGAGTTTGGCTTCCCTATTGTCAGAAAGTCGCAAAAGTTGATCACATGACCCTGGACACTGCAACTGTCATAAATATGAGTCAGTTGCCAAATGGCTGAATTTTGATCACGTGACCATGGGGATGCTGCAACGGTTCGAAAGTGTGAAAAGTGGCCATAAGTCGGTTTTTTTCAGTGCCGTTGTAACTTCAAACAGTCACTAAATGAACTATTGTAAACCAAGGACTACCTATATTACAGAACTTGTGATTAAAGAATTAATATCAAAAGTAGCAATGTCAGTGTCAACTCATAAAACATTTTGTATACACGTTTTATAGTTGACAACAGAAAGAAGGGGTGGGAGTTGCAAAGAGCAGGAAACAGCGTGGAATCGAAAGTACATTCCATATTTTCTTCAAAGACTGATTAGATGGCTGAAGCTTCTGCCACGAAAAAAACTAATTGGAGAGCATGATTGATGACTCTTGGCTATGGACGTTTTTCGTTGGATGATACACCCAGAGGGGTGAGGGGTGGGGAGCAGGATCAAGGGTGACAGTGAATTACGTATCTCAGAGTTGGCTACACCCAGGTTAGTGGTGGACGTAGAATGTTAACTTCAAATAAATCCTCTTTAGTTTTGGCAGTGTGGCTCGAGGCTCATGATTTAATTGGAGTAACTGCCAGAGCCCTGACAGACAGAGTCTTTTTGGTGGCTGTGAGTAATGGGACCAATTCAGGGGTGGGATGCTACCGGTTTGGCCCAGTTCTATAGAACCGATAGCTCCGAAGAGCAGCTGACACCGAACCAGTTCGCTGTGATGACCATCTGGTCGTCTGTTTGGCCTACCTGCCCACTTGGGCTCTAGGCTGTCTTTTATCCTATGTTTTTACCTCCTCAGCTGCTTTGCGTGGCACTGTTGAGGTGCTGCTCATCAGCTGGAGGAGGTAAATGCTTGCCAGAGCCAATAGCGTGCATGCGTGCGCTCCCTAAACCAGTTGTTATGTTGGTAGGATCCCACCCCTTGACCAATTATCCTGTACCCAAGGAAGTACAGTAAACATACAACAACAGTATTCCTTCCTTTTACTTTTTAACAATCTTGATCTTTGTTAAAGGTAAAAGAATATAAGGTTGGCTTATTTGACCAAGGTTAAAATAGATTTGTTGTTATCCCTGGTAACTTTTAATGGATATTTGCTATTCAGGAAATTTAAAAAAAAGATAAAATAGAAAGAAACATATATATTGTGGCAATATTTGAACAATTCTTAAGCTTTTGGAAAAGCTTGAATTGACCCTAGATTTCCAACATTTGCTGGGAATATTTCAAAAGAGAAGATTTACAATATCTAATAATAGAATATAAAGAAGAATTTTGTATTTTAAGGCTTCCATTCCAGCTGCTGACTTCTGCTATCAAATACAATGGAAACCATCCTTACATTGATTGGGTTACTATTAAAAATAATGTTTAAGGGATGTGAATGTTCTTCCATGAACTTTCTGCCTCTGTCCTCCCCAAATCTTTAAAAACAATTACTGTAAAACAGCTGAAAAAAGTAACATGTAAACTTAGCACAACGATCTTAAAAAGGATTAATGGTCTTAAAATGATTAATGCTCCGGGACCAAAGATGCTAAACAGGAAGAATAGGATTAACAAAGAAATCCCCAAAAGTTTTAGCATGACTAAAGACTAAAGTTGCATTGCTTAATTGTGCAAAGAGGTCTTAAAGGGACAGAGTAATAATTTCTGTAGAATAGTGTTTCTTAACCTTTGGCCACTTTAAGATATATGGACTTCAACTCCCAGAATTCCCCAGCCAGCAACCCAGTATAGCATTGCAACTGTTCATAATTAGCTGATCTGGGTGAAGTAGATGTATGATCCAAGCTACCATTTTGAAGCAGATCAGGATTCTGTTTCCATGAGATGCATCCAGAATTCAACTAATCAGTGAGTTCAGGAACAGATTAAGACAAGATCAAAGACCCACAAAACATGGAGAAACAAATTGCATCCTGGGAAGGCCTGGTTACTCATCCAAACTGCTGCTGAAGGAGACTTCCTTTATATCCTTTGCTTTCCCTTCTCAGGGTTCGATTGGACTGCAACGGACCGCCAGTCTACCTCGCAGGAGCAGGGATCGCGTCCCGGCCCGCCCCCCTCAACGTCCCATTTCAATGCATGGTATGGGTTCAGCACGTGGACTGGGGTGGGTGGACCACGTGGGAGCTACTACCACTATCATTCCTGGAGCACTCTCTCTATGTTGACCACTGATGACCACCAAAATGAAAAATATGACATTTTTTTTACAAAGAAGGATGGTTGAAAACTCACAGGGTAGCCAAGTTTCTCAAGATCTCTTGAGTTTTTACACGAGGACTTTTTCAATTGTTAAGTTTGATTTTTTTTGGGTCTGGAATTCAAGGGGAGGGAGGGAGGGGAGAGAGAGAGAGAAAGAAAGAAAGAAAATAAATAAATAAATAAAAAGAAAATAAATAAATAAAAAAAAAAGAAAGGAAAAAAAAGAAAAAGGAAAGAAAGGAAGGAAGGAAGGAAGGAAAGAAAGAAAGAAAGGAAAGAAAGAAAAGAAAAAGAATAGAATAGAATAGAATAGAATAGAATAGAATAGAATAGAATAGAATAGAATTATTTATTGGCTAAGTGTTTATGAAATCATAAGCTTAAAGTAGCAACTGGACCAAAATGAAGTTCATTTTAAGATGCCTTCTGAGAGTACTGATGCTATCTTGACTTATGTCTTCTAGGTGCTTTGGATCCCAGTCTTCTGGTGGCTAAACTCTCCAGTGGAAGCAATGGCCATTATCTGGGAAGTCCAAACCTCCAATTCTCACGTTACAACAAACCCCTTTACCAGCTGCTGGGTGGCCAGGCAACTACCAGGCAGGTGGGAGGAAGCTCTCAAGGAGCTTACAGGTCAGCACATGATCCCATTCTCACCCCATTGATGTCTTCCTTCTTTAATTTCAACCTGCTTACAGCAAAGACCTGGTTCAGTTTGTCCTTTGCAGCCTTCTCCAGTCAAACTAAATTGGCCCTCGCCCAAATGTCAATCTATCCACAGCTTCCAAGGAATCCATGTTCCTTGGAAGGAATCCATGTGGCGTGTATGTTGAAATAAGCCCAGGGTGTCAGACTGATAAGACTAGAGCAACAGCTCTATTGGAAAAAGAAATATTGCCTTTCCTTTCACCCCTCACCCCAAATGCTATTTGTTCACTTTTAACTAGCTCGCTTTAGTTCTAGTCTAGGATTAGAGGTATTTAGGCAGAATCCAGATGATCAACTCTGTAGGGATGTCAATGAAGATTCTCCATCATTCAGGTTGAAATGTCTGGAAGTTGAGCCATGGCAGCTGGACTTATTTTCTTGTTGGTCTGAGATGTTTTGCTGCCTATCCAAGCGGCTGGTACAGGAACCCCCCTAGAATTTTAGGATTTGGCACATTCTAATGACTCTCTGCCTAATCAGATTCCTCTAACCAATTTGTTTAGTCTGAAGAAGCTGCTTGGATGGGCAGCAAAGCATCTCAAACTAACAAGAAGGTAAGTCCAGTGGTCGTGACTCAACTTTCAGACAGTTCTCAGGGATGCTGCAGGTACATAATTCTTCCACCGAGTGACCTGATGGATTAAATTCCAAGATCACTTCCTATCTTAAAATGATATGGTTTGATGAATCAAAGACTATAAGTGGACCTGTTTCCTTTCCGTTGGCATGGCCTTACATGTGGATTGATAGGCATTAACTGGGTATTTCTCCCGACAGCCTTGAAAACTGTGTCACCAAACTGGCAGAGATGGAACGCCGGGTGCGGGAAGCCATGGCTGAACGAGAACGATTGCTGCAAGAAAGGGTAAGAGATTGAAATGAGCAGACTCAGCTCCTGGACCATAGTCAAGTTTTTGTCATCCATCCATCCATCCATCCATCTATGGCAGTGGTGGCTAACCTTTTTGGGCTCCTGCGGCCAAAATTGTGTGCAAGCTCATGCGCGCGTGCTCGCATGCCAGCACCGGAAGGCAATGCACTGCCCTCCCATACCCCTGAGCATGTGCATGCAACACCCCCCCTGCCGCTCCCCCACCCCCTTACCTGCACTGTGCCTCACAGCTGATTTTTGGCTGGTTTGAGGCCTTTTTCATCCTACCAGAGGCTTGAAAAAAGCCTCTGCAGGCTTTGCAGGATGAATAATAGGCCCGTTTCATCACTTCCAGTTTTACAGGAAGTGACAAAACGGGCCTCTTATTTGGCCTGCAAAGCCTGCAGAGGCTTTTTTCAAGCCTCTGAAGCTGAGCCTCAAACCAGCCGAAAATCAGCTGTGAGGCTCATGCATGCGCAGTGAGGTAAGTTTGCCTGTGGCTCACGTGCCGGCACAAATGGCTCTGCGTGCCACCTGTGGCACGCATGCCATAGGTTCACCATTATGGATCTATGGAGATTCTAAATCATTCAAGTCAAAATCAAGAAAGTCCAGTTGACTTTTGAAAAGCACCTTTCGGGCATTCATTCACTCATCCATCCATCCATCCATCCATCCATCCATCCATCCATGGAGATTCTCAATCATCCAGGTCAAAACCAAGGAAGTCTAATTGTCTTTGAAAAGCACCTTTGGGACATTCAGTTCATTCATTCATTCATTCAATTAATCAGTCAATCAATCAATTTCTATAGCTGCCCCTCAATCCATGACCCTGGTCAGCTTACAATCCAGACAATACATTACAATTAAAAACACTAAAAACATCCGCATTAAATAAATATACATAAGATCAAGATACTTGACCGGTTAGAAATACAGCCCAGAAACGGGTCTCTTAACTGAGCCTCAGTGGCACTGTGGTTAGAGTGCAGTACTGCAAGCTACTTCTGCTGACTGCTGGCTGCCTGCAATTTGGCAGTTCAAATCCCACCAGGCTCAAGGTTGACTAAGCCTTCCATCCTTCCAAGGTGGGTCAAATGAGGACCCAAATTTTGGAGGGCAGTAGGCTGACTCTGTAAACCGCTTAGAGAGGGCTGTAAAGCACTATAAAGCGGTGTATAAGTCTAAGTGCTGTTGCTATAAACACATTCAGCACCCCAGGCATGAGAACGTAGTCAGTTTTTTAGGGCCTTAGGAAAAATTAACAGGGTTAGGATCATTCTAATCACCCCAAAGTTTCAAACGGGGAATAAACACACATCAAAGCATTCCTGACTCATTGCTGTGACTTTTGCTCTAAACCGGAGTAACCCTGCTTCTCATCTGCTTCTCACGTGTTTTTGAGAATGAGGAAGTTGCAAATTTCACCCCATCAGCTTTTTGACAGCTCTTCCTGCCTGCTGGGTAAAAATATCTCACAGTTGGTCCAGGAGGAAGAGAAAGACCTTGTGGTCTTTATTGTGTATGCTTGGTTTTTTTTTAATTTTGAGGGTTGGTGGGTGATATGTCTGCAGCAGCTGGGATGGTACTGCCTGTCCCCTGTTCTTACCACACGCAAACCGCCTTCAACCGTCTTTCCTTTCAGGAAGCGAAGAAAGTAGCGGAGGAAGTGAAGCGCATTGAGTTGTCCTCTTCGAACATGGTAAGGAGATCTGCGTCTTTCTCTAGAAGAACCCAAGAGTACAATATGCTTTGCCAATCTTTTTGTCAGCCTTCAGGAGATCACCTCTAGGAAATGCCCAGATTTTGCTTAGCAGGCTAGGCTAGGTTGAAATGAGATTGGGAAGTTTGTCTGGTTAGAGGAGTATCCAGACATAGTCCTGGCATGCTGTGTGAATCATGTTGGGCTGTAATGTCATTATTTGTTCAGGCATAGCATGCTGGTGAGCATGTCCTCCAGATTTAGAATTCATTTTAATCTCAGTGTTTTCATTAGAGGTGATTGTTCATCTTCATATTCCCACCTTGCATCTGAAGGACATTGATTTGATGATCTAAAACAGGGGTGGGCAACATTAAGACCTGTGGACTTCATCTCCCAGAATTCCCCAGCCAGCCATGGCTGGCTGAGGGATTCTGGGAGTTATTTATTTATTTATTTATTTATTTATTTATTTATTTATTTATTTGACTTGTATGCCCCTCTCTGAAAGGACTCGGGGCGTCTCACAACTAAAAACACAACAATAAATAAGTTACCTAAAAAGCATATTAAACAAGATACAAGCCAAATTGAATTTAAAACCCCAAAGTTAAAACAATCAAACCCACCAGGGGGTCAGCACAGCCCGGACTGAGCAAATAACCAGGTCTTTAAATCGTGGCGGAAGGTGCGGAGATCGGGGGCCAGCCGGAGCTCTGGTGGAAGATGGTTCCATAGAGTGGGAGCCGCCACAGAATAGGCCCTCCCTGGTCGCCAAGCGACATTGAGTCGCAGATGGCACCGCGAGAAGACTCCGTCTGTGCGCGTACAGGGCGGTTGGTATTCGTGCTGGGCGGAGTCGTTCTTGTAAATACCCCGGACCCATGCCATGTAGGACTTTGAATGTTAACACCAGAACCTTGAATCTCACCTGGAGGACAACCGGTAGCCAATGCAGGTCGCGCAGGAGGGGTGTAATATGGGAGTATCGGGGGGCTCCCATCACTACCCCGCCGCATTCTGCACCAGTTGAAGCCTCCGAGTGGTATGCAAGGGCAGTCCTAGGTAGAGAGCGTTACAGTAGTCGAGTCGGGAAATGATGAGCGCCTGAGTGATCGTGCGCAGGGCATCTCGATCCAGGTATGGGTGCAACTGGTGAACCACGGCCACGGCCCCCACCTGCTCCTCCAATTTGAGCCATGAGTCCAGGAGGACCCCCAGATTCTGTGCCCTGTCCACGGGGGGGTAACACATCCTCCCCCATGACCAAAGATGGAATCTCCAAACTGGACTGAGATGTCGGTATGCACAACCACTCTGTCTTGGCTGGATTGAGTCGAAGCATGTTCCTGTCCATCCAGATCCGCACTGCTTCCAGGCAACGGGACATCACAGAGAGAGCATCACTGATGTGGCCTGGGGTAGAGATGTATAACTGTGTATCATCAGCATACTGATGATACATCACCCCAAAGCCACGGATGATCTCACCCAGCTGCTTCATATAAATGTTGAACAAGAGGGGCGAGAGGACCGACCCCTGGGGCACCCCACAAGTGAGATACCTCGGAGCTGACCTCTGCCCCCCTGCCAACACTGATTGCGAGTGTCCCGAGAGGTAGGAGGAGAACCACTGTAAAACAGTGCCTCCCACTCCCAACCCCCTGAGACGCCGCAACAGGATACCATGGTCGATGGTATCGAAAGCCGCTGAGAGATCTAACAGGACCAGAGCAGAGGAAAAACCCCTGTCCCGAGCCCTAGAGAGATCATCAATCAGTGTGACCAATGCTGTCTCCGTGCTGTACCTGGGCCGGAAGCCCGATTGGAACGGATCTAGGTAGTCCGCTTCCTCCAGGAAAAGTGGCAATTGCTGTGCCACCACACTCTCAACAGCCTTCGCTAAAAAGCGAAGGTTGGAGACCGGACGGAAGTTGTTCAACACAGCTGGATCCAGGACAGGTTCCTCCAGGAGGGGCCGCACCACCGCCTCTTTCAAGGCAGCAGGGAACAACCCCTCCCTTAACGAAGTGTTGACCACTGCCCGGAGCCAGCCGCACGTGACCTCCCTGGAGGCGTAAACCAACCAGGAAGGGCACAGGTCCAACAAACATGTGGTCAAGTTTTTGTCATACAGTTGAGGTTCACAGGTCTTAAAGTTGCCAAGGTTAGATACCCCTGATCTAAAATTGTGAAGATACAGGTTAGAAGAAGTTAGAAAGCTTAGAAGATTATTTTCTGGTCTCCTGCTAAGATATACTGCGAGGACCATGGAAGACTCATTTTTAGAACAGTTGCTTAGGTTACAGGAAGGGAACTATCTGTTCCAACGTGGCAATGATTAGATTAACACAGTTGGAAGGGACCTTGTAGGTCATCTAGTCCAACCCCTCCCACCCAAGCAGGAGACCCCACCCCATTTCTGACAAATGGCAGTCCAGTCTCTTCTTGAAAGCCTCCAGTGATGATGAAGTTCCCACAACTTCCAAAGGCAACTTCTGTTCCATTGGTTGATGGTTCTCACCGTCAGAAATTTCTCTTTATTTCTAGTTTGAATCTCTCCTTCATCAGTTTCCACCCATAATTTCTTGTCTGGCCTTCAGGTGCCTTGAAAAATAGCTGGACACCCCCCACTTCTCTCTGGGGCAGCCCCTCAAATATTGGAACACCGCTATCCTGTCTCCCCTGGGCCTGTAGGAAGAATGCTGAGATTGCACAAAATCTCTTTCCTCCAAACAAGGAAAAACAAACCACAGCTCAGGCAGGGCTTCCTTGGACTGACATCGGTCTGGCTTTAAGCCTTGCCTTCTTGTTGCCCTACAGATCCACAACCCCATGGAGATCCGGGAACCTAAACCGGCTGCCTTTGACCTTCGGAAACATCTGGAGGCGTCGGGGCACAGCATTGAGACCTGCCAGCACGTGAGGGTGACCAGCAAATCTTGCAAGGGTTACCTGGTCAAAATGGGCGGGAGGATCAAGACTTGGAAGAAACGTTGGTTCACTTTTGATCGTCAGAAGCGCGTCTTGGCGTATTACACAGGTGAGAGAGAGAAAGAGAGAGAGAGAGGGAGGGAGGGAGGGAGGGAGGGAGAGAGAGAGAGAAGAGAATCGAGACAGGTAGCTATACTTCTTCACCAGGTTGTGCTCTCTGCTGCTGATGGAGAAGATTCAGTTTTAGCTTCAGTGCATTCCATTGGCATGCACTGCCTACCTAAGGGACCAGGAGAAAGGATGCATTAACATTTAGAATAACAAGAGTTGGAAAGGACCTTGGAAGCCTTCTAGTCCAACCCCCTGCTCAGGCAGGAAACTCTATAGCCTACCACTTCAGGCAAGTGGTTATCCAACATCTTAAAAACTTCCAGTGTTGGAGCATTTACAACTTCCGGAGGCAAGTCGTTCCACAGTGGAACATCCTGCCTCCAGAAGTTGCAAATGCTCCAACACTGGAAGTTTTTAAGAAGAGATTGTATAAACATTTATCTGAAGTGGTGTAGGGTTTCCTGCCTAGGCAGGGGGTGGACTAGAAGACCTCCAAGATCCCTTCCAGCTTCTATTCTATTCTGTTCTGTTTTGCTTTGTATCTGTTCTGTTCTGTTCTATTCCATTCCATTCCATAGTTTTGCATAATGTACCGAATAATAAAGTAAAATATATACTTTGGATTTATACCAGATTGCTAAGCCGCAGAAAGGCAAACATGCTATAAAACTCCTAAAGATCATCTGAATGTGGCCAGTAGGTTTTCAACTGACCTGTTTAAACTTATTGGGTGAATATAACCCTTGAACTGAAGGCAAGATTAGAGCGATGAATCCAGCCATTTCTTATTTCCATTGGGCCTTTGTTTCTCTCTTTCCCAACTTGCTAACATGGACCTGTAATTTTATTTTTAAATCCCCCTCCAGACAAAGAAGAGACCAAACTTAAGGGTGTGATCTATTTCCAGGCCATTGAAGAGGTTTATTGTGATCATCTCCGCAGTGCTTTCAAGGTACCAAGAGTAGAGATTTGCTGAAAGTCTCATTTTTAATCCATGCAGACCTGGGAGGGGCTGTGTGGGATCCAAACTGATTCAGGCCGTTAGCATTTTGGGCTGAGTGAGTGAGTGACCAAGTTTCCTTCTCAGAATTGCTCCACAAAAT
The DNA here is from genome assembly GCA_009733165.1 of Naja naja. NCBI lineage: Eukaryota > Metazoa > Chordata > Lepidosauria > Squamata > Elapidae > Naja > Naja naja. The sequence continues at coordinate 23,220,304 of CM019160.1, read as the reverse complement.
TATTTTATTATTTTGTGGAAGCATCCAAAATGATTCCCCCCCCCAGAAATCTTGGAATAAATTTCCGCAATGTTAGGCTTCGTGCTTAAAATTTAAAAATTCTGCTCTCGTCTGATTTTACAACTGCTTGCTTGGGCTGTGAATTTCAATTCTGTCTCTGTCTATTGATGGATGATATTATATATTATAGTATGAAGTTTTAGTGCATTGTTTCTCAAACTTGGGGACTTTAGGTCATGTGGACTTCGATTTCCAGAATCCCCCCAGTGGTCTGGGAAATTCTGGGAGTTGAAGTGCACATGTCTTAAAAGTTGTCCGGTTTGAGAAATTAGTGTATTTTCATGAACTAATGGCTTTACCTATGATGTTAGATTTTTATTACTAGCTATTTTGAGGGGTGCCTCAGGGGTCGGTGCTCTCGCCCCTCCTGTTCAACATCTGTATGAAGCCGCTGGGCGAGATCATCCATGGTTTTGGGGTGAGGTATCATCAGTACGCTGATGATACCCAGCTTTTTATCTCCACCCCAAATCAACCCAGTGACGCCCTCAACGTGATGTCCAGGTGCCTGGAAGCGGTGCGGGTCTGGATGGGGAGGAACAGGCTCCGGCTCAACCCAGCTAAGACCGAGTGGCTGTATGTACCGGCATCTTGAGTTATCCAGGATATTCCACCTTTGGCTATGGGGGGGAGAGGTGTTGTCCCCCATAGATAGGGTTCGCAACTTGGGTGTCCTCCTGGATGCGCGGCTCAGTTTGGAGGAGCAGGTGGGAGCCGTGGCCAGGGGGGCATTTGCCCAGCTTCGTCTGGTGCATCAGTTGCACCCCTATCTGGACCGAGATGCCCTACTTACGGTCACTCATGCGCCTGTTACCTCCCATTTGGACTACTGCAATGCTCTTTACATGGGGCTGCCCTTGAAGACCACGCGGAGGCTTCAACTTGTCCAGAATGCAGCGGCGTGGGTTGTGATGGGAGGGTCCCGATACTCCCATGTCACACGCCTCCTGCGCGAGCTGCACTGGTTACCGGTTGCCCTCCGTGTGAGATTCAAGGTGCTGGTGTTGACCTATAAAGCACTTCATGGCTTAGGACTGGGGTGTTTGCGAGGAACCTGCTGCCAGTAACGGCTTCCCAATGTCCCATGCGCTCCCATAGGCAAGGCCTCCTTGGGGTGCCGTCGGCTAGACAATGTCGGCTGGCGACCCCTAGGGGTAGGGCCTTCTCTGTGGAAGCACCCACCCTATGGAATCAGCTGCCCCTGGAGCTTCGGGTGGCCCCTGACCTCCGATCCTTCCGCCGTGGCCTAAAAACATGTCTTTTCCAACTCACCGACCCGGACTGATGGGGGGGATGGGATTTTAGCAATAGTGTTATGAATTTTATTGGCTTAGTGAGATTTCGGATTTAATAGTTTTTTAATGTTTGTATTATATTCTTTTATTACTGTAAGCCGCCCTGAGTCCTCCGGGAGATAGGGCGGCATAGAAATATAAATATAAATAAAATAAAATAAAATAAAATAAAATAAAATAAAATGAAATGAAATGAAATGAAATGAAATGAAATGAAATGAAATGAAATGAAATAATAAAATAAAATAAAATAAAATAAAATAAAATAAAATAAAATAAAATAAAATATAATAAATATTCCAGGCTGGTTTGATAAGCAAGAAGGATGTTATCAATATCATTTGCCAATCAAATATTGCAGGAGTTCTTAAGCTTGCTATATTACTTATCCCTCTAAAATGATAACTAGATATATTTGACACTGTTCTCTTGCCATTGATCATTTCACTGGACTTGGGCAAAAATGGGCATACCACTGCCCTTAATACTCACATTTTGACCAATTCTGTGTCAGGTAAACCTTGCAACTTTACCAAATGAATATCTTCATTAGAAATAAACAATAAAACCATCCAATTGAATCTCTTTTTTTCTGAATGGGAAAGGTCAGTTTGCTCTATTTTGCGTAATCCCTAAAGTCTGAGACATTTTAATTTTCATCCCACATTCATTTTGGTTTGCTGCTTGTTCTTTCTAGCCAGAAGTGCACACCGTCTTTACTTAATGCAGGCTTCTCCAGGCTGAGTTAGAACTACAATCCAACTTTGTGTGTGCAAGTCCCTCCCTTTCAAATATTTCAAACCCCCATCCCCTCTCCCACAAAGTCATAATCCTAAACAAACAACATCTGATATAGTTTATGAGTATAATTATAAACTGAATAATTTCCAGGAATAGAGACGTGAAGTTTGAACTGGCTTAATCAAAACAGTGTCCTTTGCTGTACTTGAGAATCATCTGACACTCAATAAATTTTATCCAGAACTATTTATTCAACAGAAGTGTTTTGCCCCTTAAATCTGACCTGGGAATTTTAATTGCAGAAGGCAGGAACTGCCTGTCGGACTTTCCAGAAGCAAATTGCCCTCTCTGCAAAGTTTCCCACCACCTCCGAATACTCTCTTATCATCATTCAAATGACTGAATAATGAAACTAGTTCAAGGTCACATTGCCCTGAATTCCTTGGAAAAGTTGTCACATTTTGCATACTTCTTTCCCTTCCCAAAACCAATTATCTTGGCTTTTTCACGGACATCACTTGAGAAAATCCCTGAGACATATTTTAGAATAGAATAGAAATAGAAATAGAATTAGAATAGAATAGAAGATAGAATAGAATAGAAGATAGAATAGAATAGAATAGAATAGAATAGAATAGAATAGAAAACAGAGTTGGAAGGGACCTTGGAGGTCTTCTAGTCCAACCCCCTGCTTAGGCAGGAAATCCTACACCACTTCAGACAAATGGTTATCTGACATCTTTTTAAAAACTCCCAGTGTTGAAGCATTCACAACTTCTGGAGGCAAGTTGTTCCACTGATTAATTGTTCCAACTGCCAGGAAATTTCTCCTTAGTTCTAAGTTGCTTGTCTCCTTGAATGGTTTCCATCCATTGCTTCTTGTCCTGCCCACTGGTGCTTTGGAGAATAGCTTGACTGCCTCTTCTTTGTGGCAGCCCCTGAGATATCGGAACACTGCTATCATGTCTCCCCTGATCCTTCTTTTCGTTAAACTAACCATGCCCAGTTCCTACAACCGTTCATCGTATGTTTTAGTCTCCAGTCCCCTAATCTTCTTCGTTGCTCTTCTCTGCACTCTTTCTAGAGTCTCAGCATCTTTTTTACATCGTGGCAACCAAAACTTGATGTGGTATTCCAAGTGTGGCCTTACCAAGGCATGATAAAGTGGTATTAACACTTCATGTGAAGTGTTTTCATACATTTAGCTTTTCACCTTTACAACCCCGTTTTAATTACTGCCAGTTTTCAATTGCTAACAGCGCTGCATTTGCTTCTGCCTTCTGTGATGGGCCTTTATTTTGACATTTTAATGCTGTAATGCTTTGCGGCCTTTTTCTAGTTTAGTTTATTATCCTTTTTATTTATTTCTAAGACTTTTTCACGGGCTTGCTGCAAACTGCCATGAGGCAGTTGTATGCAAACATACAAAAGAAACAAACAAACCATTCTTTAAAATAATACAGTATTTATGTTTTTGCACAATGATCTTCACTCAACATGTGTTATAAACATCAGTTATAAATCTCACGGTTGCATCGATACACCATATTCAATTGGCTATCCAAATCTTAATTAGGTTGTCTGTTGTTGCTCATGTGCATTGCTTATAGCAATGAGGCAGCACATTGAGTTAACTTGGGCTTCAACATATGAACCCTGACATTATTTTGGTACAATGGTGAAGGCACCAGGCTAGAAACCAGGAGACAGTGAGTTCTAGTCTCACCTTAGGCATGAAAGCCAGCTGGGTGAATTTGGGACACTCACCAGGAGACGGTGAGTTCTAGTCCTGCCTTAGGCATGAAAGCTGGCTGGGTGAATTTGGGACACTCACCAAGAATGAGCCTTGGTGGTACAGGCTGTTAAACACCTAGAACTTAGCTCCAGCTGCCTGCAATTAGTGCAGGCTCGAATCCCACCAGGCTCAAGGTTGACTTAGCCTTCCATCCTCCCGGGATAGGTAAATTGAGGACCCAAGATTGTTGGGGGCAATAAGCTGACTTTGTAAAAATGCCGCTGGCGGTGGGGCAAAAGCCCTAGTAATAAGCAGGCATATACAAGAGAATGAAGGCTATTGCTGAGCACATTGGGTTGTGCTCCAAAAGATTGTGAGCTGCCCTGAGTCTCCGGAGAAGGGCGGCATATAAATGTGAATTAAAAAAAAAAGAGTCAGTGAGTTTTAGTCTTGCCTTAGTTATGAAAGCCAGCTGGGGAATTTTGGACCAGTCACTCTCTCTCTCAGCCCACTACGTCAGGTCAGGCTCGGGTGACTAATCGACCGGTCAATTTCTATGGAAACCAATGGACCAACGCTTGATTGATGTGGGAGAAAAAGTGGAGCCTTCCCTTTGCAGAAAAACACTAGAAAGCGGGGTGGGGGGGAGAAATGACCCTAATTCAGGAGTATAGGTCAATTCAGTAAGAGGGTTAAGAGGTTCTGTATGAATACAGCCCATTATTTTCATTCGTCCATTCATTCCGCTTTTTGTTTTTGGCAGAGTCCCAACCCCAAACTGACCTTCTGTGTCAAAACCTATGACCGTCTCTTTTGCATGGTGGCCCCAAGTCCAGAGGCTATGAGGATCTGGATGGATGCAATTGTCACAGCAGCCGAGGAGAACACTCGATACTGACCAGGTTTTTCCAAGGAAATGGACTCTTAAACTCTTCAGTTTAGCATTTCTTCCCAAGGTTTTACTGGGGTATCTCCTTCTAAGGGAAAACCTATCAACAAGACATCCAGTGGCTGAACTTGGATGCTTTAATGTTGGTTGGAGTCTTAACTACCATATAGGGCTTGTTTGGTAGCCAGAGTTGCAGCTGTTGATGCGTGAAGATGATGGATAGGTTGACTGTTTCATGGACCAGCTCAGAAGACATTCCGATCACACAAAGTCTGCTGGAGAAAACTTTGAAAAGGCCTTTTGGAAGACCAGGCTGTTGGTATGGATTCCAGCCTGTTGCATAAAAGGCAGCAAACTTATTCCAGAGAATTCAGAACAATTTCTCTGGAAGATGCCCTTAACTCAAAAAAAAAATGACACTTGTCTGGAAATCAGAGGAGATGTTTTTGCAATGGCATAAGTCAGTTGGATGGAAAATGTTCTTGAGATTTCTGTAGGACACTTTGAACGGAAGTGCCATTTTCCTCGATCGGAAGGGAGAATTTCTCCCCTTCCTCCCCAATGCTGTATAGATCTCTTTATATTTATTACATGTTTGAGGTTCTTTTCTTTAAAAACCTGGGAACACTGTTGAAAGGGGAAGCCATGTACAAAACCATGTATGGAATATTTATTGTATAAATCCTTTCAGTGAAAACAGACTCGGTTTATTCCTGCCTAGAACAGGGGTCTCCAACCGTGGCAACTTTAAGCCTGGCAGACTTCAACTCCCAGAATTCCCCAGCCAGCAAACCTGGGAGTTGAAGTCCTCCAGGCTTAAAGTGGCCAGGGTTGAAGATCTCTGGTCTAGAAGACAATGTTTTAAGAACCCTGCATTGTTCTTGAGTGCTCATTTATACAAGGATAAAAATGGTTGCAGAGTCGTAACAAGGGGTGGGCTTCAAACATTTTAGCCAGGGGTTCTCTGCTCGGTTGCTGGGTGGGTGTGGCCAAGGTGGGCGTGGCCTAGCCAGCCTTCTGCACCACGGGGAGGGGGGGCATTTTTGCCCTCCCTTGGTTCCGGAGACTTTCCTCGAGCCCCGAGGAGGGAGAAAACGGCCTCTCCGGGCTCTGGAAGCCAGAAATGGAAGCATTCCTGAAATTCCAGGAGACCCGTTTTTCGCCATCCCCGAATCTCTGTGCACACCCTGCACTTACCTGCATCCAAAATGGGCTGCGTGGGGAGTCCTGGGAGGGGGTGGGGAGGGTGGGTGAGGCCAGCCAGGAGTGGGATTTGGGGGTTCTCTGAACTGCACAGAATCTTAGCTAGGGGCTCTCCCAAACCCCTGCAAACCCCCAGCAGCCCATCCCATAATTTCCAATGCTCCCTGTCAGCTTCCTGCAAGGAAAGTCACTGGGGAAACCAGCAGGAAGCTGAAAGTCACTCCTGCTCTCCCTGCCTTTTTTTGCCCATAATGTGATCGTTCTATTTCTCTCTTTAGGGAAGGAAATATCTTTGAAACGATAAGGCAACCGGTCACAGGTTGTCTAGTTGTAATAGTAACAAGCCTGTGAACCTTCACAGAGCCCAAAGTAGTACTAAAGTACTTTAATTAGTAGTACTTTAGTAATACACAGTAGTAGTACTAAAAATGTAAATCACAACATAACAGTTAAAAAGTTAAGGGCCTTGGTGGTGCAGGCTGTTAAATGCCTAGCACTTAGTTCCAGCTGCCTGCAATTAGTGCAGGCTCGAATCCCACCAGGCTCAAGGTTGACTCAGCCTTCCATCCTCTCGGGGTAGGTAAAGTGAGGACCCAAGATTGTTGGGGGCAATAAGCTGACTTTGTAAAAAATGCTGCTTAGTAATAAGCAGGCATATACAATGGAATGAAGGCTATTGCTGAGCCCATTGGGTTGTATCCCAAAAATTGTAAGCCGCCCTGAGTCTTCGGAGAAGGGCGGCATATAAATCTAATTAAAAAAAAAATTCACATTAAAACTAAAGCAAACACAGAGCAAGCAAAGGCTGGTAGAATTGGGGGAATGTTGTATTGTTCTTCTAAAGTTGACAGCCCCATCCAGATACATACAGTCCTCATTGTACGACCACAAGTGAGCCTAACATTTCTGTTGTTAAGTGAGACAGTTAGTGAGCTAAGTGTGACTGTTCTTGGAAAAGTTGAATCAAAGTTGAAGAGCCTTCCTTTGAACATAGAAAAGTTGAGAAAGTTCATTGCAGAATCCTTTCAGACAGATTGAAGAGAACTCTGATAGTAATCTGAGACAGAAATTGAGTTATCTAACCACCAGATTTTAAAACAGTTGCTTAACTCTCTCTTTTGCAACATGCACTTAAGAGTCACCAGAAAGGGGGGGGGGAACGACAGATTTATTGCAGAACAAGGAGGCTTCTATCCATCCCAACAATTCCAGCACACATAAAATCAGAAATCGCTTCTGCATGCCCAAGCTTCTCACCAGGTCCTTGCAGCAGCAATTTCCTATTTTCTAACAATTATAAACAATAAATAGCACAGCTGAATATAATCTTGCATCCATAAAATTGCAGGCCAAAGGCAAATACCGTATTTCAGGGGTGTCCAGCCGTGTCAACTTTAAGACTTGTGGACTTCAATATTGTTATGTTTGGTTTTAATTGTGAGCCGCCCCGAGTCTTCGGAGATGGGGTGGCATACAAGTCTAAATAATAAATAAATAAAATAAATAAACTCCCAGAATTCCCCATTCCCATTCCCAGCATGGCTGGCCCAGGGAATTCTGGGAGTTGAGGTCCACAAGTCTTAAAGTCACCAAAGTTCGGCACCTGTGCTCTATTCAAAACAAGAAAAGCAGATCCAGAGGCTATCTTAGCTATCATTTTAAGACGGTTCCATGATGGCTTGTGATTTGGCTAAAGTTAGAGATAGACCATGATAAGGTTCCCGATGAATAAGAGCCTGAAAGAAATCAACATTCAGATATGACTAAAATGGATGCACAGATTTGCTATACACTGTGTAACTAATGCAAAACAATTAAAGCAGTTTCACAGCTCGTTATACCATAGCAATAACCTTTAGACTTATATACAGCTTCACAGTGCTTACAGCCCTCTCTAAGAGGTTTACAGAGTCGCCCTCTTGCCCCCAATAATCTGGGTCCTCATTTGACTCACCTCGAAAGGATGGAAGGCCGAGTCAACCTTGAGCCTGGTGGGATTCGAACTGCCAAATTGCAGGCAGCCGGTACAGTCAGCAGAAGTAGCCCGCAGTACTGCACCCTAACCACTGCGCCACCTTAGCTCTTATGAGGGAAAAGGCTGCTTTCTCTCAGCCCTTTCCACCTACAAATATTTAAAAATTCAGCATGTCCAAAAGTATGGCTTGCGGATGGGACGACAATGGAAGTACACAAATTCAAATTTCACTGCTCCTGGGATGCTTCACATTTGTGGGGTTGAGTTTCCACAGTGCAACTGAGAGATTTCTGAGGTTATTGCCTGTCCGTTCATAGAAATTGATTCTTTGTGGCTACTAGCGGATTTTGTACTTTGAGAGCTGCCCTCTTCCAGCAAGATTCTCTTGAGTGCCCTGATGATATTATAGAGGGTCAACTTTTTGTGGAAGTCCATGCCCATGAAGAAGTAAAGGAATGGATTTGCACAACTGTTGAGGTAGGCCAGGAAAGCCGTAACAAGAGTAACAAATGAGAAAGTTGGGCCACTCACTCCTGGATATTTAAGGAGCTGGGTGATGTGATAGGGCAACCAACAGAGGAAGAAGGTCACCACCAGGGCCAATATGACCTTGAAGGACTTCTTTGAGTGGTGGAAGGTCTGACGTCTCCTCAGGACCATGACGATGATGCCGTAGCAGAGCACGATGATGGTGAAGGGGACCAAGAACCCACATATCAGTCTCAACATGTAGATGGCCACTTCTACTCCCGGTTCTTCTTCCTTTAGCATCACCAAGCATTTGGTTCGGTTGTTCTTTGTGTCCACCCTCCGGTAAAGGTAGAAAGGGATGCTTGTGATGATGGCCATGAGCCAAGCTCCAATGGCGGCAAGCCATACCAAGCGGATGTTCCGGTGTTTTCTGGCCCATAACGGGTAGGCGATACAAGTGGCCCGGTCCATGCTGATTGCGGCTAAGAGAAATTCGCTGCAGAACATGTTGAGGTACTTGATGAAGCCGTTGGCTTTGCACGCAAAGCTCCCAAAGACCCAACCTTCCTTCACCGCAACAAGAGGTGCTATACGGCTCACGGAGAAAAGAAAGTCAGCCACAGCTAGGTTGAAGAACCAGACGCAGCTGATGGTCCGTGAAAACTGATGGGCGGTGATCCAGATCACAACTCCATTGCCGAGGGAACCAAGGAGAAAAATAACCGTGTAGAAGATGATCTTAAGGATGTCTCTGAACCTGTTTAGGTCAGAGCCAGTTTCCAAGGGGGATGGCAAGAGTGCATTGGGATGCCACAAAGCAGTGGAACTAGCATTCATGATGACTAGCACCTAAAAAAATTAAGATGATCTTCTCTAATGAAAACAATCTGGAAAAGGGAGAACCAAAGAATTCATGTTATTTGATCTACCTGCTCTGGAAATCTTCATAACTTGGAAGAGTAACATGTTAACGGTGCTAAAGTACCATATTTTTCAGAGTGTAAGACGCTCTGAAGTATAAGAGGCACCAAGTTTTCACAGAGGAAAATGGGAAAATATCTGCCCCTGCCTCCCAGCAATTTGCCTTCTTGCAGCAAACAGCAAACCGCCTGGTCAGTTTCAGCACAGCCTGATTTAGCACAAGCAGCTGATTGTCAGTAGGATTGGCCTCCCGACAATCAGCTGTTTCAGGCTGCAGGGATCGCCATCGCCTATTGCCGCCTCTGCGCGCCCCATTTTCGGCCCATTCCGGGCAGCGGGGATCAGAACGGGTGGAAAATGGGGTGTGTGGAGGGTGAAAACGGGGCGCACGGAGGCAAAAAATGGGAGGCGGAGGCCAAAAATGGGGCATGCGGAGGCGGCAATAGGCGATGGTGATCCCTGCAGCCTGAAACAGCTGATCGTCGGGAGGCCGATCCTACCAACAATCAGCTGCTTGTGCTAAATCAGGCTGTGCTGAAGCTGACCAGGCGGTTTGCTGTTTGCTGCAAGGAGGCAAATCGCTGGGAGGCAGAGGCCGAAGGGTGGGGGCTGGTGTGTGGGCGGGGCTTTGGCAATATTCACTGTATAAGATGCACAGACATTTCCACCCACTTTTGGGGGTGGAAAAAGTGCATCTTATACTCCGAAAAATACAGCAATTGTATTTAGTAGGTGAAACTTCTGTAATCCAATACCTTTTCTTTATCAACATTGCTAAAAGTTTGCTAAAAGTCTGGGCAAATTGGAAATGTTTTACTTTTACAGCCCTGGGTTTGTTCCTAAATTTTCCAAATTCTCTAGCTAAATTATCCTCTTTTTAATCTGCCCTTGGATGCACTAGGATTATCTGCTTTCCTGCCACCAACTTTGATAAACCCTAAAAAGCCTGTGATACAGGTAGTCCTTGATTTACAACAGTTCACTTAATGACCGTTTAAAGTTACAACAGCACTGGGGGAAAAATGACTTATGGCCATTTTTCACACTTACAACCATTGCAGCATCCCCAGGGTCACGTGATCAAATTTGGATGCTTGGCAACTGATCCATATTTACGACGGTCGCAGGATCCCAGGGTCACATGATCCCCTTTTGTGACCTTCTGACAAGCAAAGTCAATGGGGAAACTAGATTCACTTCACAGCCAGGATATTAACTTAACAACTGGAGTGATTCACTTAACAGCTGTGGCAAGCAAGGACATAAAATGGGGCAAAATTCGCATAGCAAATGTTTCACTTAGCAACTGAAATGTTGGACTCAATTGTTGTCGTAAGTCGCGGACTATCTGTAATATAAAGAACATGCACGCATGCTCTTTTCTCCACGATTCCCTGATGTGATGTTCCCAAACTGGCTGGATTTCAATTCCCATAGTCCATCACTAGAGGGTGGAATTCCAACTCATTTCCACCCCTTCTATGAGAGTGAACTTTAAACAACTCATGTTGTATTTACTTGGAAACAAACCAGTCTACTTTCTTTAATACATTTGGAAACATCTCAATTTCTTTCTGAGCGGACACAGTTTTAAATGGAAGATCATTTCTCATTCTTAGAAGCGTCCAAGTTGTCTTCGTCTTCTCTACCACAAATCACCCCTCTTTCTCTCCCCATATGAACTCGGGTCAAATAACCGAACTTTGCTAAAAGTAGAAATAAAGGATGTGGTGTCACTCCTCTTTAGATCACTCAAAATACTTCTGCATTTTACACAGGGGGCACAGAAAGGAGAGGGCAATATTTTTGCTGATGGTGGAACTGGCTGCTTGGAATAACCACCAGCTGTCTTAAATCAAATCCGAGATTGGATGGTCATTAGGAATTCTGGAATAGCAAATTTCTTGCATGACTGTATAAGGGTTGGATTAAATGATCATTGAGCCCAACTAAAGCATCCAGTGATGTATATCAGAGATGGTATTCATCAGGTTCTGACCGGTTCTGGAGAACCGGTAGTGGAAATTTTGAGTAGTTCGGAGAACCAGCAAATCCCACCCCTGACTGGCCCCACCCCTATCTATTCTCTGCCTCCCAAGTCCCAGCTGATCGGCTGAGTCTCCTTTGGTTGCCCTGCACAGGAGCACGGAGCTGGAAAGCAGGTTGGTGGGGTGGGGAGGGAATGAGGATTTTGCAGTATCCTTCCCCTGCCACGCCCACCAAGTCATGCCCACAGATGATTGGCTGGGTCTTCTTTTGCTGCCCTGCACAGGAGCACGGAGCTGGAAAGCAGGTTAGTGTGGTGAGGAGGGAATGGGGATTTTGCAGTATCCTTTCCCTGCCACACCCACCAAGCCATGCCCACAGAACCGGTAGTAAAAATTTTGAATCTCACCACTGATATATATGATTCTGGACATTTGTTCCTATATTTTCCCACCATTGGCCAATCATCCAGCCTTTGTTCTGATGCTTTGACCCATCAAAGCCTTCTTTTAAAAAATAGTCTGGCCCAAGATATGGAGGGATGGAAAAATATTTTGATTGATCTAAGTTCCGTAACTTCTGCAGCTTCTCCAATTTCTCTGTTAACCAATTCTGCTGCTTCAAGTCCTTCTTGAATGGAAATGGCCCACAAGAAATCGGAGTGATTTTTGCTAACGGCGCTTATATGGCACCGTTAAGCTCCTTTTCACAAATGCAGCAGAATCAGAATAAAGCTGGAAGGGACCTTGGAGGTCTCTAGTCCAGCCACTTGCTTAAGCAGGAGATCGAAGTTATACCATTTCAGACAAGTGACTGTCCAGGTTCTTAGGAATAAGGATCCTAGGAATAATCAAGCTGTGTTCAAATCCAAGGCAAAACATGTCTAAGCTGGATGCGAGAAATCTAGGAACCACCAGAGATAAAACCAGAACAAGGTTGCTAGGGAGAATCCATCTCTCAAAGACTGTTTGACAGTCTAAAGCAGGGGTTCCCAACCTTTCCTATACCCCGCACCCCAGAACGCTTCTGATATATTCTCACACCCCTTACAAAAGTAAATAATGATGTGCAAGTTTTTGCACCCCCTGGAATTTCGTCCGCCACCCCGGTTGGAGACCCCTGGTCTAAAGTATCCAGAAATGGATATCCAGACATGACATGACTATTTTGGTGTTATAATGCCCTGTTTCCCCAAAAATATGACCTACCCTGAAAGTAAGTCCTAGGTTGATTTTTTGCATGCGCCCAATACAAGCCCTACGCCCCCAAAATAAACCCTAATTAAGATCCCTCCCACTCTAGAGTGCACGGCTAAAAATTAAGCTAGGGTGGGGATGGGGGATGATGGAGCTGCCCTACTACTTACCTTTGGACAGTTGTAGCCAGGCCTCGCACACCTGACACCTGCCTGGCTGGCCCATTTCTTCTGCAGCCGGCATGGCCGGCAAGGCTTTCCTGAAGGCCTCTGGAGCTGATAACAAAGCAACGGATCGATCCTGAGCTCTGTTATCAGCTGCAGAGGCCTTCAGGAAAGCCTTGCCGGCCACAGAAGAAGAAGTTCCTGAAGGCCTCTGACAGCGAAAAGGAGGCCGGGGCGGCGGGGAAGCGACACGCACAAGTGAGGTTAGTCAGTGGATGCCATCCCCCCAAAATAAGACCTGGTGTCTTTTTTGTTTGCAAAAAAAAAAACATAAGACAGGGTCTTATTTTTGGGGAAACACGGTAAACCCAACCCCACAAGAAGATGCAGCATCAGACTCCAGAATTACCTGTTTGAAGCCTCAGGAATCACGTCTCTTCTCTTTCATTGAGCTTCTTCTTACAGGGAACTAGGATTATTCAGCTGCAGTTCGTCTTCTTTGTGCTACTTTCCTTTGAATCAACAAAGTGGCTTTATAAGGAACATAAATAAAGGACAGTCCACGTGGTTGGTTTTTTTTTCTGAGAAGTCACTGACAGTCTGCAAAAGCCACCGAAATTTGCTGGCCTTCAGAATCTTTGCTTGACTTCTTCCAAAGAGCGACTTGATTTAGCAAACACCGCAGCACGTTTTCCGTGGTAGTTGTGTCTCAGCCACCTGTCCAGTTGTCTAAACCAGCAGGAGATTTCATAAGTGACATTCGTGCTGGGTGATAATTTTCTTTCTCAAGTCAGATGAAGCAACTGGATTCAGCCAACACGGTAAAAACCGTATATAGGTAGTGCTTAATGTACGACCACAACGAAGCCCAACATTTCTGGTGCTGACAGTTATTACATGAATTTTGTCCCATGTTACGACCTTTCTTGCCACCGTTGTTAAGTGACTCACTGCAGCTGTTTATTTAGTAACACGGTTGTTAAGTGAATCTGGCTTCCCCATTGACTTTCTTTGTCAGAAGGTGGCAAAAGAGACACTGCAGCCATCGTAAGTGTGAATCTGTGGCCAAGTGCCTGCATTTCAATCCCACCACCGTGGGGAAGTTGCAATGGTCATAAGTGGGAAAAACAGTCATGTCCCTTTATTTCAGTGTCGTCGTAACTTCAAACGGTCCCTGAATGAATTGTTGCAAGTCGAGGGCTACCTGTATAATTGGGGCAAGAGGTGTCCTTTAAAGTCAAATGTCAACTGCCTCCATTTTATGGCATTTTATGAAAATAAGTCACGTCAATTAGCAGGACTGAATCTGGATGTACCGTATTTTGGGTGGTGTTGAATTTGAACTCAGATTTTCTCCATTAAGTGTTAAATTGGGTTCTTTATGCTTGGTTAGGAATGAAAGAGAAGTGGGGGAAAAATATTTGCACCCACACTGAAACACGCACGCACCCGTTCTGCAGAGAACGCCAGAGAAACCCACTGGCCAGAGCCAAAGAAGTTCTTGCAAATCCAGAACCTGGATTGATCAGAGATTCCTCAGAGCCAGCATCACACGCTTAAAGAGAAAAATAGCTTTACTGTGGTTTCAGTTATGTGCAACTGAGCCAGAAATAAATTAACTTGTTCATTGCAGCCAACGCCATGAAATCACAGAAGTCTCAAGTTGCTTTCAGATTAGATCCAAATCCATGTGTGGAAATTTCTCAGATTCTAGAGGTGTTCTGCTGGGATTAAGGTGAGCCCCTTAGAGTGGCACACAACTGGACAGGAGAAATTTACTTTTACCTTAAGGCAAGAGGCACCTCTTTTGTCAACTTAATTAATTTTACCCCAACATTTGTCATCAAGTGATAGATTTTTTTCCAGAAAATTCCTCCTCCTATTATCCACCTTGTTCACCTGTCTTCAATTTCATTTATGCACATAATTGCTATATTCCTATTCATCTTTTTAACCACCCCATAATACCTTGCGGGGTGGAGTGTTTACTGGCCAGATGCCCTCCCTGTTGCCAATGCAGAGTTTTGTTCAGCAGATATATTCTCATTGCACGCAGAGAGAGAAACAGTGGTGGTATTCTATCGGTTCGGCCTGGTTCGGACGAACTGGTAGTAAAAATGCTACTGTTCGGCCAAACCTGTAGTAAAAGAATAGCTACCAGTTTGGCTGAACCAGTATTTATTTATTTTCCTCCCGACGATCAGCTGTTCTGACAATCAGCTGTGCCAGGATCCCCCTCGCTGTTTTACTGCTTCACCCAGGAGGCTGCCCTGAGGCCCAGGAGGCAAAAAGGGGTGCATGGAGGGTGGTGGTGTTGCGCGTTCCCCCCCCGCCCGCACTCCGCCTCAGGGAAGCCTCCTGGGAGCAAAAATGGGCTCCCAGGGGGCTTTCCTGAGGAGCGCGGGGGTGGGTGGGTGCTGCAAAAAAAAAACAACCACACCCACCCATGGCCACACCCACCTAGTTACTCTCACCTAGCCACGCCCACAGAACCTGTAGTAAAAATATTTGCTTCCCACCCCAGAGAGAAATATCTGCCTGTACCTAGAATCGAACTCACAGCCTCCTGATTGTGAGGCAAGCGCGCCACCTCTAGACCACCCCACCACTCTTTCTATAATTTCTATATTCCTATTTTTATGTCTATATTTTTTTTTATAATTCAGACATTTCCACATTTCCCTTTTAACTGATGCTTAAAAGAATGACTGAGGAGATGATTGACAGGAAGAATTGCCTGAATTTTATGTTGACCAATCAGGCACTGCTTTGGCACAGCTCTTAGGAAGAAGCTGCTGCCCCTTCTGAGCAATTCACCTAATATCCTAATAACAGTTGGAAGGGATCTTGCACCTACTCACGCAGCAAACCCTATACCATTTCAAACAATTGAGGTTTTCTGCCTGTTGTTGTAAACAATTCTTGGTTGCCTCATCTTGACCTGCATTTCCTCATGTGAGGCAGTCCAGAAGGCGACCACTTCATCTTTTCAGTTTCCAGGAATAATGTTTTTTTTGTCTCTTTAGAAAAGGCTGTGCACAAAATTTTTGGCAGATGCCAGTTCTGGAAATAGCAATGTTGTTTAAGCTCTTCCCATTAATAATAATAATTTTTTAAAAAGGTGCCAGCAGTTTCTAAGTGTCTGGACAAAATCAGATAAGAAAGTTTCTGGAATAGCTCCATTGGTCACCAGGAAGTCTTCCAAAAAGTTACTTCCAAAGGGCTCCTCTGGCAAAATATTTTGAAAATACAGCAATGCCTCCAGACCCTCTGAGTCCAGACTACCTAGGGCAGTGGTGGCTAACCTCTTTGGGCTCCTGTGCCAAACATTGTGCATGCCAGCACCCAGAAGGCAATGTGCGCCCCACATCACCTGCACATGCACGTGCAATCCCCCCTTACCTGCACTCTGCCTCACAGCAGATTTTTTGGCTGGTTTGAGGGCTTTTCTGGCCTCCCAGAGGCTTGAAAAAAGCCTCTGCAGGCTTTGCAGGATGAATAATAGGCCCGTATATTCTGGTATTACAGGAAGTGATAAAATGGGCCTATTATTCATCCTGCAAAGCCCGTAGAAGAATTGCACATACTGACTTCTTTTAAACTTAAGGCAGCCCTCCCAGCTCTGCAGGATGGATAAAAGTCAAGAAAAGGATAATTTTTAACTTTTCCTTCTATGGAGATGATGTCCTGTGTAGGTTTTTTTTAAAAAACACACACACAGTGGGCGTGAGTTTTAGCAGCAAAAACAGCCAATTGAATACACGTGAGAAAGGCTGAAGTCATACACTTAACAAAATAACTTAATAACAGAGTTGGAAGGGACTTTGGAGGTCTTCTAGTCTAACCCCCAATCCCTGCTCAAGCAGGAAACCCTATAGCATTTCAAATGAATCGTTGTCCAATCTCTTCTTTCATTTTTTTTTTAATTTTTAAAAATGAAAAATGGGGTGTAACTCTGCCTTTGTCCCATTCTGTTGCGGTTGGGAAACCTTGATTTCAGAATGGACCTGCTGTGTGCTACTTAGTCTTATCTTGTTACGAATCCAAGATCCAGGACTAGTTGCTGGTGTCTACCCAAAGCCCCCAATATTGTTGCTGCAGGTCATGTGGGTTCTTTTTTCCTCCCTATTGCTATAGACCACTGGGCCTCTGTAACTGCTTGGTGGTCCTCCAAAACAACAAGGCGAAATAGCAACGTCAAATGTCTGACCATTTGTGATGGTCCTGAACACACTATTGAAAGGGATGACTCGGGGCTGGTGTGTCCACTGCTTCTTAGATCAGTGGCATGAGAAGAAAAGGTTTACAAGAACATTAAAACATAATAATAACAGGGAGAGGAAGAGAAAGTGAAAGAGGGAAGGAGAGAGAGAGGCTCATAGGGGAAGCGCATGAGCTGAGTTCTTGCAATGCACTTCTATCCTCTTTTATTTATAGTTTCTCGTATAAGTCTAAGCCAAGAGTCTAAGCTATTCAGCATCTTTAAGTAGACAAGTCGCTGTGTCAGCTTTTCTGTTCATTAACAGGAAAAGAAAAATAGGGATCACAGCCAAAGGAGGGCTAAGGGATGGGAGAAACCAGTGGTGAGATTCAAAGATTGTTACTACTGGTTCTGTGGGCATGGCTTGGTGGGCGTGGCTTGGTAGGTGTGGCGTGGCTTTGTGGGCATGGCAGGGGAAGGATACTGCAAAACCCAATCCCTCCCCACCCCACTAACCTGCTTTCCAGCTCCGTTCTCCTGTACAGGGCAACCAAAGGAGACCCAGCTGATCAGCTGGGACTCAATGAGAGGCAGAGAATAGATGGGGTTGGCAGGGCCAGTCAGATACGGTATTTGCCGTTTCTCTGAACTACTCAAAATTTCCACTATCGGTTCTCCAGAACTGTTCAGAACCTGCTGAAGACCACCTCTGGAGAAGACCCAATGACCAGATAGGAGACAGTGTTCCCACAAGACAGTGGCGGAACCAATTGGAATCACAATTTTCAGCCCCACAGAATACAATAATTTCAGGCCACCTCCTCTATGTGCATTCATGTACCCTATATATGTTGCCTGCATGCAGACTGAGACTTGACCACGCACCCTTCCCAGGCTCATAAGCACATAGCCTCCTCACTGTTGGGAAAATCCCTGCCAGGCAGGAAGGAGGGATTAAGCAGGGAACCGGCCTTGCATTCTTCTGTGGTGCGCAAGAGGCATAAGACTGAATCCTGCTAAGTTCCCTGGAACCTTATCTGGTTGTTGGTCACCACTTCACAGAAAAGATGTTAAGACTCTGGAAAAAATGCACAGAAGAGCAACTAAGATGATTTATTTTTTATTTTTTAAATTAGATTTATATGCCACCCTTCTCCGAAGTCTCGGGCAGCTTACAATTTTTGGGATATAACCCAATGTGCTCAGCAATAGCCTTCATTCCATTCCTATTCCATTGTGATTAAAGGCCTGGAGACTAAAACGTATGAAGAACAGTTGCAGGATTTGGGTTTGGCTAGTTTAGAGAAAAGAAGGATTAAGAGTGACATGATAGCAGGATTCCAGTATTTGAGAGGCTGCCACAAAGAAGAGGGGAGTCAACTTATTTTCCAATTAAGGAATTAAGGAGAAACTTCTTAACAGTGAGGACAATTAACCAGTGGAACAACTTGCCTTCAGACATTGTAGGTACTTCACGGGGATGGGATCCGACCGGTATAACTACTGGTTCTGTCGCTCTGCGTCACACGCGCATGCACGAGTCGTGCAAGTCGCGCAAGTGCAACTTACGACCTGCTGAGCTGCCCGGACAGCTGAGCAGTGCTGCGTGCAAGTGTGCAGCGGTTGGAAAAGCCCTTTTTTTCCTGCTTTTTCAACCACAGCTGTGTCATGCAAAGCAGCTGCGGTTGAAAAAGCAGGAAATAAAGGTCAGGAAAGAGCCCGGGCGGGCAGGTGGGCCAAAACAGCAGCAGACACAGAACCAGTTCTATGTATGCTGTCTGTTTGCTGCTTTTCAGAGCAACCGGTTCTACAGAAGTGGACAGAACTGGTAGAATCCCAGCCCTGGTACTTCATCACTGGAGAGTTTTAAGAAAAGACTGGGCAGTCACTTGTCTGAAATGATATAATGCTTGAGCAGGGGGCTGGAGTAAAGCACCTTCAAGCTCTATTCTGATTTATTGATGGGGAGATTCTTGCATCATAGGTAGAACACAATAAAGTTGTTGACTTAGATGGTTCATGAATGGCTCTGGTTGCTTGTGTCTAACACACTCACCCTGACATGAGGAACCACCAGCAACCCTTTGTACACAGGTTACCTGTCCCACTATATCTTGAAGTCAGCAAAAATTTCTGGTGCTAAGCGAGACAGTTGTTAAGTGATTTTTTGCTCCATTTTACAACTTCCTTTGCCATCGTTGTTAGGTGAATCTCTGCAGTTGTTAACCTTAGTAACACGGTTGTCAGGTGAATCTGGCTTCCCCATTGACTTTGCTGCTCAGAAGGTCATAAAAGGAGAATCGCATGATCCAGGAATACCATCATAAATATGACTCAATTGCCAAGTGTTTGAATTTTGTTCATGTGACCTTTGGGGATACTGCAATGGTCGTAAGTGTGAAAAATAGCACTTAGCACTAGCACTTAGACTTATATACCGCTTCACAGTGCTTTATGGCCCTCTCTAAGCAGTTTACAGAGTCAGCATCTTGCCCCCAACAATCTGTGTCCTCATTTGACTGACTTTGGAAGGGTGGAAGTCAATCTTGAGTTGGTGAGAATTGAACTGCTGGCAGTCGGCAGAGTTAGCCTGCGCTCCCACCAGCAGGGCCTCCTCAGGGTGCCATCAGCTAGGCAATGCCGGCTGGCGGCTCCCAGGGGTATGGCCTTCTCTGTGGGGGCGCCCACCCTTTGGAACCAGCTGCCTCTGGAGCTCCGGGTGGCCCCTGACCTCCGATCTTTCGCCGTGGCCTAAAAACTTGGCTGTTCCAACTAGCCTACCGAGACTGATGGGGGGGGAGGGTCTTTTTAGTGGTTTTTAAATTTGTTAAATTTTAAACTTCATTGATTTATGAGATTTTGGGGTTTAATGCATCTTTTAATATTTGTATTCTGTGGTTTTTAGTATTGTAAGCCGCCCTGAGTCCTCAGGGAGATAGGGCGGCATGTAAATTGTTATGTATGTAGGTTTGAATGTTATTGGTTTATTTGAACTGTTCTTGTAAAATGTCAAATGGTATTGGTTTAAATAGTGCGGGAAGAAACCCTGCACTCCCATTGGCTGGCAACTACAGCTGCTGGCTATAAGAGGCAGCCGTAGCCCAGCCAACTCGGGTCCATTCGAGCTGTAGTCACTGAATAAACTCTTCACTGAAGCTCTTCGCGTTTGACTCTTCATGCAAACTTAACACTGGCGACGAAGGTGGGATCTCCCTGAAGAAGAGACAACGCGGAAGGCGAACAGAAGAGCGAGATGGCTGCGCTGAACACCCCCCCAGCCCCGTTCGATCCGGTGGGGGAAGACTGGGAATCGTATGCGGAACAAATAAATAAATACTGCATACTAACCATTATGCACCATGGAAGGATGAGAGGAAGGATGAGGGGGGGGAGGGGAAGAGCAATAGCACTTAGACTTATATACCGCTTCACAATGCTCTACTGCCACTCTCTAAGCGGTTTACAAAGTCAGCATCTCGCCCCCAACAATTTGGGTCCTCATTTTGCCAACCTCAGAAGGATGGAAGGCTGAGTCAACCTTGAGATGGTCCTGATCGAACTGCAGTACTGCCCTCTAACCACTGTGCCACCACAGCTCTCAAAAAATGGTCATAAGTCACTTTTTTGAGTGCCGTTGTAACTTCATATGGTCACTAAACAAACTGCTGTAAATTGAGGACTACCTGTACTTTAATTGCATGAAGTTCAAGAGTTGATCTGTGCCACTTATCACCTTTCCCCCTTCATCTCCTGTGCAAGGTTGCTCTGAAGATAAAATCGGTTATCAATTCATATGTGTCAAGTTGTGATCATGGAAGGAAGGACAGTCTGGGTGACATAAAACTCCACTGCCTGGCTAAACTAGAGAGAGACACGGAGGGGGAGTCTCCTCCTTTTTGCCATGTGATTATATATTTTTTTTGTTGGCTTGCTATAAATAATGGAAATATGTTTATTTAAAGGCTATCTGTTGCAGAGGCCCAGAGCATGAATCAATAAACATCATGACATCATGATGTCACAAGAATATCCACTTTAACTAAAAGCAAACACACAGAGAAAGCAATAATGGCAGTATAAATGAGCTTTGAAAGGTTTTCTGAAGCTGGTGGCTTCTTCCAGATGTATTTGACTGCAATATTCAGCATTTCCAAGCACTCTCATCAGGGCAGAAAATCTGGATCCGTGTTTCTCAACCTTGGCCATTTTAAAATGCTTAGACTTCAATTCCCCAGCCAGCCAAGCCAGTCACAACATGCTGGCTGAAAGGACACATTCCTTTTATATATTTTTTAAAAAGCATCTAATTTTTATGCTTTCTTAACATTGTTAAGAAACATTAATGTTGACGGCTTCTATTTTGGTTAAAATTAGAAGCCCCTCAGAGCGGGCTGCTAATAGCAAAGTCGGTTGAATAAGCTTTCCAAAGACACAAATGTGCAAATATAGCTAAAAGTTTATACACACTATGTACATCAACATCAAAGAAAAATAACAAACACGAGGAATATATAAAGTAAAACAACCCATCGTTTGCAGTCCATAATGGAAGAAAAAGGCCCCTTTTCACACAGAAGTATGTGTAGTTTTATAATGTCCAGAAAGTGTCAACAGTGAAGATGGGTGGATGGAATAAAAGCAGAAAAAGAAGTCTTGTATTTCTCTAGTAATGTGTCTGCAGTCTGCTGTCTTCCTCATCTATTGGACTACAACACCTCTTATTCTCCAAAGCACCACAGGGCAAGACAAGAAGCAACTGGGGGTGGGTGGGGGGAGGAAGCTTGTTAAAGAGAGGTCCAAACCTAGAAGTAAGGAGACATTTTCTGATAGTGAGAACAATTAATCAGTGGAACGAATTCCCTTCAGAAATTGTGGGTGCTCCAACACAGGAGGTTTTCAGAAGTAGACTGGACAACCATTTGACTGGGATGGTAGACGGTCTCCTGCCTTGAGAAGGAGGTTGGACTAGTCTAGTAGTCTTCCAAGGCCCATTCCAACCATATGAATCTATGTTCTATGCTCCTCACCTGTCACCTATGAGTTCCTAATCCACATGAGTTTCCTAAACCAAACTTGGAAGTGTTAAAGTTCTGCAATGCATCTGAGGGACTACCGAAGACTGAGGTAGCTCCTCTGTGGAAGAAGGCATCTCCTTCCTGTATTTGCTCCTAAATGAGGTGCCGCTGTCTTCAAATAGGGTTCTCCTGAATGCAGCTTTTACATTGTAAAGAGTCAGCTTTCGGTGGAAGTCGATGCCCATGAAAAAGTAAAGGATAGGGTTGGCACAGCTGTTGAGGTAGGCCAGGAAGGAAGAGAGCGGGAGGCCAATAGAAAGTCCTAGGCCTTTCACGTCTGCCAACTTGAGGAGGAGGAAGATGTGATATGGTGCCCAGCAGAGGAAGAACGTGACCACAAGAACCAGGATGACCCGGAAGGGTTTCTTGGAACGGATGGAAGCCCGCCGTCTCCTCAGCACCACGACGATGACCCCGTAGCAGACCACAATGATGGCGAAAGGGGCCAAGAACCCACAAATCAGTCTCAACATATAGATGGCCAGCTTGGCGGTTTCATTTCCCTCCAGGGCAAAGGAGCACTTGGTCTTGTTAGACTTGTCAGTTTTTATGCCACGGTAGAGGTAGAAAGGACTACTTGTGGCAATGGCCAAGAACCAAGCTCCGATGGCAGCGACCCATGCCAAGCGGCTGTCCCGGTGTCTTTTGGTCCATATTGGGTAGGCTACACAAGTTGCCCGGTCTATGCTGATGGCAGCTAAGAGGAAGACGCTGCCAAACATGTTGAGATACTTGATGAAGCTGTTGGCTTTGCATAGGAAGCTTCCGAAGGGCCACCCGTTATTAAAAGCGTTCTTCAAGAGGGGCACAATCCGGGTGACTGAGAAGAGAAAGTCAGCCAGGGCTAGGTTGAAGAACCAGACACAGCTGATGGTCCGTGAAGTCTGACGGGCTGTGATCCACAGCACAGCTCCATTGCCCAGGGAACCAAGCAGAAAAAGAACGGCGTAGAAGAAAATCTGAAGCATGTCCATGAGCCGGCTCACATCCAACTTGGCATCCAAGGATGATGGCAAGGATGCATTGGAAACGTACGGAACGGTGAAATTAACATTCATGATGCAACAGGACTTTACAGAGTTGGAGGATTAAGAAATCAGGTGGTCCTTCTCCGGTCAACAAAACCTGGAAAAGGAGAATCCATGTTTTAGGAAGTGTCTTTTTTTTAAATCTTGTTTTCCTGTCTTACTACTCCTATATAGTTTTGCATCTTCCAATACATTAAAGTCCCCTACAACACAAATATTTTGATATTCCATTTCTTTACATATCTGCTTATGTAACTTTTGGTAAAAAAAAATCTTCTTGCTTATTATTCAGTGCATATATTATATCAACTCATAAATATTTCTATGGTCTTTTTAGAGTTGCCAACAGAAAGGGAGGGGGGAAAGGGGGTTTGAAAGATCAACACGACAGCTTGGAAAGCGAAAGTACATTCCATAAATAGCTTTTCAAAGATAGTAACTAGGTGACTGAAGTTTCTGCCGTGCAAAATTCTAACTGGAGAACATGATTGATGACTCTTGGCTGTGGATGTGTCTTATTGGAGAATATGAATTATGATACACCCAGGCAGTACTGGACATGTTAACTCCCAATAAATCCTTTTGAAGTTTTGGAAGTTTGGCTCAAGATTCATGATTTAACTGGGGTAACTGCTGGAATCCTGACATATTGCTATCAAAAGTATCTGTTTTTGATTCATCTGTCAGCCAAAGCCTTGATCAATCTTGATTCAGATTCAGGGCTACCCAGCTGTGGCAGCCCTGAATCGAATGGAGAGTTGAATTGGAAATGCTGACATGATCGCTATTTCCACCATTAAAATCCTTCCTCCTTCATCCGCATATATTTGTTTGGAGTTTATTGTTTCCTTAATATATAGAGCTACCCCTCTTTTCTTTTGCTGTGCTGATGAAAAAATATAATTTCCCAATTTTGGGACATTCCACTAATTTACAATGCTGGTTTTTTTTATATGAGTTTCTTGCAAATTATATCTGTTTTTAACTTTTGTAATTGTGTAAAAAAAATCCCCTTTTATGGGGGAATCCAGTCCATTTATATTTATTGACAACATTTCATTTTCCCCCTCCTTCTCCTTTACTTATGTATAGGTTTTATTCTCCTAGTTTTAAATTCATATTTATATCCCGCCCTTCTCCGGAGACTCAGGGTGGCTTACAATTTTTGGGATACAACCCAATGCGCTCAGCAATAGCCTTCATTCCATTGTATATGCCTGCTTATTACTAAGTGGCATTCTTACAAGGTCAGCTTATTGCCCCCAACAATCTTGGGTCCTCAGTTTACCTACCCCGAGAGGATGGAAGGCTGAGTCAACCTTGAGCCTGGTGGGATTCGAGCCTGCAATAATTACAGGCAGCTGGAGCTAAGTGCTAGGCTATTATCAGCCTGCACCACCAAGGCCCTTAGTTGTTGTTCTTGTTTGTCTCTGTTCTTTTGCCCTTGCTTCTTGATCTGCTTTTTCTGTATCTCCCTCTTCTCATTATAGACTTCTCTCTTCTACTGTTGATTCCTCCTGTCCTTTATATTCCAATTCTCCTCTTGTTTCTTTTCCCTCAGTTGTGGCAGTATGGCTATCCCAGAGGGAATTTTAGTTGACTGGATTGGTAAAAGATACAGACTGGACTTGATAGATAAGGCAATAGAATTTTATGATAACCATATTGCCACAACTGAGAATCAATGTTATTTGATTTGCAATTTCTACAACAGCAAGCCAAGGTATATTACAGGCCATGTCCCCAAATTCATCACTAGATGGTAGAATTTCAGCATCTCTAATCCAACAACTGGATGAACTAGTGACAAAAGAACTTTTGCCAAGCTCAGGGGAATCACCAGACATGGTCAAAAGGAGGAAGGAAGAAGGGGGTGCCATCCTCCTCTGTATCTACCCTGTAGAAATATAGGGTACTTCTGCATTTCCCAGGGGTTCGAAGAATGAAACTGCTGACAGTGCGTGTAGATAGTTTCAGATAGTGGCAGCTTCTCCAAAGTCAGAAATTTCAAATCAAAGGTCAGAGGGTCATCAGGAATTCTTGGCGAGCAGATGACTTACATTGTAGGGATGGGGTTGAATGTCCAGCTGTAGCACCCAATGCTTCTAAATGCTTCTATAATATTTATCTACCATTTTTTATATGGCTGCCCATCTCACAAAAAGTGTTTCAGGGCTCCATACAATAATAAATTAAAACAATAAATATATTAAAGCACTCATTATTTAAAAAAAAAATATTTAAAAACTAGAAAGCCCAAGAGAGAAGAATGTGAACTTTGGTACTGGAGCTACCTCAAGATCATACCAGTTCTCTGAAATTCTCAGATTTAGCCAGATCTTGAAGGTCTTCTGGTATATTAACAAGGATGGAGTTCACCTCACTTTAAGGAAGAGAATGTCTCATAAGGCAGGCACCATGGCAAAAAAGGATCATCTCTTGGGACCCCCAGATATAATTTCCTAACAAAAGGACCTGCACCTCAGATCTAATGGACGGACATATGCAGTGGTGGGATTCAGCCAGTTCGCACCACTTCGAGAGAACCGGTTGTTAACTTTCTGAGCAGTTTGGTGAACTGGTTGTTGGAAGAAATCGTTAGGGCAGAGAACCAGTTGTTAAATTATTTGAATCCCACCACTCAACATATGTTAGGCCAACGTCAGGTGTAGACATAATGTTAAACAAGTGTCTCCATAGATCCAGGCTCTGCTCCTATACTTGAGTACTTTTAATTATCAAAGATCTTCCATTCTTTTTTTTTTTAAGGATGGGAAGTGAACTCAGGTAGAGAAAAATCTGTAGAATTTTTCAGTCATCCAGGTCAAGCCTTTGACTGACTTTTAGCTATACAATTTGGGATGAACACCCCTTTGAATGGTGTGGGACTAGGAATGAATTTCCAGAGGAAAAATTGCAGGCTATGGGAAGCAGGAACACCACTCGGGTGAGGGCACAGATAAACCTCCAAGTGGTCTCAACGACCCTCCAAAGGGGTGCAAATGACAGCTGTCTGCAAGGAATATCAATCCTTCCATCCCCCACTATCCTGTCAGAACTGAAGAAGCTTTTTGAATGGGAAGCAAAACGTCTTCAAAAGTAAAAACAAGAAAGTCCAGTTGCCTCCTGAAACAAAGCACCTTCGGGTCAGGTGGGGAAAGCTAAGGAATACTTTAACTGACTTCGGAATTTCTAGTTCTTTGGTAAAATCACTTCCAGTTAAACTACTTGAACACCTTGTGAAGAGAAAGGCCCCATATTTTTGTGTACATTGCACAACGGGGCGGTGCCACCAACCTCTAGCTTCCCCATAAGTATGCCGATATTAGAAAGTGTGCACCTAGCTCTAATCCAGCTGTTTTCCAATCCAGTCCAGCTGCTAAAGTCAAGTCAGCAAATCACACTGGACTACAACTTGCCTGGTTATCACAATCACATACTTTGCCATGCACAACCACAAGACTACAAACTTCATTCTTGGGTGGCTATAAAACTGGTGAAACATGGCAAGAGATGACCGAGCAGAACCCATCTCTCGAGACACAGCAAACCAAAACACACCCATCCCAAATTTCGACAGCCTAGAAACAGTGTAGACAAGGACAAAACTGTCATTGTTCTGGAATTCTCACAGTTCCCCCAAAAGGTGGGGTGTCCTGGATTAGACTCTGAAATTACCTGTTTTAGGCTGCAGGGATTACGTCTTCTGTATTTCTCTGGGCTCCCTTTACAAGAAAATGCAGATTTCTTGGCTGCCGCTTAGTTTCTCCGCCTGGTTGTGATTTTGGACCTCATCCAAAGTCAAGATTAACTCCTGCCGAAAAGAGGAACTTGAAGAAAGCCTCTTCCTGCTGGATGCAATCATGCAGAATCTCTTCACTGTTGAAGATTCGTCCCCTGACCGCGTCTATGCCGGGCTGTGAAAAATGATGGGCAGCAGCATCGCAACTGCCAATTCCACAGAATCAAGAATGCTCCTGAAATAATTCCCCTAGAACCAAGGGGACTAAGAGTTGAGAAATGTTGTCGGATGGAAGTCTTCCAGAGGAATGCCTTTTAATAAGGGGAGGGCTGCTCCTGTGGTGGCTTAAATGGAATTCACTTAACATACGTCATGTGCGTGGATCGAGCAGGGGTGTGAAAAACCACTCTGCAGCCACCACAAAATGTGAAGCCTCTGCTCAAGTGTCTTTGTTGGGTTCCTGCTGATTTATTTCTGAGGAACAGCATGATTTACCAAACGCCCGTGATTCAAGAGAGCCCTTTCACATATTCCGGGCTACACTTTCCATAACAAGTGTGTCACTCACAATCTCTGGCAAGACATGCAGAGCATACAGGACCCATTGCCCTTATCTTGGAAGCTTCAGAAACGGTTGGAGATGGTCTCACCTGCCCAAACACTTCAAGATTTGCTGAGTCTTTGGACTCTGTCACCTCCTCTGAAAAAGAACCACCAGGGAAGTCCTTGCAATCTGCTGATGTGGCTTGGAATTGGGAATGACTGATTGATGCTCCTCAGGCTGCTCTTCAGCCATCTAAACGAGTTGCATCTTGTTGCTGGAGAGTCAAGGGTTGGGTGAACAAGTTCTCCTGATCTCTCAACTCAAAGCAACTTATTGGCAGGGTTCGCACGTACAGGAGTGCCTCTGTTGATTTGACTGTTGGGGTTGAAGGGAGGTGCTTTAGATCCAGATGTTCCTGGTTCTAGCTCACCCTCAGCCACAAGAATGAATTTAGACCAGTTTCTCTGCATCTTGACTCCATCTTCGATTGCCAAGTGCCTGAATTGATTCGGTGACCATAGGAGGGAGAGTGGATATCAATTTAAGAATGGGTAAGTCCATTCCACATTAAGGAGCAGTTCGGTTGATTCACCCAGATATCAGCCTCTCCTTCTTCTAATCACCCAGATCCCACCTCAGCAGTGTTCCATGTAAGAAATTTCCTTCCTTCCTTCTTTCCTTCCTTCCTTCCTTCCTTCCTTCCTTCTTCCTTTTCCTTCCTTCCTTCTTCCTTCCTTCTTCTTTTCCTTCCTTTCTTCTTCCTTTTTCTTTTCTTTCGATCTTCTTTTTTCTTCTTCTTCCTTTTCCTTTTTTCATTCTTTTCCTTCCTTCTGTCTTTATTCCATCTTTTCTTCCTTTCTTCCATCTCTTTCATGCTTTCTTTTCCTTCCTTTTCTTCCTTCTGTTTCTTTTCTTGTCTCTTTATTTTTTTTTTTTCCTTCTCTTCCTTCATTCTTTCTTTTCCTTCCTTCCTTCCTCCCTTTTTACCTTCATTCTGTCTCTTTCATTCTTTCTTTTCCCTCCTTTCTTCCTTCCTCCTCAGGGCTCCTAATTTTTCTCAGAATACACTTACTGTATCCATAGAGAAACTATTCTTGGACAGATTTTATTTGATTTCCATGGGTAAGCTATCTTGAAAAGTAAAAAGTAAGAAGGTCAACCTAACCTTACAAGGAAGAGTGAGACATGGTTTTAGAGTCTTACATGTAAATGCTCATATATGACATTCTATAAATTTTTCCACCAACGCAGAGGATTTATTATTTGGAATCCTGACATTTATTTGGTACAGCTGTTGACCAAAAAGAAGCAGAATGCAGAAAAGCAAATGTTTATTCTGCAAATTGTCCAAATGAAATAAAATGTAGTTGCTGCTTCGTTCCATGAAAATGGATTGGATAAGTGACAACAGCCCTCTTCAAGTCCTAAGAGTAATGTGTATTGCTTCTGTCTAGACCAGTGTTTTTCAACCTTGGCAACTTGAAGATGTATAGACTTCAACTCCCAGAATTCTCCTATATCAGCCTTGCTGTCTGGGGCATTCTGGGAGTTGAAGTCCATACATCTTCAAGCTGCCAAGATGGAGAAATGCTGATCTTGATAAATCTCAGAAAGATCCTATGTTGTTTAGGACTTTTGTGTTAATGAAAGTAGGTGCTTGTCTATGTGTCTGGGCAAGATCAGTTAAAAACGTTTGTTCTTAAGTAATTTTGGTAGTCAAGAGTTTTCCCTTAGGAAAATAAGGGAAACGTCTACAAAGAAATTACTAGACAATTTATGATCTACTCATCTGGGGAGAGATTACATTTAAAGTTTAGCTTTATTCCCTTGACACCTAGACCAAACCACCCACACTGTTAACCTGATCTAATTTATGCCCAATATGTCTTACTTTTTTATACTACAGGCAGACAACCCAACTCTGTTGGGTGCAGGTCAAGTGGATGGAAAAAATGAAAGATTTTAACTCTTTCTTTCAAGAAAATAACCATGATACGTTCTTCAGCTAAGCAAGGAAGAAAGAAGAAAGACACACAACTGAAGAATTGCATGTGAGAGTCATGCACAATCTGAGAATGACTAACAGTAACCTCCCACACACACCCCTATATATAGACAAACAACAGGCTTAACAAGGTTGTGTAGTGTTTCGTTTGTGCAAAAGGGTAGTCTGTATCCTCTATCCCATGCCTCCGTTCTTCTTTCCTTCCTCTTCTCCAATTCCCTTTTCTACACTGTAGATCTTGGTCAACCTCAGAGAAAAAATGGTCTTACGTCATATAAGAAAATCTGTAATTAATGAAAAACATTTCCTCCTTAAAAAACAACAACCCCCACCTCTGTTATTTTTTCCCTCAGTTTAATCATTTCACTGACTTGGGCTCCAAATTGTAGTCAATAGTTGAGTAGCCATTAAGAAATTTGGAACCAGATTTTTATTTATATTTGCTAATCTTGGCTCGCTAAGCCAAAGCAAGCTTAAAGAAAGCTAGGTTTTTGCCACCTAATGACTACTCTGTATGTGGTAAAATCTGACATGTCCAGAAATCCCTTGAAGAATTGTGGACCATTCTTTCTTTGAGCAATATTTCAGAAGGACCTCCCACCACCTAACTGTGGAGGAACAAGGTGAATTTACCCTTGAAAGAAACTTGTAGGCCAGTCCTAGACTTGGTATGCTGCAATGAACAAAGCCAGAAATTCCTTCATTAAGCTACCAGGTCTTTGTCTTCTGGCTCAGTGTTCCTCAACCTTGACCACTTGAAGAGGTGTGGACTTGAACTCCCAGAATTCCCCAGGCAGCCATGCTAGCTGCGAAATTCTGAGAATTGAAGTCCACACCTCTTCAAGTGGCCAAGGTTGAGAAAAACTGTCCTAGCTCATCAAAGATTGATGGTTTTAGAAGGTAGCACCCCATTCCTTTTTATCTCCACTAGAGTTCTAGAACACTGCTGGACAGGAACCCTGATCTCTTCTTTCAAACCTCACATATGATATTTCAATCTCAGGTTTACCCTCCTTCCTTCCTTGTTTTCTTGTTGTACAAAACAAGAAAAAATACTACGGTATTATACAGACCTCTCTCCTTATTTTGTCTCATAGTATGAAAATGGCAAATAATAACAGTGATGGGCAATAAGAAGCAACACAACACACACACACACACACAAACACATAACGCTGCAAATCTCCTAAGCAAGGCACTTTGTTCAGCCATGTTGAAATCTCTTTATTTGTTAATATCTTTCCGAGTTCAGTTTTCCTTGAAATTTATTACTTTGGCAAGAGTCACAATTAAAACTATTTACAAACAGGAACAAAATAAACTGAATGAATAATAACAGCACCAGATGTGTTTAAACTTTCGGGATTTGATTTGTTCCTGCTTTGGAACAACAAGGAGGTGGGTGTATCAGTGGGGTTTCCGCTGACATTCAATAGCTGGGTTCATACAACACATCCTTCACCCAAGTGACCTAAATACAATTTCTATGTTCGTGTAACATGCTATAACCAAATTAATAAACCGTATTATGGCTTAATACAATGACCTGGTTCATTACAACATTCTAAGACAATGGATGGAAAGAGACAATATGCTGACTCACAAACAACCCTCATTTGAGTTTAGTCTAGGGTGTTGTGTGAACTTAGCCAAAACTTCAACCTTTGTCTTATCCCTTGATTTGGTGTTCTATTGCTTTGATCTCAGTTTATGGAGCAGATGTTTGCTGTTTGGCTCCAGGTTCAATTCAGTAAGAGAAAGTAAAACCTGAAAGCCATCTCCCCTGCAAATGTTGAAAACAAACACATCTTGTGTGTGCAAATTATGGTAAGTATTTAAAGTTGCCATCTTAAAAGGTTTGGTTTCGTATTTTACACGATTTGTCTTGTGAGGGTTACAGTTTGATTCATTTTATTCACTCACTGAAGTCAGGTTAGATCCTCTTGAAAAAGTAAAGAGCTACATATATTGATTTTCGATGTTCATAGTTCTACTCCAGCATTTCAGGATTAAAATCCAAATGTTAAATTTTAAAATCCAAGTTAAATGCAAGTTAAAATCCAAGTGGCAACAGTCCATCTAACTCTACACTCTCTTCCTTGTGTAAGGTCTCAGCCAAAACCCTTCCATCACCTACCAAAATGAGGTGGACCGGTTGCTTTCGTGGTGTGGAGACAATAACTTGGTCCTCAACACCAATAAGACCAAGGAGCTAATAGTGGACTATAGAAGGAACAGGTCAGACATCCAGCCCTTGCTTATCAATGGAAACCAAGTGGAGCAAGTGGCCAGTTTTAAGTTTCTGGGTGTTACCATAAAAGAGGACCTGAACTCACATTGCAGCACTGGTCAAAAGGGCCGAGCAGAAATTATACTACCTGAGACTTCTCAGGAAACAACAACTGAATGAAAAACTGCTGGTGACCTTCTACTGCTGCACCATAGAGAGTATCTTAACTTACTGCACCTCTGTATGGTTTGCCAATTGCACAGTGGCAGATGGGACAGCACTGCAGAGGGTTAACATCATTGCCCAGAAGATCATGGGTTGTCCTCTCCCCTCTTTGGAAGAGCTTTATAGGTCCCTCTGCCTTAAGAAAGTTCAAAACATCTCATCCTGGGCACCCCTTTTTTTGAACTATTACCATCTGGCAGACGGTACAGAATAATAAAAACAAGGACAAATAGGCTGAAAAACAGCTTCTATCCCAGGGCAGTAGCTCTTTTGAATTCTGCTGTATAGTACAGTGATGGTGCGGTGTCGGGGGTTTTCAATTCAATGTATGGAGTGTGACAGATGTGTGATTGTGTTTATTTTCATAGTCATATTGTACACTGAAGATGGTATTTAATTTTGTTGTACGAGGTGCAATGACAATAAAGTAAACTAAACTGAACTAAACCTCCTGGATTTCAGGTATATTTTGGCATTCATGATTTCTAGAACACTTTGTTAAGTCATTAGGGCCCACGCAAAAAGCTGATTTATTCGACGTGGTTGGTTTCACATCATTAAGTAACAGCTTAACTTCAACTGCATGCACCTTCTTTCTGACCTCTGTCAAATCCAAATTTATGTCAACCATCAAAACTCTGGAAGTCTGATCGGCACAAAATCACATTAGAAGAGGAGGGCAGGAAAAGAACCCCATACAAAAGAAATTTGACTTTGTTTTGGGGGAGAGCAAAACCAGGTTTTGCTGCTCATAAACATCAGATGAATCATGTACCAGAGCAGTGAAAAATAAAGTTACAGGTAGTTCTGGATTTAAGATCACAATTGAGACCAGATTTTTTTTTTTACTGCTAAGTAAGCGGCTTGTTAAGTGCCTTATGCCCAATTTTACGACCTCTTTTGGCCATGGTTGTTAAGTGAATCACTGCAGATGTTAAGTGAACTGTCTAGTCATTAAGGGAATCTGGCTTCTCTCCTGGACTTATGCTTGTCAGAAACCATCTGGGAGGGTCACAAATGTTTATCCCCCTCACCCTGGAATGCTGCAACTATTGCAAATGTTTGCCTGTTGCTAAGTGCCCGAATTTGGACCACATGACTTTTTTAGATGTTGTGACGGTCATAAGTGCAAGGAACGGTTGAAGGACACTTGAAGGTCAACTTTGAATGGTCACCCAAAGAAGGGCTGTAAGTCAAGGACTACCTGTTTATAGAGAAGGCGCACCAAAGGAAAATTTATTCCCGATTACTCTAACATCATAAATAGGACATTATTACGTCCAAAATGCCAGCTTCTTGAGAAGAGGCCTAGGACAAGCAGATAAAACAAAATAACAGGACGATAGATTCCAACCTCCGGTTTGGAGCAGGAGAGATCGTACCAAATGAGGCAAAGCTATACGCGATAGGCTTTGATCTAGCGAAGAAAAAAAAGGAGGGGGGGAGAGGGTTGAATGTCATCTCACTCCTTGGTTCACCTTCACAGACACAAGCCAAGGAGCAGAAAAGTCACCAGGGCTGAGCTCTGCAAGCCTGCTACACCTCCCTTCGGCCCACCAACATGTCTTTCTTCAACTTTCACGGAAGGGACCACCTTCCTGTTTTGAACGATGGTGTTCTTCTCATCCTCTTCGTGACTGTGGTCGTGACTGTGGTCGTGGCTGTGGTTGTGGCCATGGTCATGGCTGTGGTCCTTCTGAGGGCCACCCACCGATGGGCTCACACCAAGAGAACTGGTGAGCCTGCCGGAAGTGGAAGCCACCACTGTGGCTGCGTTGATCCGGACGTACGTCGAAGGGGTAGTGACGGTTGTGTTCTTGGTGTCTTGAACAGGCAGGAAGGCCAGCCTTGGGATGGAGGTGGAGAAGTGTGTTTTGTTGGAGAGGTTCGTGTTGCAGAGATTCCCCGAGCAACAGGAGCCTGAGAGGGTGATGGCAGGACTCCCTTTCCTGACCTTGGTACAGTCGCCATCTTGAACACATCCTTTGATGGGTTTGGTCAGCGAAAAATTCCCTGGAAAGGAGGAGAAGAGGCAACTATAAGGCAGGTGTCCTCCTTCAAGGCTAACAGTTTTGGTCCAAAGGGTTATCATTTCTCCACACCCTCCTATCCAGCCCCACTCCAAATCAAGTTCTCTTTGTGTCCAGCACCAAGGGCTTTTTGAGGTCGAGGTCAACAAAACAATGCATTGTATTTAATCTTTGTTAAAAAGTCAAGAATGCGAATAGCTGGTCAAATCATACACTCTCTCTTCCCAATAGCTCTGGAGCAATTTTATAACCCTTTCTTAAAAACAGGAAAATTCAAAGGAAGGATGTGTCTCTGGCAG
The DNA here is from genome assembly GCA_009733165.1 of Naja naja. Lineage (NCBI taxonomy): Eukaryota > Metazoa > Chordata > Lepidosauria > Squamata > Elapidae > Naja > Naja naja. The sequence goes on along the minus strand of CM019160.1, from coordinate 23,186,289 downwards.
AGAAATATAAATGCTGTGTTGTTGTTTTTTTAAAAAAAACAAATAAGTAGAAAGTTTTTTCTAAAAAAACAACATAATTATACTTCTTAAAAGTTGGCCATTCTCCAAGCGTGACTGAATGCCCTCTTTTAACTTCTGCTTCCTTTTTACTATATATTGGAGAACGTGATTTCCTACACAATTAGAAAATAATTTTTATTTCAGCTGGGCTACGATGGCCTTCACTCAGAGGACACTGATCCCTTACTCATCCTCTAAGCTCCATTAATACATCTCCCCACACTCCTCTCCTAGGACAGGAAGAAATCCAACATATTTAAGGGTCCACAGTCGGTCGCCGGAATCCCAAGACAGACAAATTAGTCACATTTTTTAAATGACCTTCAGAGGTCTCACCTGCTTTCATGGTGACATTGCCATGGAAACAGCCCCGGAAATTATCATAACACTTGACAATGGCAGAATTGTCCATTGTGCAGTTGTCTCCATCACAGCTGTAGCATTCCACTCCATTGGGAATCCGCGCACTCACGTTATCTGGAGAGAGAGCCATTAAAAAAAGGGGAAAAAATAGCATTATCGAGGATGGAAAAGATATTTATTTATTATTTATTTATTTTTGGGGCTTGTATGCCGCCCCATCTCCGAAGACTCAGGCTCACAACTAAAAACAACAACAATATGTACAATAATAAATAATTAAGAAAAAATTAAACTAACAAGCCCAAAAAGTTAAATACTAAAAACATATAAACATATAAAACCACCCCACCCAAAGAGGGTCACAGCCCGGATTGGTCGAATAACCAGGTCTTCAGGTCATGGCGGAAGGTGCGGAGATCAGGGGCCAGTCCCAAGGGAGTTGGTTCCAGAGGTCCGGGGCCGCGACAGAGAAGGCTCGTCGTCGGGGAACCACCGGCCAGCATTGGCCAGCCGACAGGACCCCAAGGAGTCCTTGCCTATGTGCTCACACAGAACTTTGCATTGGTTGTATTCTAGAAGAAGCACTTGAACTGGGTTGGGCCAGGCGTATTTATAATTTTTTCTTAAACCTAGCGCCAAGATTAGCCAAAAGAGGCTTTTGAAACCAGTCCTAAATTTAAATAGGCTGCCTCTGTTAGTTATTGATTCAGCTGTACCCCATCTTTCCTTCCCCAGAAAGAGACCTATTGGGATTCATATAAAAGGGAAGAATAAAGAAAACAAAACCATTACAAACGTATTTGCACACTAGGCAAAAAAGCTCTTAGCCTGAGAACACAAAGGCACGGCTGAAGAAACATCTTGGCCTTTTTGTTCTAGGTTAACTGGCTTTTGTGGTTATTGTAAGTTTTACACAAAGTGTTGTGTGTGCAGGTTTGAAATCATTGGTTAGTTTGAATTGTTCTTGTAAAGTGTTGGAAATGATTGGTTTAAAAGTCTGGAAAACCCTGCACTCTGATTGGCTGTCAGCTGTGGCTGCCGGCTATAAGTAGCAGCCACAGCAAAGCCAGTCGGGTCCGTTCTGAGCTGTAGTCACTAATAAACTAAAGAGCTTGAAGCACTCCGCATCTGTCTCTTCATGCAAACTTAACACAAAGCATTGCAACCATTGTTTGCAGGCCTCAGGATGACAAAAGACAAATATTCCCTGAAGGTGAGTTCATTTCTACGGCAACACATCAATGTAATTTTCTGTGGTTATCTAGATGAGTGTTTCTCAGCTTTGACAACTTTAAGATGCGTGGACTTCAACTCCCAGAATTCTCCAGCCAGCCTGTATTTTTTTTCCTTCCTGTACTTTTTTCCTCACAGTATTCCCCGTTATTGCTATTATTGCTGTGTTATTATTATCATTATTATTTTTTATTCTACCCTTTTATATATAACTTAAGGCAGTGAACATACCTAAGACTTCTGCCTTCTATTTTCCCACAGCAGCTCACAGAGTTGAACTGAGATAGACTGGCCCAAAGTCACCCAGCAGGCTTTCATGCCTATGGGAGACCTAGAATTTATTTTATTTATAATTTACTTAATTTACAAGCTAGGGATAATCCATATTTGGAAAGTCCCAGTTTATTAAGGACTATCCTCTTTTAATGACCCCATAATCCCTTGCGGGGTGGAATTGAGGCAACTGAATGGAGCTGAGTGTTTACTGGCCAGATGCCCTTCCTGTCACCAATGCAGAGTTTTTTCCCCCCAGCAAAGATATTCTCATGTGCCCAGAGAGAGAAATATCTGTCTCTACCTAAGATTGAACTCACAGCCTCTTGATTATGAGGCGAGAGCTTCACCTCAAGAAGAGATTGGACTGCCCTTTGTCAGAAATGGTGTAGGGTCTCCTGCTTGGGCGGGGGGTTGGACTAGATGACCTATAAGGTCCCTTCCAACTCTGATTATCTATTATCTACTGCACCAATCCTCCCAGTTTATTAAGGGTGCTGGGAAAAGATTCCACTATTCCACAGGGATATAGCAGTGGAGAAGACTAACAATCTTAAAATAAACCATCATTCTTATGTGGGCTGGGGTTTACCCATGGGTTGTAGCTGCAGTTCTTTGATGTCCAGTTTAACGTTGCAGTGGCTTGTGTTGCACTGATGCAGCTGAGAGAAGGCCAGGATGCCGTGCACTTCCACTGCCTTGTCATTGGTTCCTGGCATGCCCTGTCCGCAACCCTTTTCTCCAATAGAGAACTTCCCGTGACCTGAAAGAGCAAAGAGGAAGATAAGATGGCTTAGAACCAAAGATGGCGCCTTTAAGACCTTGTGGACTTCAACTCCCAGCATTCCCCAGCCAGCCACAAAAAGCATTTGCTGTCTGATGTGGGGTGGGGTGGGGGAAAGGAAGTCTGGGTACCAGCAGTTCCAAGTTGATCATGGAATGTGCGTGAATGTTGCTTCTTCTCTCCATGTGTGGCACCTTCTCTCCAGAATTTGTAGCCTCCCGCCCTTCTGTCCTAACCCAAGTTAATTTGTTGGACTTAGTTAAGAGCCATGAACGTACTGTCAACTCGTAAATCATTCCTATGCCTGTTTCCGAGTTGCCATAAGAAGGAGGGGGGGGGGAAGGCCTGAAGGAGCAGTGTTGCAGATGAAGGCCAGAAGCACATTCCACACTTATCTTGTGTAAATTGTAGCCTAGGCTACTGGATCTTCTGCCCATGAAAATTTTTCATTGGAGAGCATGATTGATGATACCCAGCCTGGTGTTTCATTGGAGAACCTGATATATAACATACCCAGGGGGGTGGGGGGAAACAGGGTCATAGGTGATAGTAAATTACGTGTCTCAGAGTTGGCTTCATACGGGTTAGTGCTGGACATGTTGCTCCTAATAAATCTTTTGAATGCTTTTGAAGCTTGGCTCGAGGCCCATGATTCAATTAGGGCAATCGGCGGAACCCTGACACGTACACGGCGTTGGGAAATTCAGCAAGCCGGGGAGGTTGCAAAGAGTCTCCAATATCCATCACCAACTTATTGGCAATCAGGGAAGTGGAAAGGGACCCTCAAAATGAAAGCGAAAATATAGGTAGCCTTCAACTTACAACAGTTTGTTTAGTAACCATTCAAAGTTACCGCAGTGCTGAAAAAAGTGACCAATGACCTTTTTTCACACTTTTGACCATTGCAGCATCCCCATGGTCACCTGACCAACGTTTTGGATGCTTGGCAATTGACTCATATTTATGTCGGTTGCAGGACCCCTAGGTCATGTGACCTTTTGGCCAGCAAAGTCAATGGGGAAACCAGATCCACTTAACAACCGTGCTACCAAATCAACAGTTGCAGTGATTCATTTAACAACTGTGGCAATAAAGGTAGAAAAATGGGGCAAAACCCAGTTAACAGCTGTCTTGCTTAGCAACAGAAATTTGGGCTCGATTGTGGTAGTAAATTGAGGGTTACCAGTATTTATTTTTACTGAATTTATATGCCATCCATTCTCACTATTGGTGAGACTATTCTGCTGTCTCAACCCTGGCAAGGGGAGAAAAGCATCAGTGAAACCAAAAAAAAAAAAACCCCAAAGTTTTGCACTTGCAGAACTAAAGAAGGAATCCAAAACATCCCCCTTTGGGCTAGAAAAAGCATTTGTGACTACTCACTCCATTCCACAGCAGCCACGGTTTCCACGCAGACATGGGCATTGCTTGGGCAGGTCAGCTTTTTCATCTGCTGCTGACTGCAACCGCCATCTCCCAAGTCCACACAGCTATGGCATTCCAGAGCCAAGGCACCTGTATAGGGCAGATGTCCAAAATGAGAAAAACCCAATTAAAAGAGTGAAATTATACTGATGTTGACCAGAGGTGTCCAACGTTGGCAATTTTAAGGCCTGTGGACTTCAACTCCCAGAATTCCACAGCCAACTGGCTGTGGAATTCTGGGAGTTGAAGTCCACAGGCCTTAAAGTTGCCAAGGTTGGAGACCCCTGATGTAGACTTTCATGGGAAACATCAATGAAGCTCAGGTGAACTGTGGGGTAAGGACCACAGCCAAATTTCCTTTCGTTCTGATGGCCATTCTCCTTCTCCGCTCATCACAACTTTATTAAACGAGGGATATTTGTTTTCAGAAGTTGTGGGTCTTCAACACTGGAGGTTTTTAAGAAGAGATTGGACAACCACTTGTCAGAAATGGGATAGGCTTTCTTGTTTAAACAGGACTAGAAGACTTTCTCAAAGACTTTGCCCACCTCATGAGAAGGAAGGACTCACTGCAGAAGAGCCTAATGCTGGGAAAGATTTTTTTTTTTAATTACATTTATATGCCGCCCTTCTCCGGAGACTCAGGGTGGCTTACAATTTTTGGGATACAACCCAGTGTGCTCAGCAATAGCCTTCATTCCATTGTATATGCCTGCTTATTACTAAGCGGCATTTTTACAAGGTCAGCTAATTGCCCCCAACAATCTTGGGTCCTCAATTTACCTACCCCGAGAGGATGGAAGGCTGAGTCAACCTTGAGCCTGGTGGGATTCGAGCCTACAGCAGTTGTAGGCAGCTGGAACTTAAGTGCAGGCAATTAACAGCACTTAAGGCAAAAGAAGGAGAAGGGGACGGCAGAGAATGAGGGGGCTGGATGGAGTCACTGAAGCAGTCAGCGTGAGCTTAAATGGACTCCAGAAGATGGTAGAGGACAGGAAGGCCTGGAGGAACGTTGTCCATGGGGTCGCAATGGGTCGGACACGACTTCGCAACTAACAACAACAACAGAAGACTTCCAAGGTCCCTTCCAATTCTGTTATTCTGTTTTCACTAGGACTCCTGAATAGCTCCGAGACTGAAATTGTAAGGAAAAAGACCATCTCTGATCTGATTGCAAGATCACATCCAAATGAAACCTCTAAAGGAAGCAGAGGAACGGGTTTCGGTGACTGATCAATTTGGTTGTAGGCTAATCACCCTGCAATACTGGAATTACTCCTAAAGAAAACTCAGGGCTTCATTTCTTTCGCAGTCTAATTTGCACAATGAATTTGCAAGCTGCCAGGCCCTGATGTTAGCATTTAAACATACATTTTGGACATTAGTAATTTGACAGTAGATGCTTAATGTGCTGTCCAGACAGTATATAATTAATTGGGAATTGGGCTAGTGAAGTAGGAATTGGGAGCTGTCCCCTTAAGGGAATGCCTCATGGTAAATGTAGTTAATGCATCATGGGAAATGTAGTTCATGTCATGTGATCACATCTGTAATCCTGATTGGTCACTGAATTGACTCTTGGTTGGGTTGGGGGAGTTTCGTTACTCTTGCTTGGACCGAGCACCATGCTGGTGTCTCACCCTTTGCTCCATTGTTATGGGATGAAGATCACTATAATTTTACACTATGAAGTCAGCTATGCAAAGAATTGGACATTAGATGAATCTTGACATAACTGTGAGTTACACCTTGAGAATGCCTTGTGATCCAATAAAGAAACTTTGTATGGAAGCCTTTGCAGAGTTTGCCTGTCTGTCTTTATATTCAGCCAGCAATTAAAAGACAGAACAGTAAAAAGAACACTTAACCCACAAAGGATTCTCCCTGTGTTTTCCCCCCCTCCTCCTGGGCATCTCCCCAATCCAACCTGGAAAATAATAATCTATTTCTCCCCTCCACTTGATGGCTCATCTTGTTTTGAATGCTTTTGGCTCTTCTTCCCAGGCATCTCCACCTGCTCCTGCTTCTTCGCCTTAATCTGCAGGTCTCTGCTTTTTCATTATAGCCTCTCCTGCCCTGTTTTTCTCCTGCATATCCTTCTCAGCTCTTTCATTCTCCACTCCTGTTCATCCAGGGTGGGTGATTTCACTAATCCTGATGACCCCACCCAAACTGAGTCTCATACGAATGCTTCCACCTGCATGAGCACCTGAGGAACACAGCGCTGTGTGTATCCAACTGCACTCCCAGTTTGCTTGTTGTTGCTGTGTTGGAAGAGATATCCATCTGGTTCAGTTCCAGGCCAGGAGAAAGGCACTGGAGACAAAATGGAGGCTGGAGGCTGATTGGAAAGAGGGTCCATTTATTGATGAACAGAGAACCACGTGTTTGTAGCTCTAGTGCAGCTGACCACATGGAGTTGAGAGTGTGAGGAGGTATTTATACCTTCTCTTGGGCTTTGTACTTGAACTTCCTGTTCCTGGGCAAGAACATGTATCCTATTGGCTGTTGTCAGACTCCCATGGGGCCATGTACAAATCCTAGGCATTTGTCTGAGCTAAGTTTGGTTGAAGTTTGAACTGCTGGGGGTGTTGCGACTGAGATGATGCAATGAAGGGGCTTTGGGCAATTCCTATTGTGGCTGAGGGCTAATCCTACCTTTGCTGGATTTTGGGTGAGGGTATTCTCTTATGAATAGAGCTACCTATCTCTTTATCTCTTATGTACTGACATCTGTTGTGGCCTATTAAGGAAGGTGGGGGCTGCTTTCCAAGAGCATGTTCCTCCATTTCTCATCCAGGGAAATACAATATTCTGCCTTTTTAATATTTCTCAAAATATTAAAGAATATTCATTCTTCTAGGAGAGAGGTGGGTGCTAACTCTCTACAGTTGCTTCTCCAGAATCTTTTTAAACAGCATGAAGTAGCTTTCACTAATAGAATAATGGATTGATTCATGTCATCCAAATTAAAGCTAATTTAGCAGGGCACTTCTGTGCACCCCATTTTTTTCCACTCCCTCATTCTTTGAAAGACATTGAATGACAATCCACAGATCTTAACATGCTAAAACCAGGCACAAATGTTGCTCTCCTACCTCAGTGCTGGAAGTTCAAAAACGCTCCTCACTCCACCACTTCACACAAAGGGGAAAATGTTCTATAGGTAGGCAAGAAAAACCAAACGCGCAGGTATAGAAGAAGCAGCACTTGGCTCAATAGGTGTAACTGAGAGAGGGATCTTGGAGTCCTAGTGGACCATCACTTGAATATGAGCCAGCCATGTGCTGCAGCTGCCAAAAAAGCCAGCACAGTCCTAGGCTGCATAAACAGAGGGATAGAATCAAGATCACGTGAAGTGGTAGTACCACTCTATCATGCCTTGGTAAGGCCACGCTTGGAATACTACATCCAGTTTCGGTCGCCACAATGTAAAAAAGTTGTTGAGGGTCTAGAAAGAGTGCAGAGAAGAGCAACCAAGAGGATTAGGGGATTTGAGGCTCAAACATATGAAGGACAATTGCAGGAATTGAGTATGTTCAGTTTAATGAAAAGAAGGACTAGAGGTGACATGATAGCAATGGTCTAAGGAGAGGCCACAAAGAAGGTCAACCTGAAACATCTGCCTCCAAAGCACCTGAAGGCAGGGCAAGAAGCAATGGATGGAAATTCATCCAAGAGAGAACCAACCTAGAACTAAGAAACTTTCTGACAGTGAGAACAATCAACCAGTGGAACAGCTTGCCTTCAGAAGTTGTGGGAGCTCAATCACTGGAGGCTTTCAAGTTTTCAACAACCATTTGTCTGGAATTGTAGAAGGTGGCCTACTTGAACAAGAGGTTGGACTAGAAGACCTCCAAGGTCCCTTTCAACTCTATTATTCTGTTATTCTGCTTGCCCCTTCGTCCGTGTCTTTACTCATGTTATATTTGTCTGCCCAAACACAAATAAACAAATGAGCAAATAAGAGGAGAAATCCTATCATTGGGAAGAAGCGATCCCTCAGGCTGCCTCTCTCCTTGAAAGGCCTGTTAGGATATCTGGAGGCTGAGGGGCAGGGAGCAGCTAGAGCTCTTACAAATGAGGAAACAGGTCACCCACAAGCTTCCCACAGCTGCAGCAGTTCAAAGAAAGACCAGGTTTTCTGTGGTTTTCAATAAGCCACAAACATAGCCGGAAAGAATTAGCCATCAAACCAAAACAGTGTTTTGAGATCACCCAGGTGGAAAGTTCATTCTAGAAGAGTGCAAGGATCATCCTTTTGGGAGTCTGGACATGGATACATCTCACCAGAAGTAAGTTTTGGACAGGAAGCTGAATTAGATAACTCTAAAGCGGGTTATTGAAACGATTTTCCCAGTTGAGCTTTCTACCCTGAAAACGCTTGATCTTGTCTGAACTCGGAAGCTAAGTTAGATGAATGCGTAACTTTGTTCACTCTGGAATTTCTGTTGTTGGCATAATGATGGATTTTTGCTGACAAATCTACCGGTGAACTCTGTGTTGGGTAATCCTAAAAGAACTGTCTATCCCCAGAAAAAGTCTTGAGAAGGAGGCCTTAGATTTGAAAGGAATCATTGATTCCAGTAGGGTCAAACCTCCTATGGAAGAGGTATCCTGTTTGAGGCAGGTATGAGTTGGACTGCACAATCCCACACCATGTTTGGAATCCCCTTCTATTCAGCACTCATATTTTCTTGTTTTGAAGTTATCTTAATTTTAGTTCTAAGCACTCTTTCTAGTTTTTCAGAAACAATGGTTAAATGTCCTAAAACAATATTTCTTCTAGCCTTTCTCCCCATTTTGTAAAATATTGCATAGACATGTACATAGCAGGTTTATGCGGAATAGCTAGCTGTAATTGGCCATGCTGGAGGCCTACTGGAGAAGAGGCAAAAACCTAAACCATTGTTTGTTTTGTTATTTGAATTATGATTTTCTTTCCTTTTGGCCTTTGGGGTTAATTTTGGAACAGAATATGGGCTTGACTATTAAAAAAATATTCCTCAGTTGGTAAGGCATTGTCTGTTGATCTGAGACTGCCAGCCTTGGCATGTGTTAGAAGCCACAATGACATCATGTAGGTCAATTCTACAAATTATGTCAATTCCAAAATTCTTGTCATTTGTACAATGGCCTCATGACATTTGTGATGTCATCCCACTCTTGCCTTTGAGGAAATGGTTGGTTCTATCAATTCTTTATGAGGTGAAGAGAATGGAGGCCAAGATCCTGTTTCCTCAGATCTTCAGTGAGGTTCAGAGAGCTGTGGTAAAATCCTCTTCAGCCTCATAGGCTCAATGAGTGACCCTTTTCTGATGTGTCTAACTACTTAAATGATCATTTGCTCAATGAGATTCATGGTTGCCATATTTCTCAGTCTTCCAGTTGCTGGGGATAATGAGGAACCCTGGATGCATTTCTGGTTTTCCCAACTTGTATTGGGAAGAGACCAAAACCAGGTTGCCATATTGTGTCCTCAGTCAAATAGAGTAGGGATTTCTCATCCTCAACAGCTTTAAGTTGTATAGACTTCAACTCCCAGTATCCCCCAGGCAGACTGGCTGGCTGGGGAATTCTGGGAGTTGAAGTCCATACTTCTTAAAACTGCTGAGGTGCAGAAACTCTGAAATAGAGTTACAGCTGTTGTTTTTCATCCTCCCTTTAAACAATTTAGACAAGTACACAACGGACTGCCATATTGTCCAAAGAATGCTGAAAAGTACATGAAGGGAGTAAATGAAACCATGCCATACGCCATAACAACAAAATTCATCGCTGAGTTGAATAATATAACTGTCACTGCAATTTATCAGCCTGGCTTTTTCAGCTGCACATCTCAGCTCACAAGACAATGGCCTCTATTATTTCATGATAGAAAAAAAGACAGAAAAAAAGAAAGGAAACTTCCTTTTGAAGGAAAGTTGTGATTAAGAGGACCTGAATCAATTATTTGGGAAACTAATATCTAACCCTTGAAAAACTAAAAGAATGCCTTTTATCCTTCAATCAATTGATAGGAATGCAGATGATATACCTAGATGGTAGATATGGTAGATAGATGATAGATAGATAGATAGATAGATAGATAGATGGATGGATGGATGGATGGATGGATGGATGGATGGATAGATGGATAGATGGATAGATGGATAGATGGACAAACGGACAGATAGACAGACAGACAGACTCAGACAAACAGATATAGAGATAGAGACTGAGATAGAAACATAGATAAATAATAAGTAGATGTTATAGATAGATGATAGATAGACAGATAGATAAATGATAGAGACAGACAGACAGACAAACATTTGCCACAAGAACTATCTTAGAGAAATGACATACAGTAATCTAAGATAATTTATTTATTTATTCAACTTATATGGCTACTCATTCAAGCAAATAACTCTGGGTGGTGGTGAACAATCAGAACATTAATTAAAACCAATTAAAAAACCAGTACAATAACGTAAATATATACTGCAGCGGACATAAATTTGCAACAACACGGCCTAAGAAATATTGCGTTGATCATTAGAGTCACCGTTTTGGCACCTCCATGTATTTATGCCAAGCAAAGTTCTTTATTTGAACCTGGTATGGTTAATGCCCTGGAAAAATCTTTCATTTAAGGATTTGCTTAGCTTCTGTGCTAGAATTTAGATTTATTATAAATAGGCTTAGCAATGAGCTGAAATGGCTAAGGATGGGCCTCTCGTATTATATCCCCTATGCCTTCCTTATGACAGGATTTCAGGTAGATACACAAAATACCGTTCCTGAGAGTTGAACCAAGACAGAAGTTTTCACCTCCTCATCCAAGCCTTTTCCAAATGTCATCCCTTGCCTTCCCAAGCATTCCTGGTTCCAACATGGCTTATCCTGAAGCTATAGCAGTTGCCATACAATCTTCCATCTCCTACCTTTCATGAAAAGCATCAAGGCCACCAGAAGGACAGATGGGCTCATCTGGAGTTGAAGGTAGGCACCCATCATTACGTCGTCCAAGTCCCAACCTTGGCTTGGTTCTTTCCCTTTGCCGCTGTTGAGAACGTTCTGCTTCTGTCAAGTCCTTAAAAGATCCAGCTTAAACATTAAATATAAGTTGATGGCTCGGGCAGGGCGTTCTTTCTCATTTCTCAGCCACGCCTCCTTGGACTTGGCTGTTCAGCAGCTTCTTGCTTGCCTGGAGGGCTTTCTTCCATACATCCCATCCCACTCTCTAACCCATCACTTCCTTTTCCCAGCACTTGGAGGCTAGTTACTGGGGTGACGCCCCTACTGGGAACTAGAACAGCCAGTTGACGGGGGTTTTTGTGTGTGTGTTTTGTTTCTTTTTACATTCTTCATCCAGGACTTTGAGGCAGGAGAGAACAGCAATTAGAGGCAAGTCTGAACTTGGAGAAGCAAGAGATGGCAAAGACGATGGAAGACATGGAAAAGGAATTCCTCTTTTCTCCATCAAGTGAGGTCATGGCGGGGCTCTGCTTTGGTTGCCAGGGGGTAAACCTCATGTATATCAAAATACAGAGTTGCTAAGGCTTTTCTACCTTCCTCAGGAGGAATACAGGTCTTCCCCGTATTACAACAATTTGTTTAGAGAACATTCAAAGTTACGACCACAGGGGAAAAAAGGGACATGACCGTTTTTCACACTTATGACCATGGCAGCATCCCCAGATTGATGTGACCAATGTGACCAACGTTTGAATGCTTGGCAACTGGTTCCTATCAGCAGTGGGATCCTACCAGTTTCATTACTGGTTCTGTGATCGCACGTGTGCACTTAACGTGCGCACATAGCTTTCCCCAACCAGCTGAGGCCTGCAGTGCCAATCAACTGAGGGGAGAAAGAAGAAAAAACACAAGGGTGGGAAAGCCAATCCTGCACATTTCTCTTCTTTCTCCTCTCAGCCGATTGGAGACTTTTCCCCCTCCTCAGCTGATCGTTGGAGGCTTTTTTAAACTACCCATTCGGCCAAACCGGGCGAACTGGTAGCATACCACTACTGGTTCCTGTTTATGACAATGGCAGTGTCCTAGGGCCATGTCATCCCCTTGTGAGAACTTCTGACAAGTAATGTCTATGGAGAAGCCACTCAGCAATCTTGTTCCTAACTTAAGAACTGCAGCGACTGATTTAACAACTGTGCCAAGAAAGATTGTAAAAGCTCTTTAAGAAGTGTCACACTTACCAACAGAAATTTTGCACTCAATTGTGGTCATACCTCAAGGATGACCTATTTAGCCCTGCTTCTCCTACTGAACCGGCCCTTCCGGTGAAGAAGGGATTTATGGAAACTTGATTTGCCTAACAGTTAAGTGTGTCCACACCGTGTGATCCAAAAACTCAGCAGGTTGGTCATGAAAGTGTGATCCAAGCACTGTCTGTTTCTAGTTTAATGCATATCTTCTTTGACCAAAGCCTACAGACACCTCTGCCCACCAGCATGTAGATGCTAGACTTTGTAAAGCAGCCTGAGATGCTTCCAGACTTTGAAAACTATTCCCAATTCTCTAAAAGAGGAGGCTATGGGTGTATGACATGTGTCCAGGAAAAAGAATATGCAATTTATAGGGATATATTAAAAAGAACCTTGGAATGATTTTAACAGAAAGGCTAAAGAGAAGTAGCAGAAGAAGAGATGGAGAAATAAAGTCAGGTTTTAAATAATAGGCTTGGTGGGACAGGAATGGCGTTGATAATTAAGTGATCCTTGAGGGAATAAAGGATTATCTATATACAGTTAAACCTGTAGTTAACTCCTCTCTTGAGTTTGGGCATAATAAAGCTCACCTCCCATTACTTGCTGGGTAAGAATTGTGGAAAGACTGGTCGTAACTATTGTTATCTTCTCCTTCCTTCCCACTTTAGAAGGCTATTTTGTTTTATTTTTATGTTTTTTTGCTCACATTCTGTTCCTCATTTCTGCCCAAGGTTATGTAATACCAACGGGGAATCTGGGAGGCAGACCAATCTGTTAGTGCCATATTTTTTCCCCTTTGAATTTCTTACATCTCAAGTTCTTTCCTTCACATTTCATGCAGAAACGTAAAGACTCCCAACAAACTTCTCTCTCTTTTTCTTTCTCTTTCCGTCACTTTGCGTGAGAGGGGCAGCCATATAGATGTGATAAATAAATAAATAAATAAATAAATCCCTTTTCTTCTGCATCAGCTGAATTCAACTGGTAGTACGAGATGTTGTATCTAACTCCAGATAGTGGTTCAACCTGAGAGACGTGTTGCAAACAGAACAGAACAAAATTTAAAAAACAGGCTGGCAATTCTAATATAGTCCCACAAGCCTAACCAATTGCCGGACTGGCAACCTCAGCATAATAACAATAACACCAAAATCATCATAAAAAAACCAACAACCTCTGAAATTTTTACTTTAGATCAGGGGTGTCAAACTTGATTTTATTTAGAGCTGCATCAGGGTTGTGTTCAGGGGCGGGCCTGCTGAGGGTTCGCAGGGGTTTCGGAGAACCTCTAGCTAAGTTTCTGTGCAGTTCGGAGAACCCCCAAATTCCACTCCTGGCTGGCCCCACCCACCCTGCTTCGCCCCTCCAAGGACTCCCCACGTGGCCCGTTTTGGATGCAGGTAAGTGCAGGGCATGCATGGAGGCTCGGGGAGGGCGAAAAACGGGCCTCCCGGAAGTTCAGGAAGGCCGAAAATGGGCCTATTTCCGGCTTCCGGAGAGCCTCTGGAGCCCAGGGAGACTGTTTTCACCCTCCCGGAGACTTGAGGAAAGCCTCCGAGCCCGGGGAGGGCAAAAATGCCCCCCTTCGCCATGGTGCAGGAGGCCGACTAGCCATGCCTACCCTGGCCATGCCCACTCAGCAACCAGGCAGAGAACCCGCTGCTAAAACTTTTGAAGCCCACCCCTGGTAGTGTTTGACCTTGGTGTGTGTGTGTGTGTGTGTGTGGCCAGGGTGGGCATGGCCAGCTCAATGTCACTCATGTGGTGGCCCAAGCACTCTGCCAGTGAAAATGGGCTCCCGAGCTCCATTTTTGGCTGTGACGGCCTTCTGCGACCCTCTGCCAACAAAAACAGAGAGCTCCATTTTCACTGGCAGAGGCACCGTGGGCCAGTCCCTTGCTGTTTCCATGGTGGCCCCGCAGGCCAGATCTAAGCACCACATGGACTGGATCTGGCCTGCGGGACTTCAGTTCGACAGCCCTGCTCTAGATTTTTTTTCCCTTCAAAAAATAGCAGGAGCTGCGGATGCTGTGGTACTGTGGTTGCAGTGATGGGCCAAATTCAGATGGACTTGGATTTGTATTCATTTGTAGATCCCCAAGTGATCTTGGATCCTTCAGTCCCTCAGAATTGCCTTCCCGTGTGGTTGTGGGCATCGCACAGCAAGAAGGAATCCTAAATAGGGAAGTAAAATAGGGACATAGACCTCACAAATAAATAGATAACATACAAGTGCCAAATCAAAGTTTTGCAATCTTTAAGACTGACTTCCATGTAAGAGGAAGTGTGGTTAATTCTCTTTCCTCATTTTTTATTTTCAACACAAAAAACTTCTTCTTAAAGAAAAAGAAATGGGTCACGTATCTTGTTTTTTCTGTGCGGGAATTTATTTATTTATTTGGAAAATTGTATACGGCTGCCTACTTGCTCCTGGCGACTCATGGAGGCTTATGGGAAATATAAACACAACATAAAAGAAATCAAAATAATACAGAATAAAAATAATAAAATAATAACCCCCACACTTTCCCACCCCAGAGACAACACACACTCATATCAGCTATTTAATGGGCTCCATCCTGCTTTGAGTTCCCCAGGCCTACTGGCAGAACCCTGACTTCAGGGCCTTCCAAAAGAGTGTCAGAATGGAGGGATGATGTTCCAGGGGGAGGGAACCACCACAGAGAAGGCCCTTCTCCTGGGTCCCACCAGATGTATCTCCTTAGGAGATGGGACCCACAATATTCCTTGACTCCCTGCTCTAGTGGAAAGGATGGATGTGATCAGGGGTGGGATTCAGCCAGTTCAGGCTGTTTCGGGCGAACCGGATGTTAAATTTACATCTGGTTCACCGAACGGATAGTTGAACCAACTGGCTGGCCCCTCCCACCCCATCCCACCCCTCCCAGGAGTCTCCACGTCGCCCGTTTTGGATGTAGGTAAGTGCAGAATCTGCATGGAGGCTCTGGGAGGGTGAAAAATGGCCCTCCCGGAACTTCCAGAAATCTGGAAACGGGCCTATTTCTGGCTTCTGGAGGGCCTCCAGAGCCCGGGGAGGCCATTTTCTCCCTCCCAGCGACCTGAAGGAAGTCTCTGGACTCTGGGGAAGGCGAAAAATGGCCCTCCCAGAAGTTCTGGTAGGCCACGCCCACCATGGCCATGCCCACCCAGCAACCGGCAGAGAACTGGTTGTTGGGATTTTTGAATCTCACCCCTGCTTTGGTCCCCAAGAATGGTCTCTTCACCCCTTGGGATTTTTGAATCCCACCCCTGGATGTGACCAGCCAGCGAGAATGGAAGAGGGAGAGCCATTGGAGAATAAATAAGATGAATGGACAGGTGTAACTGATCCTTTTGTAATTCCTCCTTCTGCCATTAAACGCACATATGGAGTATAGGGGAAATCAGGGCTCCTTAGTGCTCTCTGAGCTTGGTTGTTTTCTTGCAGACTTTTCATTACTGATGACGTTACCTAATTTGGGTAACGGAACATCCACAAGAAAACAACCGAGATCAAAGAGTCCCGAGGATCCCTCATTTCCTTCTTTTTTTAAAAAAATAATGCTTTATTGAATTTTTTCCATTTATACATATTACCAATAGTTATTAAACAGTGCTGTGACATTATATATACATTTATGTGTCCTATCAAAACTTACTATGCATAATACTTTCATAGCCTCATATTTATTATATACATTATTTACAATTTCTGTGTTTATATCTATTATCTATCCAAATACCCCATGTTTCCCATACTGCATTGTATTCTGTGTCTGTTTTCCCTTTTAGTTCCATAGTTAATTTATCCATTTCCACACACTCTAAAATTTTTTTGATTATTAAGCCTTCAGGTGGTATAAAATTTTCCTTCCAGTACTGAGCATATGAAATTCTTGTTGCTGTTAATATATGCAATATAAGATATTTTATCTTCCTATTATAATTTTTTTTACTATTCCTAAGAGGAATAATTCCGGGACGAAATCAATTTTGTTTTTAGTTAACTCATTTTCCAGTATTTTTTCGCTTTGGGGGACCCCTCATTTCAACCCTGAGCTACCAATATTCTCCTTTACAGATAACTCCTCAGCTTACAACAGTTGGTTTTCTGATGGTTCAAAGTTACAGTTGCATTGGGGGAAAAAAGTGAGTTATGACCGCTTTTCACACTTGTGACCATGGCAGCATCCCCACATGATCAAAGTCCAGATGCTTGGCAACTGGCATGTATTTATGATGGTTGCATTTTCCCTGGGGGTCATGGGTGATCCCCTTTTGCGACCTTCTGATAAGCAAAGTCAGTGGGGAAGCCAGATTCATTGAACAACCGCATCACTGACTTAACAACTGCAGTGATTCACATAACAACAAGAACAGGTGTAAAATGGACAAAATCCACTTAACAAAGGTCTCGCTTAGCAACAGACATTTTGGGCTCAATTGTGGTCGTAAGTCGAGGACTACCTGTACCGGTACAGGGAAAATCCTATGGAAGCTTGTTTTGGGTTTGCCATCTGATCACAGCTCCCATCAAAAATATAGCAAACCCAGTTAGATCTTCTGCCTTCAAGGACAGCAGCAGAGATCTCTGAGTGAGATTGTACTGTAGCCGGCATTGGGTGATCTCATGAAGTTTCGTGTGTGAAATCCTTCCGCCCAGGTCAATGGAAAAGTTGGCAACTCTGTCCTGTAAAGGAATGACTCAGATGTAGCCTCTTTCCTACCTTAATTGTTGTATTAGAGAAGACACGGTGTCATCTTTATTACTCAGCCCAACTTGAGTCAACATCTGGGCCTCCAACTACTCCCCCATTGGACATGCCAGAACAAGAACATGCTTCATCATGCAGGCTGAAACTTCATAGAATGCGTACAGTTAAACAAATATGTGTGAGGCACAACAATCGAAACTTAAAATGAGGTCGTGGAAGAAAGTGAGGGAGAGAAGACAATGGTGTGAGTCAGAATACCTGGAACTCTTTCTAAGGTGGCTACACTCTGTGGCTTTAGGTAAGGGGCCTTCAAATTTGACAACTTTAAGACTTGTGGGCTTCAATTCCCAGAATTCCTCCTCCAGTCACATTAGCTCAGGAATTCTGGGAGTTGAAGTCCACAAGTCTTAAACTTGCCAAGTTTGAAGATCCTTGCTTTAGGTGACCTCTTCTGGATCAAAATCGTAGATTTAAAGAGTTGCATGACAAATAATTTCCAGTTCCACAAGGGGAATTTTTTTTTCAGTTCTTGGTTTTGTTTTTCTTTCTTCTTTCTCCAGAAGAATTTCAGCTAGTTCTATGGTAGTTAAGAGTTTGGGCAGCAAGTTAAAAATAGAAGGTAACATGTTGCAACCATTACATGGCCCATTTTGGGGAAAAACTGAGATGAGTTCAACAAGAAATTTACCCTATAAAGAAAGGATGGGTGCGGTTATAAGCCTCAATGTAGCTTATATACTTATAAGAAAAAATAGTGTGGTGTTATTCCATATTGTCCCATATTGTTCTCCAGTTAGTTGGGTGGACATTTATCTGTTTAATTGTTAGATTGTTATCCTGCCTTTTGAGAGAAACAGGTTTGTTTGGCATTTGTCACTGTGTTCTTCTAGAATGAATTGTGGGTATGTGCGACGGATAAATGTGGAGGAAAAGCTCATAAAAGTGAGGTGCATTTTCCTGAGAGTAGGGTTAACTAAACTCATTAGAACAAACTTCCTGTGAATATAGACAGAGAATATTCTTTCAAAATTCCAGTTGTGTAGTTTGGTACTAGTTTTTCTTCTTCCTACTTTTTTTTTTTACACAACATTTAGAGAGCATGTGTGAGGGTTAATTAATTAATAATGAATTAGACATATCATCAAATCAAATCTTTATTATGGTCACAGACCAGCATGAGAAGGGTAAAATGCAAACAATAATTTGAAACGCTAAAAATATAAAATGCACAAAAGTTTAAAAAATTAAATAATTATATATACACACACACACAAATGTATACACACACATGCAAATCTAAAAAAAACAAGCAAACAAAAAGGGATAAAAACATTAAGTAAACATTAAAAAAACTATGGTTAGCCAAGCTAATTAAATCTATCATAATAGAAACCACTCTGATCTAACATGTTAAATATATAATGATATATCTATAGTTGCCCCTGTAACTAATTATCACTCTACGTGAACATGGAATTAAAAAACCCATTGTAACAAAAGAAAAACCACAAATAATAATAATAAAGATTGAACTATTGTTGTTAGTCGCGAAGTCATGTCCGACCCATTGCGACCCCATGGACAATGTTCCCCCACGCCTTCCTGTCCTCTACCATCCCATGGAGTCCATTTAAGCTCACGCCGACTGCTTCAGTGACTCCAGCTAAACAACTAACAATCATATATATAGCTTCATGCTTGAGGGGCTCTTATTTTTTTTTTTTTTAATTACATTTATATGCCGCCCTTCTCCGAAGACTCAGGGCGGCTTACAATTTTTGGAGCACAACCCAATGCGCTCAGCAATAGCCTTCATTCCATTGTATATGCCTGCTTATTACTAAGCGGCATTTTTACAAGGTCAGCTAATTGCCCCCAACAATCTTGGGTCCTCAATTTACCTACCCCGAGAGGATGGAAGGCTGAGTCAACCTTGAGCCTGGTGGGATTCGAGCCTACATTAATTGTAGACAGCTGGATCTTAAGAGCAGGCATTTACAGCCTGAGCCACCAAGGCTATTTGTGAGGGAACATCCAGATTTCATGCAAGACTGAGGTAAAACCAGCTCTTCAGGGGCTTACAAAATGCTTCTTGGGTTGTTGGGAGGGAGGCCAAGAAAATCTGGGAGTAGGACTTGTATTCTCAGGGGGCAGGTGCTGCAATCCAGAAGATGCGATTCTGGCCCCCAGAAGTGGGACCAAGACTCTGCCTATCATCAGATCTAGAAGGATGAATAGAAGTCTCCTTCAAATGGACAAATTTTGGAACTAAGAGTTTGATCTGACTTAAACAATGAAGATTATATTTTCCACTTCTTTCTTTTCAGATAGAAGGAACAGACAGGCCTATGAATTGGCATGGATTATTCGTGGTTAGTCCCAGTGGGGTTCCAAAATTAGCTGATTTTGCCCCTGCCGTGCTGGTCAAAATATGGAGCTATTCTGAAGAAATTCTTGAAAATTATCTTCTTGTCTAAACCGCCTGACTGCATAGTTAACTTGGTTAGTGAGTCAACCATTTTGGGGCTCGTCCAAAACACTCCACAATGAACTGACCTACCGGACTGAGTTCATACAGAGCCACACTTAACATAGGAGCAGACAAACACAAGCCTAACCATATACAGATAGGCCTTGACTTACAACCATTCATTTAGTGACTGTGCAAAGTTACAGCAGCACTGGGGGGAAAAAGTGACTTTAGGCTGTTTTTCACACTTAATAACTGCTTCAGTATCCCCATGGTGACGTGATCAACATTTGGATGCTTGGCAACTGGCATGTACTTATGATGGTTGCAGTGTTCTGGAGTCATGGGATCATCTTCTGTGATCTCCTGGCAAGCAAATGGGGAAGCCAGACTCGATAAAGAGCCATGTTACTAACTTAATAACTGTAGTGATTCACTTAATAGCTGTGGCAAGAAAGGTCGTAAATAGGGCAAAACTCAACAACTTAACAATGGAAGTTTTGGGCTCAGTTATGGCAGTAAGTCAAGGACTACCTGTATGTCAACCACTTAACACATGGAGTGACTAGTTTTTTAAAATGGTAATGCACATTGTACAAAATTAACCTCTGGTTTTTATAAGGGTGCTTTGATGTATTATAGTGTTTCTCTTGTGTTGGGTTTGGACAAGAATATTAAACCCCAGGGCAATCCCGGACCTCAATGACTTATTGATATTGACTCTGTCTGAAGCAGCTATAAACTTCCCTGGTGTCAAAGATTGAGAATTGAAGCTAGCAGGTTTGAAACTGGTTGGATGACTTCTGTGGCGCCCAGGAAATTAGGGTGTGTGAATGGGCATGGATCATGTGTGGCAGCTGCTTGCTCTGGGCTGGTTCTTCCACGTGCTCTGATCCATGCTTGCTTCCCAAAAGAAATGTAACCATCATAATTAAAAGACTGATAAGAAGAATTCTGTAAATGTAAATAGCTAGCTTGGT
This sequence comes from Naja naja, assembly GCA_009733165.1. Taxonomy (NCBI): domain Eukaryota; kingdom Metazoa; phylum Chordata; class Lepidosauria; order Squamata; family Elapidae; genus Naja; species Naja naja. Next base: position 23,165,776 of record CM019160.1, on the reverse strand, counting down.
TGAGCTGGCACATTATTTGGAAGGTATGACTTCAAATGGCAGCTGAGCTGGCTCAGATATGGGACTATGAAACACTTAAGAGGGGTCATGAGTTGTGGGCCAGATAGGTGGCTATAAACACAGAAAATACAGAGTAACAGAGGGGATACACACACACACACACACACAGAAACACCGAGGCAAGTACACATTTGTTGTTTTGCACGGTTTCTGGATTTTAAAAAAATACATTCTAGAATATTTTAAAGATGTGACATCATATTGAACTGACATTGAATTAATAGGTGTGTGAACTACTTAAATAGTTTGCTATCCTTTTTTGTTATTGTTTTCTCTCCTCTTGTTTAATTTGTTATTGCTTTCTGTTTTTTTTTGTAGGTTTTTTAAAGGGGAATTCTTATCATTTTTGGATACTTTAAAAAACACATTTGTGTGAAACAAAACATTTTTGGTTCTGTTTCACTGTACTTTTGTGCAAAACATATTCAAATAAAAAAGCTGAATAACTAAAAAAATTGCAAGGTGATTTTGTCACTTCCATGCCTTTCTTGTAATTATGTTTTCATTACATTTTTAGTATATGTTTCTGTCTTCTGTTTTATTAACCTCTTTGAGAATCCATGCTAGATGAGACAATAAGTATGAACTGAGGAATAGCAACAGAAATTACAGGAAGTCTCATTTAGTGACTGGCTTTGACTGCCTTTTTAAATGACTGTTCAGAGTTACGATGGTGATGAAAAAGTAACATTGCAACCAATCCTCGCATTTATGACCTTTGCAGACCAACCTTGGTGTTGATATCTTTGCTTTTTCATATGGAAGATTGTAAGCACGGTTGTGGTTTCACTTAGCAATTGCTTCTCTTAATGACCGAGTTGCCAGGTTTGAGTGCAGTTGCTAAATGAGGACCGGCTGTAATGCATCAGGCTATAAATTGGATTGAAATAACAAGGTAGGTCAAGTCTGGTGTGATTCACACTGCAAAACTGAAATTCTGCTTGCTCTACCACTCTTTCTGAAATAGTAAGGTTCTCATGATTTTTGCATGCCTGTTAATAATCCCAACCTTGGCCTGTTGGTTGAGCTCAGCTTGTTACACCAGCCTGGAAATGAATAATATATTTCATGCTACCTTTTTTTAAAAAAGGAAATTTTGGTGGCTTCCTTGCCTCTTGTCTGGATCATCTGTTTTTATTGTTTCCTGTCCCAGATTAACTCCAATAGCCCAGGAAATTGTGCAACATGTATTGTGAATTGCAGAAGCCTGTAAAAGAAACCTTGGATGGTTTGATTCAGCCCTGGGCCCACGTCAGCATGCAAGAAGGTATGACGGTTTAAAATGCTAAGTGGCAAGTTGATTCACAGCTTGGTAAAAACAATATCGTTTTTGTTTTTCTTTTGCATACATTACGTGTAGGAAGTGGAGTCCTAACCAAGGTAGGTGTGAGGCACTCATCCTTAACTATGCCCATTTGCACATTATTCCCACACCAGCTACCAGGTGGTATCATGGGATCTTATGCAATACCGTGTTTCCCCAAAAATAAGACACTGTCTTATATTTTTTTTGGCTCCCAAAAACACACTAGGTCTTATTTTCGGGGTAGGTCTTATATATTTATGGTGCCAAATAATGGGTGTGAGTGTGTAGGGGGGGGTGTTTCGCGGGCGCACGGTTGCTCCCTGAAAAGTCTTCCTGGAACTGGAGATTTACATTAGGTCTTATTTTCGGGGTAGGTCTTATATTAGGGCAGGTTTAGAAAATAGTGCTAGGTCTTACTTTCGGGGTAGGTCTTATTTTCGGGCAAACACGGTAGCACAGAGATCCAAGAATGGAAGGGGGGATGAGGGACAGAGGGAGCAAAATAGAGAGAGGGAAGGAGGGAGGGAGCGAGAAAGCGAGATGAGCTCAGTGAAGCATAGAGAACAGCAAGAACTCCCAAGGTTAAAAAATAAAATAAAATGCACAATGTAAAAGAAACAATGCTGACTCAAAGTCATTTATGGCCAAGCCAAGTCTCCAAATACAAGAATAAAAGCCACATGAACGACATAAAAATTCAACGTATTCTCCAAGCACCTGAAGGCAAGACCAGAAAGCAATAGATGGAAAACAAGAAGCAATGGATGGGAACAAACCTAGAAATGAAGAAAAGTTTCCTGACAGTGAAAACAATTAATCGCTGGAATGGTTTGCCTTCAAAAGTTGTGGGTGCTCCATCACTGGAGGTTTTGAAGAAGAGATTGGACAGCCATTTGTCTGGTATAAATGGAAATGGCATAAAGTCTGCTGCCTGAGTAGGGGGTTGGACTAGAAGACCTCCAAGGTCCCTTCCAACTCTGATATTCTGTATTCTGTATAAAATGGTGGTAGTTTGGTCCCCTGGGAAGGGGCATAGGAAAGGCAGGCAATGCCTTCTCTCACATGTGTCCCCCAATAAAGCCCATCCCAGATAGGAGATGCTGAGACCCTCCTAGATTCTTAGATGGCTTAATTTTCAGGAAGGTACATACATAGGTATGCCCTTGCTCAAATAACAGATCAAACAACAAATAGGATCTGCAATGTATTACCGAAGCCATGTGTGATGACCCAGGGCATGGCACGAAGGCAACACAATCAGACAAGCAATAAGAGTCCCTTTATTATCTCCAACTTGCCCCCAGTGTCCAGGTTACCTTCTGGCTGGAGAAAAACTCTTCCAGGAACAACCTTTGATTGCAGAAAATTGAGTCCAAAACATGAGCAACACAAACTGTAACTTAAAGTCCAAACAAGCCAACCCGAAGTAATTAGTTTGGCAGGGCAGGAGCAAGAATTTCAGACTTGAAGGCACGGCAAAACTCACACGGTTGGGAAGACGCCAGGAACACAGATAAGCCACGACAGCACAGGATAAAGTCATGTTTGCTCCCAGCAGCCTGCCTTTCTTATCAACTGTCTTCTCAGCTGTGGCTAATGAAGGGAATCAGGGCCCTTTCCTCCCCCATATGCCACAGAACCCACTTTGGTCTCTTCTCCGTTCCTCCCTGCATGCCCTAGGATGAAGAGGCAGTGGGCCTGGTTCTTCCTCTGAACTCCCTCTCCCTTGTTCTATTCCCCCCCGCTGCTCTGCCTTCCCCAGCCTCCTAAACAGCCAACAGAGCCACACTCCCATTCCCCGTCAGCTGTCTGGCTCCCTCCTGGATTCAGACTTTGACAGGGGCATGACACCATGAAGTCAGATAAGGAAAACCAGCTTTGGGAAATATTTTAGAACAGATGTTATGCGCACAGCCTCTAATTCATTCTTTCACTTTCAGAGCACAAAGTTCTACAGATGAAGCCAGGAATGCAAAATGAAAATAGTAATGTGGCCCAGGGCAGACTCATTTTCAGTTCTTTTTTTGCCTCTGGAAACTTGAATTTCTGTCCATGCACGTCAATTTAATTTTCCAAATCCTAGTAGGTTGATTAAGTGGTTGTCCACCCCCCTTTATGGATCAATGGGTTTTTAACAGTCCCAGAGGTGTTAATACTACTGGGGCCATTCAACACTCTTTAATATTATTAAACATTAACAATGAATTAACCCTGGGCTTGGAGAGGCATTTCACTGTATTTGGTAAGGATTGAGAAGCCGTTCATTCTGTGCTGAGCTGCAATTAAAGCCGGAGTAGAAGAGATGAGGGCTGCAAGATCTTTCGGAAAGGAAAAAAAAGCCTTTAAAAGTTTAACAAAACACCCAAAAAACATTGCAAGTTTAGCAACATGAAGAACTTACGGTTTTCTAAAACTGTTTAGCACGGCTGTCATATTTATATGGAACCTTTTCTCTGATAATCTTGGGAAGGCATGCTTCAAGCATTTCATTCTCAGAACATTGCAAAGCCTGTCTTGTCTGGTAGGTTAGGGTGAGATGGATTAAGAAAGCCCACCCTTACATACATAATCTTGGCTGCCAAACTCCCGGTAACCACAAGGTGGCAGCAAAAAGAACACATAGGCCACCTATAGGACCTCTTTCGCAACACAGTCGTTCTCGAAACCAATAGAAGAGAATCTCTGTAGTTCAGGGTTGAACTGTGGAGTCCTGGGTGCTCCCTCAGCGTTGTTTGCTTGCAGACCTTTCATTATCTGACTAGGTAACATCATCAGTGTTAATGAGTGTGGGGTTTGCTTCTTGTTTATATACAATAGCTTGCCCTGCCAACATTGGCGGAGGTGTAGTTTTTCTCCTTGGTGGTTCTTTAATTAGGGTATTGTTTGCCTAGGGTTAATCCCTGTTACTTATTTTAGGTGTTGGCTGCTGGAGAGAATGTGGCCATTTTGTTCTTGCCTTTGTGTTTCCTTCCTAACTTTGTTACTGTCTCTTTCAAATAGGGGGTAGATAGGTTTATTTCATTTTTTTATGTTCAAACATTTTAAAGATGTGACATCGTTTTGAACTGACATTGAATTAACAGGTGTGTGAACTACTTAAATAGTTTGTTAGCTATCCTTTTTTGTTATTGTTTTTCTCTCCTCTTGTTTAATTTGTTATTGCTTTCTGTTTATATTTTTTTTGTAGGTTTTTTTAAAGGGGGATTCTTATCATTTTTGGATACTTTAAAAAAACACATTTGTGTGAAACAAACATTTTTTGGTTCTGTTTCATTGTACTTTTGTGCAAAAACATATTCAAATAAAAAAGCTGAATAACTAAAAAAAAATGCAAGGTGATTTTGTCACTTCCACGCCTTTCTTGCAATTATGGTTTCATTGCATTTTTAGTATATGTTCAGCCAACCGCACTTGCTTGCGCTGGTGATTTTACCTAGATGCACACAGGGGTGGGCTTCAAAAATTTTAGCAAAGGGTTCTCTGGCCAGTTGCTGGGTGGGCGTGGCCAAGGTGGGCATGGCCTAGTCGGTCTCCTGCACCATGGCTGGGGGGGGCATATTTGGCTTCCCTGGGCTCTGGAGGCTTTCTTCGAGCTTCTGGGAGGGCGAAAATGGCCTGCCCAGGCTCTGGAGGCTCCCTGGAAGCCAAAAACAAGCCCATTTTTGGCATTCCCAAACTTCCATGAGGCCCGTTTTTCACCCTCCCTGAGTCTCCACACGCACCCTGTACTTACCTGCATCCAAAACGGGCTGCATGAGGACATCTGGTTGGGGTGGGGCGGGGTGGGAAGAGCCATCCAGGAATAGGATTTGGGGGCTCTCTGAACTCCGCAGAATCGTAGCTAGGGGCTCTCTCGAACTCCTGCGAACTCCCAGCAGCGCCACCCCTGAGTGCATAGTGAAAAGTCAAACAACCAAGGTAAGAGAGCATCAAGTTCCAGAAGGATAGAGAGCAGAAAGGCAAAGAGAGAGAGAGGGATTTAAACTAGATAGAGAAGGGGGATAGCGGGATAAAAGAGAGGAGAAGGAACAAGAAACAAGAACAAAAGATAGAGAGACATGGGAATTACATAATGAAGAAAGAAACTTGTTTGCATAGAGATAATGGCTAATCTATTAAAAAGGGGGTTCTGCAGAAGAAATGGTAATAAGAATATATTGTAATTATAAAAGAGTAAAACAATAGGGGTTACTGACAATCTTTACTGGTAAAAGGTCACATTTTTATTTCTTATTTATAAAAGAAAGGTAAATGATGATTAGATAAATTGAATTAATTGAAATGATTTTAGAAAATGTCTAAAAATGAGATTTGTCAATAACCAAGATTAGTTATTTTTATTATTATCTTGGAACCATAAATAAACCTTAGGGGGGATATGTGTTGCAGAACCCGATCGATTAGAGATATATTGTAAGGTAGCTTTTCTTTTCTCTTTTTTTTTTCTTCTTTCTCTATCTTTCGTTTTAAAGGGAATGATTATGATTATGCTACTATATTAACCACTGAGGTGTCACTTTCAAAGTAGTAAAAGGGGGCAAGTCTAGGTTTTTTCTCTCATTCTTTTTAGTGTCAAAATTTGTACGGATTTAGAATTATGGAGAGAATATGTGATGAAAGGGCAAATCTGATGGACAAAAGAATTCTGTAAATGATAAAAGAGTATTAACAATGTGAAGATAATTAAAGGATAGATATGGATGAACTTTATCTTTAATATGATGGGCAAATATATTGTTATTTGTAAGATTTATAAATGATGTTTTTAATATATATATATGTTTGCAATTAACTTGAAATGAACTGGGGGGGTTACACAGATTGAGATTAAGATTTGAGATTAGGATTAATTTCTTTGACCCTTTGTCTGTTAAAATGGAATAGAAGTGAAGTTAAATGCTTAAAATGAATATAGATCTACTGTCATATTTGCATGTAAAAGTGACGACCCGGGAACATGCTGTCTACTGAAAAGAGCTGTTTTAAAAAATTGTTAAAAATTGAATAAAATTTGTTTAAAAAAAAAAAAGGACACCACATCTCTAAAGCATCCCAAACTCATCCAGCAAGTCTCCTGTCTGACTAATGTTGAAATCCCTTTGCTTTTTTTGCTTTCAACTGATAACTCGAATTTCAGAGTGTCCCAGGAACAGTCAATATCTGGCAGTGAATCAGAAAAGAAGAATAACGACCTTTAAAAGGTTAATTTTAAGTGGCTTTCCGAAATGGGACACGCTTCACTTTTTTGCTCCTGGTTTGTAAAATGCCTTTACAATATAAACAAGCTGTTCATTTGATTAATGGTGGTAATTGTGATTCTCCTTAGCTCTAACCTTTCATTAAATCTAAAATTGAAATAATTGTTAGGTTACTAATTGACGAATTCACCACCAGTCAATTGCAAAAGGCAGCTTTACTTAGAATAGCTTACATCCTGTGAAAATATCTGTAACACCATCAAACACCCACAATCTGCCTGTTCCAGGTCATTGGGAAGGACTGGATTTGTCAACAGGCAGACCAAAATGCCAAATCCAGTCTGAACATTTATTTATTTATTATTTATTTATTAATTTGACTTGTATGCTGCCCCCTCTCCAAAAGGATTCGGGGCTGCTCACAACTAAAATCACAACAATAAATTATTTACCTAAAAACAAATTAAACCAAAACAAGTCAAATCTGAAATTAAAAACCCCATGGTTAAAACAACCATCAAGCCCTCCCTCCAGGAGGTCAGCACAGCCCGGACTGCGCAAATAACCAGGTCTTTAGATCATGGCGGAAGGTGCGGAGATCGGGGGCCGACCAGAGCTCCGGCGGAAGCTGGTTCCATAAAGTGGGAGCCGCCACAGAATAGGCCCTCCCCCGGGTCACCGCCAAGTGACACTTGGTCGCAGACGGCACCCCGAGGAGCCCCCGTCTGTGCGCTCGTACAGGGCAGTTGGTGTTTGATGCTGGCAGGAGTCATTCAAGTAAATACCCCGGACCCATGCCTTGTAGGACTTTGAATGTTAATACAATGTTAATACATCTGGCTGATGGTGTGATGAACATCAAACACAAATAAATTAACATTGGAGATATATGCGGCTTCTAAAATAACAATATTGTAATAATTATTTTGCTGATTGCCCTTTTAGTTCTGCGACACTGGACATGATGTGATGGTGGATAAGAGAGGTATAATTAAATTTGCCTTTTGAAAATATGAGAATAATTCTGTAGTAAAACACTTTTTAAAAAAGGTAACTCATGTAGGAAGAATAACTTATTTATATTAAGGGGGAGTGATGGCTCAGTGCTTAAAGACACTGAGGTCAGCTGGAAAGCTAATAGCCCAGGTTTGAGACCCAAGTGCAATGGGTGATTTTCCATTGCTGCCTCAGCTCCTGCCTACCTAGCAGCTCAAAAGCAGGCAAATGTAAATAGATTAATAGGTACCACTTCAGGCAGGAAGTGCGGGCAGATGACATAGATTTTGTAACTTGCTAACTAACATCGTTACTTTGTGTTTTAATTAATTTTCTCTCTTTTAAAATGATGTTCAGGTTTATCAGCTTTTAACATTCCTAAACTGATAAGCAGGCTGGAGACTAGCTGCAGATAAGAAAAAAATTTGTTAGAACAAATTGGGGTCTGGTTTATCTCTTGGGTGAACTCTACACAACCTTTTTCCTTACAATTTACACTGACATCAGACCTCATTTTAAGGAACATGTGTGATATTATGAGATGCAAATATGTAACATGTTTGACTACGTGTAATGGATTGCCTATGCAAAGGGGAGGTTACTTTTACCCTGTCCAATCAACTTTCCCCCTGCGTTTTCTTTGTTGTGTTAAGTATAAAAAGGAATGGAAGATGGATTTCGAGGTTCTCTCTCCTTTTTCATAGAGAGATCCCACTTTATCAGGGTAACCTAATAAACTGTTTTTAAATGATCTTCTGACTCGGTTGCTTATTTGGGAAAGTAAACTGAGGCAGAACCTAGGGCCAGGTTTGGCTATCAGAAGGTAATAGCATTCCATGTGCCTTTGGGGCAGAGGTGGTATCCAGCAGGTTCTGACCAGTTCTGGAGAACCAGTAGCGGAAATTTGAGTAGTTCAGAGAACCGGCAAATACCACCTCTGACTGGAAATTTTAACAGTATCCTTCCCCTGCCACGCCCACAGAACCGGTGGTAAAAAAATTGAATCCCACCACTGCTTTGGGGTACAGGCATTCTGGCCACATGACCAGGGGTGGGATTCAAATTTTTAACAACCGGTTCTGTGGGCGTGGCTTAGGTGGTAGGTGTGGCTTGGTGGTCATGTGACTGGGTGGACATGGCTTGGTGGTCATGTTATTGTCTGGGTGTGACCAACTCAATATCACTCACATCGAGGCACGCATCTTCTTGCCTGGCCTCTCATGACTGTGGAGATGCTGCAACAGTTGTAAGTGTGAAAAACAGTCATAAGTCACTTTTTTCAGTGCCATTGTAACTTTGAATGGTCACTCCACACAAGCAAAGTACCAGCAAAAGAGGGGGGAAAAACTCCAGAGAAGTTCCTGAGACAGGAGGTCTAGTCCTGCCAAAAATGTAATAAGGGTAAACGGAGAGGCAGTTTCTGTAAGCAACACCAGAATGTTTCCTTCCTGCCTTCCTTACAGGACTAGGCCAGTAATTTCTTCTAACAACCGGTTCTCCGAACTGCTTAGAATGTTAACAACCGGTTCTAGAAAATAGGTGCGAACTGGTAGAATCCCACCCCTTCACACGACCACGGAAATGTCTTCTGATAACGCTGGCTCCCTTGGCCACAAAACAGAGATTAGCATCACACCCTAGAATCGGACACAACTGGACAGGGAAAAAACCATTACCTTATGAAGGATACAGTGGGCCTATAATGACAAACTGTGATATAGGAGTAAAAGAGGATAGAGCTGAGAAATCCTCAATTTGACTAAAATTAAAATTCAGTTAATTAAATGCTGCTCATTCTATTGCTCCTGACATAGGAAGCATTGAGCCGTGATGGCGCAGTGGTTAGAATGCAGTATTGCAGGGCCAACTCACTGGTTACTCCAGGACAGTGGTGGGATTCATTTTTTTACTAACAGTTCTGTGGGCGTGGCTTGGTGGGTGTGGCTTGGTGGGTGTGGCAGGGGAAGAATACTGTAAAATCTCCATTCCCACCCCACCCCACTAACCTGCTTTCCAGCTCCATTCTCCTGTGCAGGGCAACCAAAGAAGACCCAGCCAATCAGCTGGGACTCAATGGGAGGCAGAGAAGAGATGGGGGCAGGGCCAGTCAGAGGTGGTATTTGCCGGTTCTCCGAACTACTCAAAATTTCTGCTACTGGTTCTCCAAGAACTTGTCAGAACTGGCTGAATACCACCTCCGCTCCAGGAGTTTGATCCTGACCAGCCCAGGGTTGACTCAGCCTTCCATCCTTCCGAGGTGGGTAAAATGAGGACCCAGATTGTTGCGGGGCCATAAGCTGACTCAGTAAACTGCTTAGAGAGGACTGTAAAGCACTGTGAAGCAGTATATAGTCTAAGTGCTATTGCTATTTCTGCCATTGGTCTTGTGAGAAATGATTATTCGATGGCAAGTTTGTTTCCAGATGATGCCACAGTGACCTGAGATTTCCTTAAAGCCTTAAAAGCATCACAAAAATATGAAAGAAGAAAAACAGTTCTGTAGATGTCTATTAGTGCTTGTATGGAAAATTCTTAGTTTTATCACAGCCCATTATGGAATTGGATACTGTGTTATCCCCAGTAAAGAAAATTTTACTTTTAGAGTGTGTACAATAAAAGGATAACCTAAATTTATTTATTTAGTGTATGGCATATCATACATGAACTGGCTATATATATTAACATTTCATCTAGATTAATAAAACACAATCGAATATACATGTTAAAAAGATCTATTGCTTAAATACCAACCTAAATACATCCATGGAACAAATAGCCACATAAGATGTTTGCCCCCTCTAGTGGCATAATAGCAGCATTGCACTCATTTAACTTTCCCAAATCAGCACAGGTGGTCCTCAACTTATGACCACAATGGAGCCCAACATTTCTGTTGTTAAGTGAGACATTTGTGAAGTGAGTTTTGCCCTACTTTAAGGCTTTTCTTGCCACAGTTGTTCAGTGAATCACTGCAATTGATTAGTTAGTAACCCAGTCGTTAAGTGAATCCGGCTTCCCCATGGACTTTACTTGTCAGACGGTTGCAAATGGGGAGCACGTGATTGTCATAAATATGAGTCAGTTGCCAAGCAGCTGCATTTCGATCACGTGACCACGGGGATGCTGCAAAGGTTGTAAGTGTGAAAAACGGTCATGAGTCACTTCTTTTAGGGCCATTATAACTTTGAATGGTCACTAAACAAATGGTTGCAAGTTGAGGATTACCTGTACAGGTAGTTCTTGACTTACAATGGTTCATTTAGTAACTGTTCCAAACTACAAAGGCACTGAGAAAGTGAGTTATGACTGTTTTTCATGCTTATGACCTTTGCAGATGAGGTGGTATTCAGCGGGTTCTGACCAGTTCTGGAGAACGGTAGCGGAAATTTGGAGTAGTTCGGAGAACTGGCAAATATCACCTCTGACTGGCCCTGCCCCCATCTCTCTCTGCCTCCCGAGTCCCAGCTGATTGGCTGGGTCTCCTTTGGTTGCCCTGCACAGGAGAACGGAGCTGGAAAGCAGGTTAGTGGGATGGGAAGCAGAGGTGGTATTCAGCCAGTTCTGACCAGTTCTGGAGAACCGGTAGTGGAAATTTTGCATAGTTTGGAGAACCGGCAAATACCATCTCTGACTGGCCCTGCCAACCCCATCTATTCTCTGCCTCCTGAGTCCCTGATCGGCTGGGTCTCTTTTGGTTGCCCTGCCCAGGAGAATGGAGCTGAAAAGCAGGTTAGTGGGGTGGGGAGGGAATGGAGATTTTGCAGTATCCTTCCCCTGCCACGCCCACCAAGCCACACCACACCCACCAAGCCACACCCACAGAACCATAGTAAAAAATTTTGAATCCCACTACTGAGCATCCCTGTGGTTAAATGGTCAAAAATCCAGACCCTTGGCAACTGACTTGTATGTATGATGGTTGCAGTCCTCTGGTGTCATGTGAGCACCTTCATCCAAATTGAAAAACCTTCATCCTCAGTGTCTGTGGAGATTCTCAGCCCTCCAGGCCATGGTTGTCTCAATAGTGCTTTTTCAAGAGGCAACTGGACTTCCTGAATTGGATGCTGGGGAATCGAAGATTTATCTTCCTTGCAGTCAGGTGGTCATCTGCATCCTTCGAGAGGAACGTTGAGGCCACTTGGAGGTTTATCTGTGTCCCCAGGGTCACCTGAGTGGTGCAAATAATTCCTGTAGTCTGCAATATTGTTTCCTCTGGAAATCCATTCCTTTTCTCACACCGTTCCAAGGGTGTTCATCCCAAATTGTATAGCTAAAAGTCTGTAGAGATTCTCAGACCTCCAGGTCATAGTTGTCCCAAAGGTGCTTTTTCAAGAGGCAGCTGGACTTTCTTGTTTTTTTTCTTTTGAAGATGTTTCGCTTCTCAGCCAAGAAGCTTCTTCAGCTCTGACTGGATCCTTCCATTCCCTACCATCCAGTCAGAAATGAAGAAGCTTCTTGGATAACAAGCGAAACGTCTTCAAAAGAAAAAAACCAGAAAGCCCAGTTGCCTCTTGAAAAAGCACCTTTGGGACTTCCATCCTCAGTCTTTTTTGCAAAGGGCCCACTGATCTCCTGGCTTAATCAGAAATTCCCTCTATTCATCTCTTGTAAAAGTCCCTTGTCCATCTCTACCTCCCCCTCTTTTATTGGTTATGGCCTGTATCAAAAACCAGCATTTTGTCTTCTTTTGATCTCAACGTTTGTCTCGGAGGGCCTTTGCTTTTATCCACAAACACTTTTATAAGCCACTAGCTGGATATCCTGCTTCGCGATGAAACTTTGTGATTGGGCTATGCAGGAGAAATTCGGTTCACAATCTGTTGGCTCAGTAGTGGTTGGTGATTGAAACACGTAAGGGAATATCTCTCCCGCCGCCTTGAGTCCGGAAGCAGTTCTGTAGGTGGAAGGCGTAGACTTTTTTGTGAGGTACTGACATTTAGTACTGTAAGGAGCCCCAGGCCACTCCTGAGTGAAGGAGTGCAACGTCTGCCAGTTTGAACTGAGGTAACGGAATGTGAGGCAACTGGCGGTTGGAACAGAGTTCTTTTCAGGTGGGGAGGGGGAGTAGAACTCCTTAGCATCAGAGTGTGTTAATTGCTGTATTAAGAAATAGTAATGATCTGATGGTCATTTCAAAAAATCCTTTCTTATTGAGCACCTAGAAGGCAAGAGGAACATACCTGCCAAATTTCAAGTCTGCAGGCTTTATGGTTCTGGAGATTTCGTGATGAGTACTTGGCTTTTATATATATAGATTTTTCTTAGTTGGAAAATGGGCGTCCCATTCTTCTCCTCGGATTGGTTGGTATCGTTGTCTGTCAAACTGAAAGTATATAGCCCAGCCTTGATTTTGTATATCTGGCTAAAATAAACTGTATACAGGTAGATTCCACAAAGATAGCTTTATTGGAAATATCATATTGGCACAGTTGAAGTCCACACCTCCTCCTTCCCCATCTGGCACTGATGATGTTACCTAGTTGGGTAATAAAATGTCTGCAAGACAATGACCAAACTCAGAGAGCATCAAGGACCCTTTATTTCAACCCTAAACTACAAAATATTCTCCTTTATTGGTTCTTTGGCATCTAAATCTCTTTCCTATCTTCCATCTAGAAGGAACAACCGCCTGTAGCGTTAACTGGATTAAATTATAGTAAGCTCACAAGAATACATTTTGAATGTTACAAAAATATTTTATTAACATAAATAGATATATAAAATAATAAAATAACAGGAAGAAACCATTCCACGCTGCCAACAAACGTCTAAAAGAGGAAAATAGCTGCTCCTTGTGTAAGCTCTTTGTGTCAATAATGAATCAAACTTTGTAGGTAAGGTAAGGACAGCTCTTGAGTGCCCCACCCAGATTTTAAAAGACCACAAGGCTCAATCTTCATGAGTCAAAACAGTTAAAGAGTCCTTCATAGCATCGAGAAGATATAAATAAAAGGAATAGGAAATTTCATGATGTCCTATGAAAAATAAGGATTTTCCCCTCAAGATGTGCGTCCAGCACTTTTGCTATAATTCAGCAGTCTTGACTTACATTCATTGATCCAACACTGGAAGTTTTTAAGAAGAGATTGGATAACCCTTTGTCTGAAGTAGTATAGGGTTTTCCTGCCTAAGCAGAGGGTTGGACTAGAAGACCTCCAAGGTCCCTTCCAACTCTGTTATTCTATTCTATCCTGTTGAGCAGAAACCCAAGATATTATGAGCCTTCCTAGCCACTAGCCTTCTTTTACAACACGTAACTTAATTCTCACCAGGCTATCCATGCTGATGTGGCTGCTGGACATCTTACAGGTAGTTCTCGACTTACAACAGTTCATTTGTTTGAAGTTACAACCAAATTACAACAATCAAGAGCCGTGGTGGTGCAGTTAGAATGCAGTATAGCAGGTTAACTCACTGCTTACTCCAGGAGTTTCATTGTCACCAGGCTCAAGGTTGACTCAGCCTTCCATCCTTCCAAGGTGGGTAAAATGAGGACCCAGATTGTTGGGGGACAGAGGCTGACTCTGTAAAACCACTTAGGGAGGGCCGCAAAGCGGTATATAAGTGCTATTGCTACAATGGCACTGAAAAAGGTGACTTATGACCATTTTTTCATACTTGGTCATAGGATCAAAATTCGGAGTGCTTGGCAACTGACTCATATTTACGACACTTGCAGTGTCCCAATGGGTCATGTGACCCCCCACTTGGCAACCTTCTGACAAGCAAAATCAGTGGGGAAGCCAGATGGACTTAGCCACCGTGTTACTAACTTAAGAATTGTGGCAATCGACTTCACAGCTGGGGCCAGACAAGTCCTAAAATGGGGCAAAACTCACTTAACAAACGTCTCGCTTAGCACCAGAAACGTTGGCCCCAACTGCGGTCGTAAGTTGAGGACTACCTGTGTATGTGTAGTGAAGAAAAATAAATACTCTCATGTAGGCATGGATGACTTGGCTAACGACCATTTTGAAAAAGGGAGGGGAAGCTCATGTGTGCTTGGAATACGTACTCTTTGGTCCAGGGGTGGGATTCAGCCGGTTTGGGCTGGTTCGGGTGAACCAGATGTTAAATTTACATCTGGTTCGCCGAACTGGTAGTTGAACTGACCGGCTGGCCCCACCCACCCTGCGCCTGCCCTCCCAGGAGTCTCCACGCAGCCCATTTTGGATGCAGGTAAGTGCAGGGTTCGCATGGAGGCTGGGGAGGGTGAAAAACGGGCCTTCTGGAAATGCAGAAACGGGCCTGTTTCCGGCTTCCAGAGGCCTTCTGGAGCCTGAAAGAGGCTGCTTTCGCTCTCCCAGAGGCCTGAAGGAAGCCTCCGGACTCTGGGAAAGGGAAAAATGGCCCTCCCAGAAGTTCTGGTAAGCCATGCCCACCTAGCAACCAGGCAGAGAACTGGTTGTTGGGATTTTTGAATCCCATCCCTGCTTTGGTCCCCAAGAATGGTCTCTTCACCCCTGGTTTTGTAGGGTGGTGGTGGTGGTCTCTTTAATGGCGTGAGGTGTACATCCTGCATAAATAGGGGCTCTCAGCAGGAACCCAGTGTGCTCCCAGATGTATTAAATATTGAGGAGAGTAGAAAAAGTCCTAGTTCTAAGTCCTACTTGGTCCAGATCTGGAGTAAGCGTCCGTCATCCTCTTGGAGATCAGGAGTTTCCTCAAGAAAGGAGGAAAACTATAAAAAGCAGGAAACTTGTTGACATAATAGTGTGATGGACCAAGGTGAAGTGGCTGGCTTGGCTCCTTGGAGATGGTTTTAGCTGTCCATCAATGATCAAGCTGTTGCACAGATCACCAGTGCAGCAGTGGGTTTCTACGCTGCCCAAGTTCTTGTAGATGGAAGTGTAGGGACTGTCGCACCAGGAAGGGGATGCACAACCTTTGACGACCGAATTGTTCCCAGAGATGCCTGAATGAGGGAGAAAGTGAGAGAGACACTGAGTCTTCCTTTCCTACTTGAACCATACCATGGAAGGATGCAGTCTTAAAAAATAATGTAGGAAGCAGAAGGTATCTGAATGGTACCGTGTTTCCCCGAAAATAAGACCTACCCCAAAAGTAAGACCTAGCACTATTTTCTAAACCTGCCCTAATATAAGACCTACCCCGAAAATAAGACCTAGTGTAAATCTCCAGTTCCAGGAAGACTTTTCAGGGAGCAACCGTGCACCAGAAACACCCCCTACACACTCACACCCACTATTTGGCACCATAAATATATAAGACCTGCCCCGAAAATAAGACCTAGTGTGTTTTTGGGAGCCAAAAAAAATATGACAGTGTCTTATTTTCGGGGAATCACGGTATATACCAAGGGTCTTCAAACTTGGCAAGTTTAAGACTTGTGGACTTCAACTCCCAGAATTCCTGAGCTAACATGACTGGAGGAGGAATTTAGGGAGTTGAAGTCCACAAGTCCTAAAGCTGTCAAATTTGAAGACCCTTGGTATATATAGTTCATTTTTCTCTTAAGCTCTCAAGGGCAGATTAGATTAGATTAGATTCAACTTTATTGTCATTGCCATAGATACAGGCAATGAAATGCAGTTAGCATCCAACCAGAAGTGCAAAACAACAGTAAAATATAAATATATGTATGCAAATATGCAAGGCATCTATGAATATGTCAATGGAAAACACAACAAAATATATGCACACGAGCACACAAGGGTAAGTGTGATAAGATGTTATATTATGCCATGCCCCCAGTTCTGCTGCTGACCACAAGGAGGCAGAGACTACATAACCAGTTTCGTACAGTATGGGACTGATTGGATATAGATATCCAGAAGTTATTCTAGGGCAGTTTTTCTCAATCTTGGCAACTTTAAGACGGGTGGACTTCAACTCCCAGAATTCTCCGGACAGCATGTTGAAGTCCACCCAAGTTGCCGTGGTTGAGAAATGCTATTTGGTACTTTTAAACTCTTAAACTGAAGTCATGAATTTTTGCTCTTCAGATGACTATTCATCTGTAACTCATTCAATGGTTAAAGGAACAGATACATGGAATCTGTCAGAATTGCATATGACTGACAAGCATCTCTCTCTGCTCTCAGAACTTAAGGAAGGTGGACTTCATACACCAGGGTTTCTTAACCTTGGCAAGTGTGGACTTCAGTTCCCAGAATTCTGGGGAATTCTGGGAATTGAAGTCCACACATCTTCAACTTGCCAAAGTTTAGAAACATTGGCAAATACCACTCTGATAAATTGGCAGATTCAGAAAATTCTCTTCGTCCACCAAGACATGGTCCAAAAGGGTCTGGATTGCTGAGAAAGACAGCGTTTACACCCAACTCGGAAGCCTGCTTGAAACTCTTAGTCCGTTTGAAGTAGGTTCACAAATTCTGCAGATTTATTTCCAAATCTTTCTCCTTGCGCTCACTCTGCAGATTAACGCTCAACCACATTAGATAGCGAGCAAGCAAGAGGAATTTGTAACAAGTGACTCACCGTGGATTCCTGAGGCTTCCAGGCATTTAGTCATGGGCCCTCGGCATTGTACCGTTGTGATATTATCCAGGGCACAACCTTGAGTAGTGTCTCCTTCACAGCTGTGGCACTTAACGCCGTTCAAGGGCAAGGAAGCCCACTTATAACCTGCAAAGTGAAGCAAAGTCTGTGAATTGATTCCCTTACTGCATTAAGCAAAGGGTTGTTGCCCATGATAATGGAATATTCATAACTGGTTGGGTATGCACAACACAACATGCCCCAAAGGGCAACTGGATTTCCTTGGTTTTTTTCCTTTTCTTTGAAAACATTTTGCTTCTCATCCAAGAATGGTTTTAACTGACTGGTTAAAGGGATTTATATTCTTTGCAAATCCTTGGTCCCCCACCAGTCAGTTAGAACTGAAGAAGCCTCTTGGATGAGAAGTGAAATGATTTCAAGGGAAAAAAAAACTTAAGGAACTCTGTAATTCTCTTTTTTCCCCTGGGCATCACTTCCAATATGGTACTTGGTGACTGTGCACCCAGGAAGATTTATACAGAAAGGAAAATGAACTAGCAAGATCAGGAAAATCCATAGCATAAAATGGTTTTAAAAACATGGATTGAAAGCATGGATATTCCCATGTATTTGTATCCATGTCTTTGACCTCAGATGTAGCATTACATCACCCTGCAAAGGATGCCATGATGGGTGTCTTCACCATGGCTTTCATGCTAAGAGGGGGCTCAGCTCAGCCCACAGGTGGTGAATGGGAACTGACCATGATTGAAGGTCATCAAACTAACATTTGGGGATGGCTATTATATGGGCTATTCTTTCTTTTTTCTGCAGGCTTCTTTTTACCGCTCTAAAACAATGTTGTGTGATGACCTACCTTGGATATCATTGTTACACCAGCTGGCATTACAACACTTCACCATGTGGAAACTGTTGTGGTTTTGGAAGCCCAGAGTATCCTGGCAGTGGGAAAGCTGGCCACAGCCCTTGATACGTTCTTGATCCTTGGGAAATTCTACCAGCGGGAGGGAAAAACAATGGTGTAAATGTGTTCCTGGCCTCCAGGGGGCACCCTGTTCCATGAGTTGAGATTCCCTAACAGAACAACAGGATAACAGAGTTGGGAGGGACCCCAAAGGTCTTTTAGTCCAACCCCTGGCTCAAGCAGGAGACCCTATACCATTTCACACAAATAGTTGTCTAATCTCTTCTTAAAAACCTCAAGTGATGGAGCAGCGACAACTTCTGAAGGCAAGCTGTTCCACCAGTTGGTTAATTGTTCTCACTGTCAGGAAATTTCTCCTTAGAGAGAGGTTGCTGGTCCCAAAGGAACTTCTCAAAAGGCAGCTGGACTCCCCACTCCTTTGAAAAGCACCTTGGGACAACCATGACCTGGACGAATCCCCACAAACCTCTAGACCAGGATTTCTCAAAGTGTACTCTGGAGATCCCCATGATCCTTTCAGGGGAACCACAGAGTCAAATAAATAACTATTATAACCATTCTCAGGTTTAATTTCTAATATAGTACATATTAATCGATATAACCCACACAAACCAAAGCTCTTTGGGATCCTTAATCATTCATAAGAATTCAAAGGGAACTTCTAAAGATTCCACATGCTACCTGGGGAATTCTGGAAATTGAAGTCCATGGGTCTTAAAATGGCGGACATTGAGAAACACTGCTCTAAACCAGAGGTCTCCAACCTTGGCAACTTTAAACCTGGCGGACTTCAACTCCCAGAATTCCCCAGCCAGAGTTGAAGAGTGTGTGTGTGTGTGTGTGTGTGTGTGTGTGTGTGTGTGTGTAATACATACAATCAATAATAAGACAATCAAATAATACGGACAAAATATAACTTTACTATGCTTTACTATGCAAAATAGCTTTACTATGTAAAATAATAGTCAATATATATATAGAGAGAGAGAGAGACTATATTATTTTGCATAGTAAAGCTGTGAGTTGGTCCAACTTCTTACTAGAACCCATTGGACCCAAACAAAACACTACAGTTTTGAGAACGGGGGAGTGAAATGCTAATTTTTAATCCTCGCATATAGAGGGCAAAAAAATGACTTTATTATTTGGCACAATAGTGCTGGCTGTGAGTTATTTCATCATCTTAGCAGACATCACACAGTTCTGAGAATGGGGGAGTTAAATGCTAATTATATACAGTATATTTATTTGGCGGAGTGGGTGGGGGTGAATGCTGCACCATTTGCCATCTTTTATACTACTGGGAAATTGAAATGTTCTAAAGGTTACTACAAACTGGAGCTTCACAGAGATCCCTAAATATGTTTTTGCCTGAGCACATTCCTTTAATTTGGTTAATTACAACAACTCCAGTTACAAACATGCAAAGTCTGGTTAGTTTTAATTTTGGTCAGTTTGGTAGCTTTCTGGGTAGGGTGAATCCTGCTTAAATATATTTTGCATCATCTGTATTTAGACCAGGATTTCTCAACATTGGCTCCTTGAAGCTGCGTGGACTTCAATTCCCAGAATTCCCCAGCCAAGAGCCAAGGTTGAGAAACATTGATTGTAGAAAACTGGCTATGTGGATGCATGATTGGATAATGCCAACTGCTAGCTATTTTATTTCTTTTTTTATATTGTGTATTTTATTTATTTTATTTACCAGAGTCATGTAAAAGTGAGATAAGCAGCTATATAAATGCAATAAATAAATAAACCTTAGAGATAGTGAATACAAAAGCATTTTGATCAATTAAAAAAGTATATAGTTATGTATACATGTATGCATTTATTTATTTCCAGGAACTAAATGTCTAAATCTTAGGTTGATCTCTGCTTTCCTGCCATATGTGCTGAAATGAATGGATTGGCAAAGTGAGGCCTGTCATAAATTATAGATGGTCCTTGACTTACAACCAGGGTGGGATTCAAATTTTTTAACAACCAGTTCTGTGGGTGTGGCTTAGTTGGTAGGCGTGGCTTGGTGGTCATGTTATTGGCTGGGCGTGGCCAACTCAATATCACTCACATCGAGGCATGCATCTCCTCGCCTGGCCTCTCATGACTGTGGGGATGCTGCAACAGTCGTAAGTGTGAAAAACGGTCATAAGTCATTTTTTTCAGTGCCATTGTAACTTTGGATGGTCACTCCACACAAGCAAAGTACCAGCAAACGAGGGGGAAAAAACTCCAGAGAAGTTCCTGAGACAGGAAGTCTAGTCCTGCCAAAATGTAATAAGGGTTAACGGAGAGGCAGTTTCTATAAGCAACACCAGAATGTTTCCTTCCTGCCTTCCTTACAGGATTAGGCCAGTAATTTCTTCTAACAACCGGTTCTCTGACCTGCTTAGAATGTTAACAACCGGTTCTAGCGAATAGGTGCGAACTGGTAGAATCCCACCCCTGCTTACAACCATTCATTTAGTGACTGTTTGAAGTTACAAGGGCACTGAAAAAAGTGACATGCTCATTTTTCACACTTACAATCATTCCAGCACCCCCATGGTCATGTGATCAAAATTCAGATGCTTGGCAACTGACTCACATTTATGTCCCGGGGTTATTGATCCCCTTTTGCAACCTCCTGACAAACAAAGTCTATGTGGAAGCCAGATTCACTTAACAACCTTCTTGCTAACGTAACAACTCCGGTCATTCCCTTAACAATTATGGCAAGTAAGGTTGTAAAATGGGGTAAAATCCACCTGACAACTATTTTGCTTAGCAACAAAAGATTTGGCCTTTGTTGTGGTCATAAGGGCTACCTGTGTATTTTATTTATTTATTAAATCTATATAAATAAATTATATAGGACCTGTATACTACACAAGTCAAAAAGAGGGCTGTGAAAATATCTACAGAGCCCTCACATCCTGCACATAAACTGTTTCAACTCCTACCCTCAAAATGACGCTATAGAGCACTGCATACCAGAACAACTAGACACAAGGACAGTTTTTTCCTGAATGCCATCACTCTGCTAAACAAATAATTCCCTCAACACTGTCCAACTATTTACAAAGTCTGCACTACTATTACTATTAATCTTCTCATCACTCCTGATCGCCCATCCCCTCCCACTTATGATTGAATGACTGTAACTTTGTGGCTTGTATCCTTATGATTTACATGGACTGTTTCCTAGTATGATTTGATTGCTTATTGTGTCCTGTGACTATTATTAAGTGTTGTACCTTATGATTCTTGACTCTTGAAAATTGTATCTTTTCTTTTATGTACATTGAGAGCATTTGCACCAAGACAAATTCCTTCTGTGTCCAATCACCCTTGGCCAATAAAAGAATTCTATTACTATTACTATATAGATTGCAATTTGTTTAAAATGGCTCCCCTCAGATCACTCTTTTAGAGGTTTTGTTAAATATGCAAACACACAATGCTTTAATTACCCAAGCGAGCTCTGGGAGTAAGATTTGAAATGAAGGCTAGTTTCCTGTCTCAAACTATGACATCGGAGGAGGAAGCAGCCAATAAATTGTACATCAGAAGAAGGCAGGGACTCACCTGGATCTGTCAAGGAGGTGATATCTATGCACTTGTCCTGAGGCCAGAAACAACGCATCGTTGTGAGACTGGAGTTGTTACAAGTGTTATCAGCAGCTGTACAAGAGTAGCAATTCAGGAGGTTTTCGTTATGGCCTCGGACACGGATCATATCCCTCACTGTCAAGGAGAAAAACAGCAAACCATTGAAACAGTGAACAAGTCTTTGTATAAAATATAAAATCATACATTGCAATGTCCTACCTGTCAATTAATACTTCAGCTTCAACCATAATACAGGAGCACACAATAGATACAAATCAAGGTTAACCGCACCAAACTTGATTGCAGGAAATACGATTTCAGCAATAACAGAGTGGTCAATGTCTGGAATACTGTATCTGACTCTGTGGTTTCTTCCCCTAACCCCAAAAATTTTAACCTTAGACTGTCTACTATTGACCTCACCCCTTTCCTAAGAGGTCTGCAGAGGGCATGCATAAACGCACCAACGTGCCTACCATCCCTGTCCTATTGTTTCTTTTTATTTTTCTTATATGTATCCATTTCATGTATTCATAACTATGTTTATCCTTATACTTATCTTGTAAGCAATTGACAAATCAAATAAATAAATAAATAAATAAATAAATAAATAAATAAATAAATAAATATGCTTCCATACATTAAATCAATATTATTATGGATAAGATAGATAACTTTTATTGCCATTTTTTGTGTGTGGCCCACATTAAAAATGAAATTCTATTGCCTGCTCTCAAGAGAAAGTATGTATCTACCCAAACCCTTACATAACACACATATGCAATATACATATGTATATATATATATGTGCACACACACACACACACACACACACACACACACACACCCCTCTAGGCCACTGCACCGAGCTCTTGCCTCACAATCAGGAGGCTGTGAGTTTGATCCCAGGTATTTCTCTCTCTGGGCACAATGAGAATATACCTGCTGAACAAAACTCCGCATTGGCGACAGGAAGGGCATCCGGCCAGTAAACACTCAGCTCCATTCAGTAGCCCAGACTCCACCCCGCAAGGGATTATGGGGTTGTTAAAAGAGGAACAAAACTGTGACTGAATCTAGATGTTCTCCTTCGGATACCACAAAGCTTCCTCCCGGAAGGTAACAAGGAAAACAGTGAAGAGGATGTGTAGCAACCCAGGCCACACTCCGGACTCTGTTCAAGCTACAACTACGTCAGAGTCTCTAGGCATCATGACACGTAGAAAAGCCCAAGAAGCATTTTTAGGACTGTTCGTGAAACTGTACTTCAATCCATGGAGATTCCCAAGCGCTCAGATCATGGTTGTCCCAAAGATGCTTTTTCCAAAAGACAATTGAAGGACTTTCTTAGTTTTGTTTCCTTGAAAAAGAACTGAAGAAGCTTCTTCAACGAGAAGCAAAATGTTTTCAAGGGGAAAAAAAAAACCTAGCTGCCCTTTGGAAAAGCACCCTTGGGACACCGTACATCTGTGTTTCTTCCTTGTGGCAACTTTAAGATGGATGAACTTCAACTCCCAGAATTCCCCAGCCAGCCATGCAACAGCCTAGCAACAGAAATCTGGGTCCCAATTATGGTGGTTAAGTCAAAGACTATCTATAGAAGGGGTTTGCTGGCTGAGGAATTCTGGGAGTTGAAGTCCACAGGTCTTAAAGTTGCCAAGGTTGGAGACCCCTGATTACAAGCGAAGACTGGTTTAATGGGATATTTGAAGCCATGTAGGTACCAGTCCCTGAATAAAACTCCTACGTGCTCAAACATGTACCTCTGGGTACTTCCTTGGGTACGTCACTGTTGCACAGGTCGGTTTCACAAAATTCCTCTGCCAAAAACACCAGCCGATAGCCCAGAAGGTGTGAGATGGAATTATTAGCCTTTCCACTGACGTCACAGCCCTTGAGGAAGTAGGTGGATATCTTGGGTCCTGCAAGACAACGGAGGAAGAGAAAGGCAGAGACACAACGACAGTCATGAGCTCGTACGTACAAATCGGCTCTTGGTTTTTAATGGGGATTCTTCCTATCCTTCCCTTGACAATGTGAAAAATGACACTATAGGGCACTGCACGTCAGAACAACTAGACAAAAGGACGGGTTTTTCCCTGCATGCCATCACTCTGCTAAACAACTGATTCCCACAACACTGTCAAACTGTCTAAAAAGGCAGTATTACCATAATTATTCTCATCTTCTCTATTCCCTATCTCCTTATCTTCTTATGACTATAATTTTGTTCCTTATCACTATTGTTGTATATACATTGAAAGCTTATGCAAATTCCTTGTGTATCTAATCACACTCGGCCAATAAAGAATTCTATTCTATTCTATTCTATTCTATTCTTCCTCATTCTATTCTATTCTATTCTATTCTATTCTACTCTCCTCTATTCTATTCTTCCTCATTCTATTCTATTCTATTCTATTCTATTCTATTCTATTCTATTCTACTCTACTCTACTCTACTCTACTCTACTCTACTCTACAAGCAGGAGACCCTACACCATTTCTGACAGATGGCAGTCCAGTCTCCTCTTGAAAGCTTCCAGTGATAAAGCCCCCACAACTTCTGAAGGCAACTTCTGTTCCACTGGTTGATTGTTCTCACTGTCAGAAAATTTCTCCTTATTTCTAGGTTGAATCTCTCCTTGATCAGTTTCCATCCATTATTCCTTGTCTGGCCTTCAGGTGCTTTGGAAAATAGCTTGACCCCCTCCTCTCTGTGGCAGCCCCTCAAGTATTGGAAGACTGCTATCATGTCTCCCCTGGTCCTTCTCTTCACTAGACTAGCCATGCCCAGTTCTTGCAACTGTTCATCATATGTTTTAGCCTCCAGTCCCCTAATCAACATGCCGGCATTAACCTAAATGAAGCCAACTCTGGCATACATAATTCACAGTCACCTGTGACCCTGTTTCCCCCCTCCCCTTTCGGTGTATCATAAATCAGATTCTCCAATGAAGCACGTTGTCATCAATCACGTTCTCCAATGAAGGATTTTCTCAGGCAGAAGCCGCCTTGAGTTGCCATGTGCGAATCGGTGGCAGTATAAATTTCCAAATGAATGAATAAATAAAATGCAGCCTGGATCAGCCATGGGCCACTCATGCTTTCTCTCCAATCACCTCTTTCCCCTATCTCGCCCTCCCTTTCTCCCTCCCAAAAACTTACGACTTATTATGGTCATAACGGTGGTTTTGCACATCTGCTGGTGCTCTTTACATGTCTCCGTATCCCGGCAGTCGCTGTTCCCGTTACAGGAGTAGCACTGAAGGGCAACAACTATTAGAAGAAGTTGAAAGGGAAGTCATTAGTAAAGCAGGGGGCAACAGGTAGGCCTCAGCTTACGGCTACAATTGGGATCACTGCCGTTGTTAAGTGAAACATAGGACTGTTTAGAGCAAGGGTCTTCAAACTTGGCAAGTTTAAGACTTGTGGACTTCAACTCCCAGAATTCCTGAGCTAACATGACTGGAGGAGGGATTCTGGGAGTTGGAGGCCACAAGTCTTCAAGCTGTCAAGTTCAAGACCTTTGGTATAGGATTTCCTGCTTGCCCTGATGGTTTTTGCTTGTGACTGGGTTGGGAAAGTCACAAAGGACAATCACCTGATGCAGCCCCATGTGGCAAACCTTATAAACGCATGCTGTTTGCCAAATGACCAAATCACGGGACCAGGAGATATTGCAATGGCCATAAGTGTGAGGACTGATTGTAAGCCCTTTTTTTCCAGTGGCATTGTAACTTCAAAGGGTTGCTAACAAATTTTTGTAAATCGAGGACTATCTGCAGAAGGCCTCTGTAAAACAGGGATATTGGGAACAGACTTCTCTACAGGAACTATTTCCTTCCTTCCTTCCTCTATTTCCTTTTCCCTTTCCTTCCTCCTTCCTTCCTTCCTTCTTTTCTCTTTTCCTTCTTCCTTCCTTTCCTTCCTTTTCCCTTTTTCCTTCCTTCCTTCCTTCTTTTCCCTTTCCTTCCTTCCTTTCTTCTTTTCCCTTTCCTTCCTCCCTTCCCTTCCCTTCCCTTCCCTTCCCTTCCCTTCCCTTCCCTTCCTTCCTTCCTTCCTTTTATTTTTCATACTTCTTAATTGCCCATTCTTAACTGCCCATCTTCCTCAGATGTATGCTCCCCCATCTATGTAAGCCATGGGTTTGTTTAACTGTGGCCGGTTCAAGAAATCATAATTGGTGGAATACACTAAGCCAGGAATTCTTCTAATCTAAGCTATGTATGGTCTATTGAGAACCACATTGCAAAAGTGGGCAGGTCCAAAATGAATTTATGTGGCGGTAGGGTTGAAATGGGTGCTTTAAAAAAAAATTAAGACACCTTTTTATTCCTTAGGTGGGCAAGCATGGAAAGGCCGGTCAGCAAACAATGAAATAGGCATTACAGTGTCATGGTACCTATTAAGCTCCTATCATCCCGTTTTCGTGATGTCTTACATAAGTATTTAAGGAGTGGAATTTGCATTGTGATTTTATGATGCAAGTTCCATTATCTTGAAGAAATGCCAGTTTGCTACTGATAACCCTGGACAGTAATGTCCATAGTGCCAACCACATAAAACAAACAAACAACAACAACACCAAAAAAAAACACCACAAGAGCAAAAATATTTGGCCTTACTGCTTTACAGGCCTCTAGATCTGCAAAGGAATTCAGGAGGCTGAGATCCATTTTTTTAATATACTACTGCACGAGGCCGTAACTGCAGTCCTTGTATCTGGGATTATCAGACAGATTGAAATTCATAAATATTTTCTATCTTTGAAAATGCTTCAGGATCAGAGTTTTATTGGTTTTCAGTCATTCTTGCTGGGGAATTCTGGGAGTTAAAGTCAAGGTTTCAAATTTTCTAGTCACCCACAACTTGCAGGGGAAAGGGAAGAAATGAGCAAGCTATTATTTTTATCTGCTAATTTTTATCTTTTGCATTGTCCCTGAACAAGCAAATTGATCCGTGCTTGATTTGCTCTTGGAATGTTCATCATTTTTTAAAAAATTAAATAAACCAGGCATCTTATAAAAGCCTAAGATTTCAGGGTTAGAGTCTTGCTTGTTAATTTTCCCCCAGGGCCTCTGGTCAAGACTTCTGGTCTCAAGATTAGAAAACAAAACTTTTCTTCCACCTGCCATAATCTCAACAGCCGCTAGGGGGCAGCCACAGGACTCCAAAGTGCCAGTTCTGCACTGCCCTCTGGCCATCATCTGCATTTCTGCAGCCCAAACTCTAACTGTAACCATCAGGCATGACTTCCTATTGAGAATAAAAAGAAGGGGGATAGGAAAAACTACAATTCTCCTTCTTTCTCTCCTCCTTCCGACCTGCTCTGAAATCAGCCGGATCGATTTCCCCCCAACCGATCATAAAAGAACCAGAACCAAACTTTGAAAATTCTGGTGCGAAACTCATTCGGGAGCTCTGAAGAGCGACTTTCATTTAACAGCCCTTTATACAAAAGACAATACACAAAATTATTCGCATCCAATCGCCACCCATTCCACTTTTTAATTCCCTCTCTCTCTCCCTTCCTTCTCTCTCTTTCTTTCTTTCTCTCCTCTTTCTTTCCTCTCTTTCTTTCTCCTTCCTCCTTCTTTCTTCTTTCTCTTTCTTTCTCTCTTTCCTCCTTCCTCCTTCCTCCTTCTTTCTTTTCTCTCTCTCTCTCTTTCTCCTTCCATTTTTCATTCCTCTCTTCCTTCCCTTCTTTCTCTCTCTTTTTCTTTCTCTCTCTCTCCTTCCTCCCTATTCCCTCCCTTCTCTCTCTCTCTTCTTTCTCTCCTTCTCTCTCCTTCCTTCCTTCTTTCTCTCTCTCTTTTTCTTTCTCTCTCTCTCCTTCCTCCCTATTCCCTCCGCCTCTCTCTTCTTTCTCCTTCCTTCCCTTCCTTCTTTCCTTCTCTCTCTCTCTTTCTTTCTCTTTCTCTCTCTCCCTCTCTCTCCTCCCTCCCTCCTCCTCCCTTTCTTTTTTCTCTCTCTCTCTCTCTGCCTCCTCTCTCTCTCTCTTTCTCTCTTCTCCTCTCTCTTTTATCTCTCCCTCTCCTGCCCCTCCCCTCTTTCTTCTTTTTTGCTTTTTTACCGTCTGTCACCACCAAGGAGAACAAAACGCCAGTCCAGAAGCACTTCATGGATTCAGGATACTGAACGGGATTCCGGGCGGCGGCGGCGGCGTAGGAGTGAGCTGGTAATCCGCAAAGCGAGTGGATCCTGGAGCAATTCTTGCAGCCCGAGGTGGAGGAAAAAAAACCTTAGACTGTGCGGTTCCTTCCTTCTGGCGCTCTGCTTATGTTTGAAATCCACCCCCCTTCCTCCTTCCTCCAGCTGGCCTGGCTCCACCCCGGGCATCACTTGCGTTCCTCTTTTTAGAGAAGTTTCGGAGAGTGACGCAACAGCGGCGGAATGAAGGGACGGCAAGAACGGGGAAATGATGAAAACTTCACAGCTCTCGGTTGCAGACACACGGCGCTCTTTCCGCTGGAAATCATCCTCGTTTGCAGAAGCGGCTAGTCCTCAGTGCGGTGTTTCCCAACCTTGGCAACTTCTAAGACAGGTGCCAAATATTATTATTATTTTTTTGCCCTGGGTTTGTTTAACGTGTTTTGCACTGCGGGCGTTAAGAATACAGGGCTGTCAGCGGCAAACTGGGATTTCTTCATGATGGTGATGATTGGTTCCCTTGCCTTTATTATTATTATTATTATTTAGAAATAACATCATAACTAATGTTCATTCTTCCTCCTATTTGCCCTGCAACAACAACCCTGTGAGATGGGTTGAGCTGGCCCAAATGGATGGAAACGGAACAAGGAGAGATTCAGCCTGGAAATAAGGAGAAACTTTTCTGACAGTGAGAACAATCAACCTCGGGAACAGAAGTTGCCTTCGGAAGTTGTGGGAGATTCATCCCTGGAAGCTTTCAAGAAGAGACCGGACTGCCATTTGTCAGAAATGGTGTAGGGTTTCCTGCTTGGGTGGGGGGTTGGACTAGATGACCTACAGGATCCCTTCCAGCTCTGTTAATCTGTGTAAAGTCACCCACCCAGTAGGCTTTCATGCCTAACAGGGGATTAGACCTCACAGTTACTGCGTTTCTAGCCTACAACCTTAAACATTAAACCAGGAGTCTCCAAACTTAGCAACTTTTAAGACTTGTGAGCTGGGGAATTCTGGGAGTTGAAGTCCACAAGTCTTAAAAGTTGCCAAGTTTGGAGATCCTTGCATTAGAGATCAAGCCGGCTCTCAGATCAGCACAATGCAAATTTCACTCCTTAAATATTTGCATCAGATATCACAAAAGGAGCAGATTGTGATCTAAAGCAGGGGTCTCCAACCTTGGCAACTTTTAACACTTGTGGACTTCAACTCCCAGAATTCTCCAGCCAGCTATGCTGATCTAAAGTGCTACCTGTATATCTCAGGTCCGTTTCAAGATCTCTCAGAATTCCCCAGCCACGAGTTGAAATCCACAAGTCTTAAAAATTGCCAAGTTTAGAGACTCCTAGTCTAGTTGTTTGAAAGGCCTGGAACGAAACTCATTTTGGGAGATCACAATTGCCTATTTAAAAAAAAAAGATATTGAGGGACAGCTTAAATGAAAGATTAGCGTTGGGCACTTGGGCAGGGTTCTCTGTGGCCCTCAATTTTGCTGTACACTTCAAAGAGATTGTGGAAGAGTAGTTGTCAACATTCACACTTGTGACCTTGTCTAAGGCTGTGCTCACATGATGGGTTGTTGAACTACAAACTCATCAAAAAGGCTCTTTTGCAGAGTGCGCAAAACTCAACTGGCCAGCCCATGTCACTAATTTTATGGAAGAGCCATAAGTCAAGTGGTCCACAAATTGTGTGTTTGTGTGTGTGTGTGTGGTAATTTTTGTGCATTAGAAGGGAAGAAAGAAGGTTGGTTCTCTCCTCATGTGGCAAAATACCTCCCTAGGATTCTGGAGGTGCTGGGTAGGGAATTCTGGGAGTTGAAGTTCACCTATGCTCAGGGGTGGGCTTCAAACATTTTAGCAAGGGGTTCTCTGCTCAGTTGCTGGGAGGGTGTGGCCTAGTCGGCCTCCTACACCACCATGGGGGAGGGGACATTTTTGCCCTCCCCGGGCTCCGGAGGCTGTCTTAGAAGCCAGAAACGGGCCCATTTCCAGCCTTCCCGAACTTCCGGGAGGCCCAATTTTCACCTTCCCCGAGCCTCCGCGTGTGCCCTGCACTTACCTGCATCCAAAACGGGCCGCGTGGGGACTCCTGGGAGGGGAGAGGTGGGCGGGGCCAGGCAGGAGTGGGATTTGGGGGGTTCTCTGAACTGCACAGAATCTTAGCTAGGGATTGTCCCGAACCCCTGCGAACCCCCAGCAGGCCCAGCCCTGCCTATGCTGAGAAACACTGCTTTAGTATGCCAAAATCTGCATACAACAACCAAGGCCAGCAGCCCCAGGTTTCTATAGAGCATGTGCAAAATGCAGGATCTCCCTCCTCACCTGAGGTGGAAGATCTCACCTGCCCGGCACACTTTTTGCTTTGGTGCTAAGCAGTTTCCTTTTTCTATTTTGTCGTTTTCATTTGTTTTTTCATTTGGTTTTTTTAATTTTAAATTATTTTACTGTGCTTTTTTAAAAAAAATTCATTTCATGCTGTTGTACACCACCCGGAGCCACGTTGTTTGAGTTCTCAATAAATAACCATTTAAAACTAATAACGGCATCCTTCTGGCCCACCATCTTCTTGAGAAAAGGTGAGCTGTCCCAGATTCTAAATCAGGCGTGGCAAAAGAGCCTCTGACTCAGCCTCTTGATGTGCCCGGTGGCCAGGAATTCATACTTGAAGGCAGGTGTGTGCAGGAAAGCTCAATTTTTTTCCCTTTCTTTTCTATTTTATCACATTTTTTGTATTTTCATTAATTTTTTTTTATTCCTTTCTTTTTCCTCCCATACTTTTTATTAGCTTGTATTCGTGTTTATCTTCCTTTTAAACATTTTAATAAAAATTATATATATATATATAAACAAAACAAACTTGTAACTGCAGTGAAGAATATCAGAATATCTTCCAGTCTTTGGATCTGACCAGTGTGGTAGCCCCTGTGGTGAAGACTCTCGCCTCCCACTCAGAAGGTTGAGAGTTCAGTCCTAATGAGTGGAAGATGTTTCTCTCTTCTAGAGCACAAAGGGGAAAAAAATCTACTGTGAACTCCATGTGGTGTCAGGAAGGGCATCCGGCCTGCAAATGTTCAGCTCCATTCAGTCGCCCTGGATGAAGGGATGACAGGGTTGTAAAAAGGGAGGAATTTTTGAGTCTTGGAATCTCTTCTATTTTTGTTTTCCTTATTTCTGGGTGGCTTGTGGGTTTTTTTTTTGTACGTTTAGCTTTTTCGTTTTTCTTGCTTATTTTATATTAGTTTCTCTCTCTCTCTCTTTCTTTCCCTCCCTCCTTCCCTCCCTCACTGTGTGTGTGTGTGTGTGTGTTCTCTTGGTAAGATGATCTATTATTTGCATATCGAAGTCCAGAAACCTGTGTGTACTTTCAGTATTTTCTTGTGCCAAGTGATTAATGTACTTATGGAAGGAAGTGACTGGCTGCATAGCCTTACCTCCAGAGCCCTGCAGAGGTATTTTAGCATTGGAGACCAGAGAAAAGTTGTAAAATGGAGCAAAATTCCCTTAACAAATGTCTCATTTATAGCAGCCGAAATTTTTGGGCTCATTTATGGTCGTAAGTCGAGGACTACCTGTTTATTAAATACACGCTGGTTGCCAAGTGCCTGAATTTTGATCATGTGACTGTCGGGATGCTTTTTTAAAAATATAATTGTTTTTATTTTATTTATACAAACATTCCACCTTTCATTTGAACAGTGTGTCGTTTGGGTATAAATATCTTGCACAATAACCATTCTAGTTTATACATATTCATTGCTTAGCTTCAATACTCTGTTCTTACTTTTTTTTTTTTAATTACATTTATAGGCCGCCCTTCTCCGAAGACTCAGGGTGACTTACAATTTTGGGATACAACCCAGTGTGCTCAGCAATAGCCTTCATTCCATTGTATATGCCTGCTTATTACTAAGCGGCATTTTTACAAGGTCAGCTAATTGCCCCCAACAATCTTGGGTCCTCAATTTACCTACCCCGAGAGGATGGAAGGCTGAGTCAACCTTGAGCCTGGTGGGATTTGAGCCTACAGTAATTGTAGACAGCTGGATCTTAAGAGCAGGCATTTAACAGCCTGAGCCACCAAGGCTCAGGCTGTTAAATACTAATACTTAATACTAATTTGCATCATATATGTAATTCTTATAACAATCCCCATCTTAACATTTTTAATTCTTACCACATGTTTACTATTTTGTGCTAGTCTTCTTTAATTTCTAACTTCCATATTTGTTTTCCAACCATTGATAAAATAAATCCTATATCATATAATATTCAATTTGTTCCTTCTCTTGGATTGCTAGTGTTAACCTATTCATTTCTGCACAGTCTAATATTTTTCTAATTACATTCTCTTCAGTTGGAATCTCTTCACTTTGGGATGCTATGAGGATTGGGTGTGAGGATTGGTTATAAGTCACTTTTTCCCCAATGTCCTACTTGTTAAATGAATGTTAAATTGAAGATTACCTGTAAGTAACCCCAACTATTGTTAAGGAGGGGGTTCAAAATTTACTTATTTATCCAGCATTTTGCAAAAGCTGTTGTTGGAAGGAGTAGGGGAGGGTTATACATTTTTTTATACAAGTCCATAAAGAACCTTTTGGTATAAATCTTACCACCTGTGGTTAGATTTTAGCATTAGCTAAAAGGAAGCCCTTAGTCAGCCATGATTCAAACTCTGTTGGCTTGAAAACAGGGGGGTGGGAAGTGCTCTAAGCATTTTTCATATATTGCTGTATTTGCAGAGCACACAAACACACACACACACACACACACACATCTATCCATTATCTTACATAATGCAAGACTGGATAACAGAACGGAGATGAAAAATTTGTTTCATTTCTTTTACGTCAATATTTCATATTTATTTGTTTTTAGCATGCAGTGTTTTTTTTTTAAAAGTATTTTCGTTCCAGTGATTTTTCTCATGAGGTTTATGGAGTCTCTTATTATTAAAAATAAGAATGGGAGTGGGCTGGAAACAACCCCACTAGACGTTGCATGAAAAATACAGTAAAACCACTGAACATTATGCAGCCCTGGAGTCTGCCATGGGATTCTCGTAGTAGAAACGAAAGTGCCCTCCAAAGAAAATATTTATGCAGGGAGCAAAATAGAAAAAGTTAACTTTCGCAAGACTTCCTAGGCTCAAAGATCTCTTTTTGCAGTCCGAGATACCCATTTGCGGCCTGGACCAAAGAGTTAGAGTGGGAGTGTGTGAAGTCAGCCGCCTGATGGAGTCCAGATGCTCACCAACCCTGACCGGAAGATCCAGTGGAAAAGAATTAAGAGGATTGCACTCCTAAGCGTACGGATGTCCCTGGATTCCCTGTATCTCTTGTAAAAGTTAATGATGAACTTTTAAGTTTCTTGATATAAAGCAGCATTTTTTTTTAAATGATAAGAGAAAGGAGACAGAGAGAGACAGAGACAGAGAGACTCTGTGTGTGTGTGTGTGTGTGTGTGTGTGTGTGAAAGAGAGAGAGAGAGAGAGGGACAGACAGAATACTTTGTCTCTCTCTCTGACTCTGTATGTGTGTGTGTGAGAGAGTGAGAGAGAGATTCAGAGAGAGACAGAGACAGACTGTCTCTCTGTCTGTCTGTCTCTTTCTGTCTGTCTGTCTGTCTGTATGTGTGTGTGAGAGAAAGACAGAGAGAGAAAGAGACAGGGAGGGAGGGAGAGACAGAGAGACAGAGACAGACAGAGAGACAGTCTGTCTCTGTGTGTGTGAGAGAGGGGGGGGGAGAGGGGGGGAGAGAGAGAGACTGTCTCTTTCTGCCTCTCTCTCTGTATGTATGTGTGTGTGAGAGAGACAGAGAGAGAGAAAGAGAAAGGGAGGGAGAGAGAGACAGAGAGACAGTCTGTGTGTGTGTGTGTGTGTGTGTGTGAGAGAGAGAGAGAGAGAGAGAGAGAGACCCTGTAGAATTATGGAACTACAGTTCCCATCTGCAGTAGTGGTGGGATTCAATTATTTTACTACCGGTTCTGTGGGCGTGGCTTGGTGGGCGTGGTAGGGGAAGGTTACTGCAAAATCTCCAGTCAGAGGTGGGGTTTGCAGGTTCTTTGAACTACTCAAAATTTCCACTACCAGTTGTCCAGAACTGGACAGAACCTGCTGAACATACCACCTCTGATCTGCAGCCATTATAGCCAATGGTGGTGAAGAATGCTGGGAGCTGTAATTTAGCAACTTCTGGAAAGCCATATGTTCCCGAAATCCATATACATTAATAAAACAATCAAATATACGCAATTGGTTGGAGTCTATCCAGCATGACACGTTTCCGTCTTACCTTCCTTCTAATGCATTTTAATGCTTCCTCTTACCAAAGTTAGATTAAATCCCGCCAGGAGAAGAATAAATGGAAGTGGTGCCTTAGTTTGGTTTGCCAGAAAAAAAGAGGAAACAGCAGAAGGTTTTCTCATCTCGGTTTTGTTAACACTCAACCTCCCCTCCCCACCTCTTCCTCC
>CM019160.1:23012704-23130594 GCA_009733165.1 Naja naja | reverse complement strand
GGAAGGCAGGAACAGAGAGGGAAGGAGGAGGAAGAGAGAGAGCAAGGATGGAAGGAATCCAACCCTACAATGGATGCCTGTACTTTTATCCCTTATTTATCCTGGGGGCCCATTCTTCCCCTCATCCTTTCTTTCTTTTTCCCCTTCTGCTTTTGAAGAACACCTTCAGTGATTGGGAAGGTAAGACTCTGCTGTACTTCTGATGTTTCAGAGCTACAAATTCCAGCTGTCTCAGCCAACAATATTTATTTATTATTTTTTTTTAATTACATTTATATGCCACCCTTCTCCGAAGACTCAGGGCGGCTTACAATTTTTGGGATACAACCCAGTGCTCAGCAATAGCCTTCATTCCATTGTATATGCCTGCTTATTACTAAGCGGCATTTTTACAAAGTCAGCTAATTGCCCCCAACAATCTTGGGTCCTCAATTTACCTACCCCGAGAGGATGGAAGGCTGAGTCAACCTTGAGCCTGGTGGGACTCGAGCCTACAATAATTGTAGGCAGCTGATCTTAAGAGCAGGCATTTAACAGCCTGAGCCACCAAAGCTCTTTTATTTTTACAATATCACCACCCAGCCATGATGGGGGTCTAATTTAGTGAGATCTGGATGGCCGCCCATCCATATTGGATCCCCCCAGAGCCCCAGCCAGCCAAATAAATAAATATCTCAGCATTGCTCGTTCTCAGAGTTGTTGTGAGAACAGGATATGTGTGCGGGGAGGGGTGAAGGAGTCACACATGCCACCCTGGCGCTTCTTAGCCGGAAAACATTTGGTAATGCAATGAAATGAACTTAAATTTGATTTGTCTTCCCCTGCCTCTCTTTTGCACACAAATTTAGTGTGGCTGTGTTGTGTAGCTGAGAATCAAGAGGGAGTTGCTTGAGTGGTTGGCTATAGAAACTGAATAAAATATAGATGAGAGATGATTAGATAGATAAATAGATAGATAGAAAGATAGATAATAGATAGATGATAGATAATAGATAGATAGTGTAGTTGATAGATAAATAGATATAGATAGATAATAGAGATAGATTAGATAGATAGATAGATAGATAGATAGATAGATAGATAGATAGATAGATAGAGATAATAGATAGAGATAGGGACAGATGTATTGCACTGGCTTAGTGTTAATGTGAAGCCAGTTACTATATTTGACAAACCATGGTTTCTGACTTATATGTTAAGAGAACCAACTGAGGACTATTTCAAGACTTCAATTAAATAAGCCATGGTTTGAGATATTGTATGACACCACTGAGTGTCAGGAAATTAATTGGGGGTTTTGGTTATGACCATTCTCCCCTCTAAAAAAACCCACCTTGTAAACATTAAAGATTTGTTAGTGGTTAGATGAGAGGTAGGGGAATGTATCAAATTTGTAGGTGAAGTTAGGTGAGAGAGCTTATATGTGTTACAAGACAGAAATAAAATTCAGATGACTTTCTCTGGTTGGAAATAAATGAAGGAAATTTAAGAGAGAGGAAGTTTGGCATTAGGAAAGAGATCAAACACAGAAAACAGAACAAAGAATACAGCTTAGTAATAGAAGTGAAAAAAAGGTTCTGCAGCTGTAATTGATTACACACAGGATATGAGACAGGAATGTGTTGTACTTTTAAAAATGACCGTCAAATTTAATTTTAGGCTCCATCAATTGAAATAGTTTCCAAATCGGGCAGTTTTCAGTCTTGAATATTATGTTAGGTTCTGAGCACTCTCCTTTAAGATGGACTGTGATGTCCTTGAACAGGTTGGAGAAGGACAGTGAGAATGGTTAGGGTTCTGTTAGGATCTGCAAGAATTGTCACATCCGCCAGCCATCACCGAAGTGACTTGTGACTTCATTATTACTACATTAACATAATGGGGACTGGATTATGCTAGATTATCAACCTTGGCAACTTTAAGATGTGTGGACTTCAACTTCCAGAGCCCCAGAATAGCTAAAAAAAGTGTGGACCTTGAAGTCCACACATCTTAAAATTGCCAAGACATTTTGCTAGAAGACAATATACAGTGGTGCTCTAAAAGGTTGTGAGCCCTTTGCAACTGTTAATATTTCGGCATCAATATACCTGGCTAGCAGTTCCTTGGAGATGGCTGGTGTCAGCCTCCAAGATTCATTCTTCTGCTTGTCTCTTCCCGGCTGCCATAGAAATGGGGGATGGGGTTGAGGAATAATTGGGCCTTGTGGGGAGAAGGATGCTGGAGGATGAAGTTGGTGAATTGTAAAAGTTCTTATGCTTTCTTGCTTACTGCACAGATGCAACCACTAATCTTTTCTAGGCCAGGGTCAACTGTCTTGGCATACCAGATGTGTGAGACGCCACCTGAAGATGTACCCACATGACATTATACACACCTCAGATTGGATGTCTAGTTTGAACTATTTGGAGTGGGGACATGGGATAACTTTCTATATGTAATTTTTGCGCCTTCTACTTCAGATCTTGTATTTCTTCTGATGCTACCACTTCAACTTCAGTAAAAGTCCTTTTCTCTATAAAAACGAAGTCTCAGGTTTTCTTTCTTGGATCTTGAATGGAGCTACACCTGACAGCTGGATTTGAATTCCTCCAAGCATCAGGACGTTGGAGTCAATAGCCTGAAACAATTCCTTTCAAACTTGTGATTCCATAATTTGGTGATTCTCTGAATCAGCCCTTTAGCTTGCAAGTCACATTCCGAATCTTCAAGTCACCGGGATGGGCTGTGGTGTTGAGCTGGATTATCCCAGATATGTGACTTGGAATCAGGCCATCATACAGGTGTGTGCAGAAATGTTTCATTGCCTCTCCACTAAATTAGGAATCTAAAGAATTGCCGTTGCTACTAGTGGACTTTAAAAAAAATCAAATTCTCCCTTCTTGCTGGGCCTGATTACAAGAACGAGTTAATGAATTTTGGATAAAATTATCCAACTCTTTGAAACTTCTCCTTGAAACTTATCAAGGAGAGAATCAACCTGGAATTAAGAGGAAGCTATCTAAGAGTGAGAACAAATAACCAGTGGAACAGCTTTGCCTCCAGAAGTTGTGGGTTCTTCATCACTGGAGGTTTTTAAGAAAAGACTGGACAGCTACTTGTCTGAAACAAAAGGCGACCGCCTTCTTGAGCATGGGTTTGGAGTAGAGATGACATGATAGCTGTGTTCCAATATCTCAGGGGCTGCCACAAAGAAGAAGGAGTCAAGCTATTCTCCAAAGCACCTGAAGGCAGGACAAGAAGCAATGGATGGAAACCAGTCAAGGAGAGAAGCAACCTAGAACTAAGGAGGAATTTCCCGACAGTTAGAACAATTAACCAGTGGAACAACCGGCCTCCAGAAGTTGTGGATGCTCCAACATTGGGAGTTTTTAAGAGGAGATTGGAAACCATTGGCCTGAAATAATATAGCATTTCTTGCTTGAGCAGGGGGTTGGACTAGGAGACCTCTAAGGTCCCTTCCAACTCTGTTATTCTGCTAAAAATGGGCCTTGGTGGCTCAGGCTGTTAATTGCCTGCACTTAAGTTCTAGCTGCCTACAACTGCTGTAGGCTCAAATCCCACCAGGCTCAAGGTTGACTCAGCCTTCCATCCTCTTGGGGTAGGTAAAGTGAGGACCCAAGATTGTTGGGGGCAATTAGCTGACCTTGTAAAAATGCCGCTTAGTAATAAGCAGGCATATACACAATGGAAGGAAGGCTATTGCTGAGCACATTGGGTTGTATCCCAAAAATTGTAAGCCGCCCTGAGTCTCTGGAGAAGGGAGGCATATAAATGTAATTAAAAAATAAAAAAAATAAAAAAAAATAAAAATAAAAATACATAGGCAGGGAAGTCTGCAGAGATGGGGCTCACAAAATGAAGATGGCAACAAAAGGCTCCAATCCCATAACTGTATTTACTCTCTTGACTTTTTGGACTCTATTCCTGCGGAAACCCTTGCATGTAGGACTGGTGAACCAGTGGTGGGGTTCAGAAATTTTTACTACCGATTCTGTGGGCATGGCTTGGTGGCAGTCGGTGGGATTCAGCCAGTTGGCACCACTTTGGGAGAACCGGTTGTTAACTATCTGAGTGGTTCGGTGAACTGGATGTTGGAAGAAATCATTTGGACAGAGAACCGGTTGTTAAATTATTTGAATCCCACCACGGCTTGGTGGGCATGGTGTGGCTTGGTGGGCATGGCAGGGGAAGGATACTGCAAAATCCCCATTCCCTCCCCACTCCTGGGGGAAGGTTACTGCAAAATCCCATTCCCTCCCCACCCCACTAACCTGCTTTCCAGCTCTGTTCTCCTGTGCAGGGCAACAAAAAAAGACCCAGCCGATCAGCTGGGACTTAGGAGGCAGAGAATAGATGGGAGCAGGGCCAGTCAGAGGTGGGATTTGCCAGTTCTCCAAACTACTCAAAATTTCCGCTACTGGTTGGTTCTCCAGAACTGGTCAGATCCTGCTGAATACCACCTCTGTGGTGAATGCACAGAAACAGTCTTCCATACAATGACATCTATAGCAGAAGATCACTTCTTAACAGAAAAGCTTTTAAAAATAGATTGGAACTATGACAAACTGCCTGCGTACTGTGAAATATTCTTTGAAGAGATGGGACGCTGCCTTTGTCATGTCCCTCGTTTTACCACGTCCCTCGTACACACATCCCACTACCATCTTGGCATCTCTGATCTTAGATCTGCTCTTGGACAAAGGACATTTCATGGGGGCAAGGAAGAAAAACAAGATGACTGGGGCATGTTTGTGATGTGGTGGGATTGCACCATTGTGTGTGAAAATCCATAGTTTGAAATGTCCCATTGGAGGGAAACAGAATGGAAAAACAAAAACAGAAGCAACAGTTTCAGTCTTTCTAAAACCTTTATTTATGTTGGCCTTATTTGGTTAAGCACTTTGATGAGCAAAGATCTCTGAGTATCCTTTTTTTTTACACAACACCAGTCAAAAGTCCACAGAGGATGAACAAAGAGTATGACGCAATAAAGGCATGTCAGAAACAGTCATACGACAAGGTTTTCATTCAGTCATGGAGAAGAACTCAGGCAGACGCTTTCAGCCTGCCTCCGTTCTGAAGTGTTGGACTACAACTTCCATATTTTCCAAGCATGGAGAAGATCATAATGTTTGTTGTTGTTTAGAG
Organism: Naja naja; assembly: GCA_009733165.1. NCBI lineage: Eukaryota > Metazoa > Chordata > Lepidosauria > Squamata > Elapidae > Naja > Naja naja. The sequence continues at coordinate 23,125,443 of CM019160.1, read as the reverse complement.
CTGGAATGTCTAGTCTTAAAGGTGCCAAGCTTGGACATGCTGGTTTAGAATCAAGCTACACCTTCTGCGAAGTATCCCAAAGGTGCTTTTTCCAAAGCTTCTCATCCAAAAAGCTTCCTCAGTTCTAGCTGAACCGAACTGAAGAATATGTTTTCAAGGTAGAAAAAAACCCAAGGAAGTCCATTTACCTGTTTAAGAAAGCACCTTTGAGACAACCATGACCTGGATGACTGAGAATCTCCATAGACCTTCTGCTCCATGGCTATCTAATAAAAGTATTGATTATGTGCTATCAAATCAGTGTGGATTCTTAGGAACCCTACAGATGGGTCTCCAGAAGGATCTGTCTTCAACCTGATCCTTCAGATCTTCCAATCACTGTTGTAATCAAGTCTGTCCCCTTTGCAACTGATCATCCTCTGTTCCTGCTTCCTTCCATCTTTCCCAGCATTATGGACTTCTTAAAGAGCCAGGGCCTTTGCATGATGGGTCCAAAGTAAATCATTTGAGCCTGGGCATTTGTGCCTTGAGTGAGAACTCTACATTGATACGTTCTATGATGCACTGGTTTGTTTCCATAGGATTGTCAAGAGTCTTCTCCAACACCCAATTTCAGAAGTGTAAAAGTAGAAAAAAATAGCAGGATTTAATCTGGAGTCTTCTCAGGGCCAGCTGATCTATAAGAAGGCTTGCTTTGACTGAAGGGCTGCAGGTTTGTGTTGGACATCAGATTTGAATCGTGCATGTGGGAATACTGAATCAATTCGGAAAACACGGCAATTTTTGATATCCAAAGTGAAACATCCAAATGGGTTTCTTTGGTAAGGAAAAAAAAGCTGTTTCAGTGGCTATGCAGAAATATGCATTCATGTGCAGAAGCATCAGCGCACTGATGATGTTACCTAATTTGGTAATGAAACATCTGCAAGAAAACAAGCAAGCTCGGAGAACATCAAGGATCCCACAGAAACATCCCAAACTGAATTAATCCAGAGTCAATATCAAGTTCCCAATTCCCTTTGAAATCAAACCTAACTGAATATATGCTCAACCCTACACAGTATCCAAGGTTTATGAAGCAATCGCGTTCCTTATCCCATTCCTTTATAGTATACATTTTTGTACGGTACATTCTCTCCTGCACAAATATAAACACACACATATTCTCTTGTTACAAAACCGAAGTTTGCCAAATTTCAGTCTAGCTCCTCATTTGCAAATTTCACCCTACTCCTTTTGTAAACGCTGTGGATGTGGGAACCACCCAAGTTCCCGTGTTCTTTGTTTGAAGCGGGTTGGGAAAAAATCCAGACACCTGGGTCACCCTTCAAGGGAATGCATTTTCCTCCTCCATCATGGCAAACTAAGTAAGGGCAGCTAACAAAAGAGCGAGGGTGAAGAGCCCCAAATTTGTGGCGAGGCCAAGAGCTCCGCTATTGGGTTGCTCTTTTACTGCTGTGTTGCGTTCTGGACTTTTAGGATCGATGAAGAACAAGGTGCTAGCGTTCCTCGTAGCTTCTTCTTCTTCTTCTGCTCCAAATGAAGTCATCAGGTTCACTTTAGGTGCGTTTTCACACCCTGTCTGGTTGCACGGAGTCTTGGTTTTGGGACGGGAGGTACCAGGTGCCACCACAAGGCCCATTCCAGGATTGTGGATGGAGTCGGACATGTTGGTGTTTGCTGCTGCAGAAGCATTTGCTCCGTACTTGCCTTCTACAATGAAAGAACTGTTATCTATAGATGCAATGGGAAGTCTGGGAAGAACATTGCTGGCCAGGCCATCTGAAGTTGCATTATGGCTGACGGGAAAACTATTATCAACGATGAAGTTGTCACCTCCGGGTGTTCCATGGCCATGCTCCATGTTGGTGCTTTCTGAGGTATTAGTGGCAGGAGAACGTGGAGCTCCATGTTCTTCTACAGCTAAAACAGAAGCATTATGTATGTTTTCAGTGGATGAGGAATAGGCTTCTGATTCTTGATTGCTTCCTTCTCTGAGAAAGTTGCCAGCATTGGGAGCGTCTTCAGCAGAGCTGGAGGTGTTTACTGGGGTCCTGTTTCCATGAGAAGAAGATGCAGGGTGTCTGGAAGAAGAACCTTCATGGTCCTCCTCGTTGGTGACTATGAAGTGTCCCCCAGAGCTGGGGCACTTCTCCTCTGTCTCACATTTGTCATGCGCTATGTCCTTATCATTGCTAGAAGCTATCCAAACCTCTTTGGAGGTACTTATCTTGATGGGGGCGGGAATGGTAGGAGAAGCAGTCTTGTTTCTCTTGGGAACGATGAATGGTATCAGTAGAGCAACACCACCAGGGTAACCAGAAGAAGTTGAATTGCTTGTCTCCAGGTTTGTTGTAGCCAAGGAGCTGCCTGAAGAACCATGTCCAGTGTGTGAATCACCGGTAGAAGAAGACGTTTCTCTGCTTTCAGAAGAATTTCCAGAAAAAGTCTCCTCATAGGGTTTTCCACCTACGAAGGTGTGGTCGTGATGGGACGAAGGTCGGGCATTGCTCTCGTTGACCGAATTCTCACTTGCTTTCTTTTCATCAACCACATAGACGGTCTCCTTATCAGTGTGGTTTCTAGGAGATGGGCCCTCGCCATGAGATGAGTCCACCACCACCATGTTACCATCTTCCATCTCATCTGAATAGAAGCAATCAGATTTGGGTATGGGCTCAGATGGCTTGGGGTCGAACGAGACACATCCTACATCCTCAGTGTTTCCGGGGCTGTCAGCAGGGACCCGGGCTTCCGTGATCACGCCATCTACAATGCGGTTGTTGCAGAGATTCCCTTGGCAACAGAGGATGTCAGCATCTTCCAGCTCCTGCACCAATTCTAAGAGAGAGCTCTGGCACATGGCAGGGGAAGCACAGCCTTTGAAAGTCACCAAGCTCACTTCTTCCCCAGCTGCAAGGAGAGAAAAGGAGAGAAGTAGAGTAGCCAACAATATCAATCCAAGAGTTGATTAGACCTGCAAGAGATTGAATGAGCCTCCTCCCCCAAGAGTTAGGATATGTCTAGGTATGTTCCTTAGTAAGACCACACCTAGAGTACTGCATCCAGTTTTGGTCACCACACTATAAAAAAGATGTTGAGACTCTAGAAAAAGTGTAGAGAAGAGCAACCAGGATGATGAGGGGACTGGAGACTAAAACATACGAAGAACGGTTGCAGGAATTGGGCCTGGCTAGTCTAGTGAAGAGAAGGACCACGTGAGACAGGATAGCAGCCTTCCAATATTTGAGGGGCTGCCACAGAGAGGAGGAAGGGGTCAAGCTATTTTCCAAAGCACCTGTAGGCCAGACAAGGAATAATGGATGGAAACTGATCAAGAAGAGATTCAACCTGGAAATAAGGAGAAATTTTCTGACAGTGAGAACAATCAACCAATGGAACAGAAGTTACCCTCGGAAGTTGTGGGAGCTTCATCACTTGGGACTTTCCAGAAGAGATTGGACTTCCATCTGTCAGAAATGGTGTAGGATCTCCTGCTTGGCACTAGATGACCTACAAGGTCCCTTCCAATTCTGATTATCTGTTATCTGTCTCCATTCTGGAGACATGGATTGTCTAAGTTTCTAGTCCAGGGATCTTCAAACTTGGCAACATTAAGACTTGTGGATTTCAGCTCCCAGAATTCCCCAGCCAGCACAAGGAATTCTGGGAGTTGAAGTCCACAAGACTTAAAGTTGCCAAGTTTGTAGACCGTCACTGGCTGTCTAAGTTCTAGTCCGGGGTCTCGAAACTTGGCAGTATTATGACTTCTGGACTTGTGAACGTAAACTCCCAGAATTCCCCAGCCAGCATGAAGTCCACAATTCTTAAAGTTGCCAAGTTTGGAGAGCACTGGTCTAGTCTACCTTATGACCATCTAAACATGGAACCTTTGTGGTTCTCTATTCTACTGTCGTCCTTTAAGCAAGACGAAAAAGGAAGTGCAAAAATCGTGGTTAGACCTCTCTTATGCCCCAGTGATTCTGTGGGTAAATTGTCTGAGTGTAACTGCAATATACAGAATAGATCCTGTTCTACCAGCTGCTAGTATAGAAGCAGTGGCAATTTCTCCCAGCCCATGTTGCTTCTGAAGCCAGTGCTGAGCAAACTGCCCAGTCCCCAGACTGAATCAGTAGCTTTGATTTCAGGTTTTGAGACTTCTCTTTTGCACAACATGCTGGACTCAGTTCAGCTGGGCTTTTGGCCAAGATAATGGAGCAGAAACTGCTTTCATCACTTTGATTGATGACCTCTTCTGGGAACTGGGTGGGGGTGGAAAGTGTGTGGTTTTTCTCATTCTTCTGAGCCTCTTGGTAATTTTGGGTGACATCAACCATTATATCCTTAGAATTAAGCTTGAGGGTACTTTATTGCAGCAGTTCTGGTTCACCTTGTCTTCTTATTACTGCCTGCCTCCTCGGTTGTTGATTTGTGAGATCACACAGGGTACTATCCCACACACCCCTTCTCCATGCAGTTCAACACCTGGGGGTGGTCATCCAGAGCTTTGGGGTGAGCTACATGGGAATGCTGAGGCCACCTAGCTCTCCTGCTCCCTTACCACCTAGCAACTGGTGTCTCTTGAATATATTGGATAACACTGGATGAAGAGACCCAACTTGAGATAAAATCCAGGCCGCTGACACGTCTACTGTTGGTAAATAGGATTCATGCTGGACTCAAGAATTGACTATGGGACAGGATTCCAGAATAAGCAGGTCCATGAACTAGGACTGTACAAGAGTCTAGACAACATTGGAAGTTTTTAAGAAGAGTTTGGACAACCATTTGTCTGAAATGGGTTATAAGGTTTCCTGCCTGAGCAGGGGGTTAGACTAGAAGACCTTCAAAGTCCCTTCCAGCTTCTATTCTATTCTATTCTATTCTATTCTATTCTATTCTATTCTATTCTATCCTATCCTATCCTATCCTATCCTATTCTATCCTTCTACTCTACTCTACTCTACTCTACACTCTACTTTACTATACTCTACCCTACTTTATTCTACTTTACTCTTCTCTTCTCTTCCATGATCCTCTGTTACATTAAAGACCAAGACTTATCTGTCATTGAATTTGCAGGTGATGGTGTGGCAAGGAGACAGAGAGAGAAAACTATGCTGGGGAATTTGTGAATTGTTCCACATTTGCAGGTGGTTCTAGACTTACAATGACAATTGGGACCAGAAGTTTTGTTGCTAAGCAAGGCAGTTGTTAAACAAATCATCCCATTTTTTACAACTTTTTTTTGCAGCACCTTTAAGCAAATCACTGCAGTTGTTAAGTGAATCACACAGTCATTAAGTGAATCCAGCTTTACCCGGTGACTTTGCTTGTCGGGAGGTGGCTGGGAAAATTGCACATGGTGATCATGCCTCAACGGTTGTAAATACTTGCCAGTGGCCAAGCGCGCAAGTTTTGATCATGTGACCATATTCTACCTGTACTTTAGCTCTCAGCAGAGTTTCATGTATTTCACGCAGAGCTGTGATGGCGCAGTGGTTAGAATGCAGTATTGCAGGCTAATTCTGCTGACTGCCAGCAGTTCAATCCTGACCAGCTCAAGGTTGACTCAGCCTTCTGAGGTCGGTAAAACGAGGACCGAGATTGTTGGAGGCAATACGCTGACTCTGTAAACCGCTTAGAGAAGGTTGTAAAGCATTGTGAAGTGGTATGTAAGTCTAAGTGCTATTGCTATTTTGATCCCTAAGGAGATGCTTTCCAATTTGTAAACTCCACCCACTTTTCAACTGCTGGAAAGTAGCGATTGACAAACAGGAATTGATGTCCTCTAGACTTAATGGAACTAAGCTTCAGGTTTGGCACACCACATTAGCCATGTCTCCAACAGGGAAGGGCAATTTGTGATTGCACTGGGGAATCCTGGCTATTAACTGGGCATGTTGAATCAGGCTTTCTTGGTTTCGGCTTGGACAAAACATGTTATATGAGCCAGGATACTATATTAGTCCATATTTAGCAGATTATATAAGCCTTATATAACCTTAAGGCTTGTGGCAACATGGCAACTTTAAGACTTGTGGACTTCAACTCCCAGAATTCCCCAGCCAGGCATGCTGGCTGGGGAATTCTGGGAGTTGAAGTCCACAGGTCTTAAAGTTGCTGCCTGGGGAATTCTGGGAGTTGAAGTCCTCAAGTCTTAAAGTTGCTGCCTGGGGAATTCTGGGAGTTGAAGTCCACAAGTCTTAAAGTTGCTGCCTGGGGAATTCTGGGAGTTGAAGTCCACAAGTCTTATAGTTGCCAAATTTGGAGACCCCCTGATATAAGCCAAAATGGAAAGTTTCTGAAGGTCAAGCACTCACCTTTACGGCTGTTGCCAATTCCTTCCAGGCACATGTTACGAATGCCAGTGCACTTCACTTTGGAGATGGCCTTCTTGGAACATCTACCACTGGAGCCCTGTTCATCCACACAGCTGTAGCATTCCAATCCATTTGGAGCCTGGCTTTCCAGGTACAAGTCTGAAGGAAGTGGAGATACGAAGCAGGGAACATCTATGAACGTTTGTGTGTCATGATCAGGACATTGAGCTTCAGGCTGTTCATAGGGAAAGTCAAACCAGGAGGCAACTGCTTCACACAAATAAGAGATTTCAGAGAGTCTCTCTCTCAGGGGTGGGATTCAAATTTTTTAACAACCGGTTCTGTGGGCGTGGCTAGGTGGGCATGGCTAGGTGGGTGTGGCCATGTGACTGAGTGGGCGTGGCTGCTGCTGCTGCTGCTGCTGCTGCTGCTTCTTCTTCTTCTTCTTCTTCTTCTTCTTCTTCTTCTTCTTCTTCTTCTTCTTCTTCTTCTTCTTCTTCTTCTTCTTCTTCTTCTTCTTCTTCTTCTTCTGCAGCACCCCTCCCTGTTTTTTTTTGCCTCTTTGCCCTCAGGAAAGCCTCCTATGGGGGGGGGCATTTTTGCTCCTAGAAGTTTTCCTTGGGGCCCAGGAAGGCAAAAAATGGAGCACAATGGGGTGCTCAGGGAAGGCTCCTGGGGGGTGTTTTTGCTGTGGAGGCTTCCTTGGGACTCAGGAAGGCAAAAAATGGAGTACAGAGGGGCAGCAAATCCCTCCCATGCCCCCTTTTACCTCCTGGGCCTCAGGGAAGGCTCCTGGGTGAAGCAGTAAGACAGCAAGGGGGGACAGCTGATCATCAGAACAGGTGATTGCCGGGAGGGGAGAAAAAAAACAGATACCTTAAGGAGTGACTAGGCGGGAAGAACGCAGGCAGCAATGTCAGGCATGCACGCGATTGATAAGGACTGACTGGGTGGGGAGGGGCAGGGCGGGCGGAGAGGAACCGGGCCAGCCAGGGGCACGATTTGCCGGTTCTCCGAACTGCACAGAATCATAACAACCAGTTCTATAGAACTGGTCCGAACCGGTAGAATCCCACCCCTGCTTTCTCTCTCCACAACAACCTACATAAGCTGTCGGTTTCTTCTGTGCATAGATCAGATGCAATCCATGCTATGTTTTGAAACTTGGTCTGTTTGGAGATGGGTCAACCTTTGCAAATTTCCTTCTTGCTGAGAAGCATTTGGTGGTTTGCAAGGGGAAACGAGGAAGTGAAGAGGAGGCCAATAAGGCACCAGGCTAGAAAGCAGGAGATTGTGAATTCTAGTCCTGCCTTAGGCATGAAAGCCGGCTGGGGGGAACGTTGGGCCAATCACCAGGAGATGGTGAGTTCTAATCCCATTTTAGGCATCGAAGCCAGTTGGGTGACCTTAGACCAGTTCCTCTCTGTTGGCCCAATCCATTTGACAGGGTTGCTGTTGTTGAGGGGGAGGAAATAGGATGCAGAAGGTGTTGGATATGTTCACCGCCTTGAGTTATTTGTAAAAACAGTAAAGGCGAGATATAATTAAGTAAATCAATAAAAATCAGCTGCCGTCTCTGTCTATCCCCATGGTAACTAGATGGATGAGCGAAGTTCTTTTCCCTGAAATATTTCTTGTGGTCAGCTGCTAATGTGTGACTGTGCTGCACAATTCAACATGCGCTACTTTCCTGGCAGACACGTCTCTGAATGTCTCCCTGAATTGTTAAAAAACTTTTCCAGTGGATTAGAAGCTCAGCTATGTTGAGGGCATTGAGAAAGCTGCTAAACCTCTGAAACCATGACCCCAGTGAGTCATGGGTGTCTAGTAAACCAATAAATGCATCCTGAAGTGACCCTTGGATTTTGAAATGATGCAGTCCTACACAGAGTGATGGGCTGCTGCCAGTTCGGACCGGTTCTAGCGAACCGGTATGAATGATGATCAGTTGGCCCTGCCCTATCCTGTCTTACATTTCCTTCTTCTTTTTTTTTAAATTTTAAAACAACTTTATTTGCAAGACGTTAAAAACATACAAACGTTTAAATACACATAATAAATATACAAAAAGTATTTTGTTTTGGATAGCAAATTGGATATGAAATATTAGTCAAAAAATTAATTATAATTGACATATAGCGCTTCTCTTTACAATTTTGGGATACAACCCAGTGTGCTCAGCAATAGCCTTCATTCCATTGTATATGCCTGCTTATTACTATTTTAAATCAGCTAATTGCAACAATCTTGGGTCCTCAATTTACCTACAGAGGATGGAAGGCTGAGTCAACCTTGAGCCTGGTGGATTGAGCCTACAGCAGTTGTGGCAGCTGGATCTTAAGAGCAGGCATTTAACAGCCTGAGCTACAAAGGCTCTTGCAATTAACACATTTTACTATTTGTTTAGCTTGGATTATAACTATTAACTATTCTATATAACCTTCATATTTACTATATATTGAAGAGAATTATTTATACATTCCACACCTCCAATTGAATATACTATGTTTCCTAGGTTCATTTCTTCTTCAGAGTTTTTTTTATTTTGTTCCACCCAATTATACCATTTATCCCATATCTTATAATAATCTGAATCTTCCTTCTCATTTAATTTAAGTGTGAGTCTCTCCATTTCTACATTTCCTTCTTTTGCCGCTCAGCTGATTCACGTGGCAAAGTGGATTACCGCGCCTCAGCTGTTCTACTTAGCGGGGAGAGCTAGAAGGTGAACTGGAGAGGCTCAAATTGGCGTTTATTGAATGCTGCACACACTCACAGAACTGGTTGTTAAACTGGTTGCAGCCCACCCCTGCCTATGTATCACGTGTAACTGAGGGGGAGGATTACCTGGAGTGAAGGTATTGCAAAGCGGAGTATTGCAGCAGCTGGCGTGGATGGTCCGGCCTCCTGAGTAAAAGCTCAAAGTATCCTCACACCGGGGCAGATTGGTACAGCCTTTCAGCTTGAGGTTGGAATACAGGCCTATTAAGAAGGAGGTTTGATAGAGTGGGTCCATTACATCCACAGCACTGAGTGTCATCCCTTCCTCATCATCTTTTTACCCAGAAAGAGAGGACAACGGTTGAGTAAGGCCTATCGCAGCACTGGGAGTACCTAAGTGATGGCCTTTCAGTCTAGCTTCATGAACGTTTAGCCAGATCTCACAGCTTGGTCCATTTTATTTAATGTCCCCATTCTCTGCTTATGTAGTTCCTAAGAAATAGTTCTGGAGAACTTAGCAAAAGTTGCACATTCCTTGTCAATCCGAATAAAGATATCATCCAGGGATGAAGGTTGGGTGTTGAGGTGGTAAAAGTTACCCACTGCAGTGGAATGTAGTCTGGTTTTCCAGAAAGAGGAAGATGCATTCCAGAGGGCAAAAAGACAGCAAAGCATGCCAAGTTTGGTTGGGAGAAAGAGAACTAAGAAGTTATGTCTATAATGATGCAAATAGTTGCTTACTTTGGCAAGATTCTGTCTTCAGGTGAAAACATTAAAGGGAACTGCTCAGCAGTAACTCCACATGTCTTTCGTGGTTATTGAGGGTCTCAAACCCAATCCAATATACATATAAGCTATATTCACAACCAAATCTATGACATGGGCTTTGGCTACAACAATGTTAAGAAATCTTCTTTGTGGGCTGACAGCATAATTTTGTTTTGATTTTCCTTAGGTGTGCTTCTCTGAATCTGGTCGGCATATGCTCCCGTCTCATCAGCCGTGTTCCTCTAAGGCATTTCACAAGTCAGTTGCACACTTAGAAGCTGCATTTGTGTATCATGCCACGCCTGGCTAGTTTGAACCTTAGCTGATTTTGGGGGATCTTAGCATGTTGTCTGAATTCAGATTTTTGGTTAGGCATGGTTCGGTATAAAGTGCACGCACGCTTCTCCAGTAAAACGGATTATTCAAATAATCAAATTAAGAACAGTGGTACAACTCTTCCATTCATCTTAATCCAGCCATTCACCCCCATCTCCAGTCTACCTACCTCTTCCTTTCTCTTCCCCAGGTTTTTCGTCAGCTACTTACCCAACTTCCCAGTGATGTCAAGATCCACACATTGGTCCTGATGCCCAACACAGCTGATCTGACTGCGAGAAGTTTCAGGACACCAGACTCCCTGGGAGGCACAGGTATGGCAGCGCATGTGATTGGTTGGGGCAGGATGAGAGACTGGGAAAGAGGCGCACAAAAGGGTAGAAATTAACCTCCAGTCACTGTTCCAGTTGTTGTACAGTTGGGATTAAGTTAAAGGTAGGTCTTCATGGGTTCCTGGTTAACATATGTTCAGAAACAGCTTGCCAATATATTTTCTGGGATCTTTTTCAATTTTCCAGTCAAGCCTACAGTCCTGATATTTCTAGGTTAGGGGTGTCAAACTCATGGCGTCACATTGTCGTCACCTGATGTATCATGACTTTTTCCCCCTTCGCTAAACTGGGAGTGGGTGTGGCCAGAGTGTGATGCATCCGGCCTGCGGGCTGTGAGTTTGGCACCCCTGTTCTAGGTGGTTTCCTTTCCAAGTGCAAATCAAACCCAACCCTGCTTAGTTTCTGTAGTAAAATGTGTGAATGGCCTTGGGGAGACAAGGGGAAGAGATGCAGCCTAGGAAACAATGAGATAAAAGAGGGAGGAGCCCCTGTGGCTTAATGGTCAGAGGAAGAAATAAGGAAGGACCTGCCCTTATAGATCAATCAATGAAAAAGTCTGAAATACTTTCAGAAGTCAAGAACAAATTCTTCTTCCAACTCAGCTGCCCCAAGTCTTGCAACAATGCTGTTTTCCATCCCCACTCAATATTAAAAGGAAAAGGAAATCTAATTATCTGGTTCTTATCAATTTAATAATAATAATAATAATAATAATAATAATAATAATAATAATAATAATTTATTAGACTTGTATGCCGCCCTTCTCCCTAAGGACTCAGGGCGGCGAACATTAAAAACCCCATACAATTACAATAAAAAATAATTAAATAAATACAAGCCTAATCAATCAATCAGGGTGATCGGAATGTGATGCTGGCAGGAGGCGCTCCCGCAAGTACCCTAGACCCAAGCCATTTCATCTTTTTCCTTTCCCCGCCCCTAGAAACTACTAAGGGGAACTGCAAAGCTATGAAGTCATCATTCTCCTTATAAGACCTGAAGCTCAGAAGTTTGGAAAGACAAAGGGGAAGAGCTCCCTCTAATGGAGAAATGGAGCCACAGCCTCCAAAAATCCTTGCTTAGCAATGAACTAAAGTGCAATTGAGCCAGAACGTTGTCCAGCTGCCTCCTGAAAAAAAGCACTTTTGGGACAACCAAAAGTTGGATGACTGATAATCTCTACAAATTGAGTCAGAAAGTTCTGTTCTTCAGTTGTGGAGAAACAGACCTGGAAGACCAGTACGTGAAGCTTCTTTCAAGATGGCAGAGAATCTTTACGGAATACCAGCCCAGCTCAACTCAAATTAATGTCTCATTTTCATACTTTCTACCCACAAAGTCACAGTAGGGGAATAGAATTAGTTTTTTAGGTAAGAAGAGCATAGAGTCCAGTGTGGCTTAGGTGAGCCGAACACATTGAGATAATACTAAAAATACCAACAATCAACACTTGCCTATCAAAGGTCCTCAGGAAGGACTCGATATGATAAAAATGACAAATCCAGTCTAAATATCTGGCTGACTGTGCAACGAATCATTAAGAATAAATACTGCCCAAAAGGAAGGACGGACAAGCGGATACCAAAGCTCTTATCCCATATATCAGTCTTTCATAGGGATCTTTTTGAGGGGAGATAGGGGGGGACAAATAAGTGCCTTGCAACATCACTCAGCAAACTATCTGACTTATATACTTCAGATGCAAGTGAAAAAGCAGATTTGTATTGTAACAACACCACACATGTTTTCTCCTCAGTGTGGTTTATATCAGATCCCTGTGCAGCCTTTCCCAACTTAATGCTCTTTGTGCTGCACTTCAATCCCCAGAATTCCTAGCCAGCTCACTGAAAATTTGGGGAATTGTACCTTAGTTCAAAACACCAATTTGAAATCAAGAGACTGGGAATTCTAGTCCTGCCTTAGAAAGCTGGCTGGGTAACTTTGAGCCAATCACCAGGAAGCAGTGAGTTCCAGTCCCACTTTAGGTATGAAAGCCAGCTGGGTAACTTTCAGCCAATCAACAGGAAGCAGTGAGTTCTAGTCTCACCTTAGGCATGAAAGTTGGCTGGGTGACTTTAGGTCAATCCCTCTCTCTTATCTCAACCCACTTCAAGGGTTGCTTTTGTGGAGAAAATAGGAGAAGGAAAGAGTATTAGATATATTCACTGTTGAGTTATTTATAAAATAATAAAGGTGGGATATAAATAAAAATGATTGAATAAATAAATGGGAATCATTTCTGAAGTCACGTTAGCTTCTATAATCCCTCCCTTCACCTGGGAATGTTGCATCCTTCAGAAGAGACACATTTTCTACAACCTCCTCTGTCTTTCTTCTTTTAGGAAGAGGACCCCTCCCTGGCCCAGTTCAAAGGAGGTCCCCTTCAGGACTCACCAAAGTAGGTCTCGTTGTTACAGCCATCCTCCGCACAATAGTTTGCTTGGTACGAGAGAGTCACGAGATGTGAAGTCATGGAAAAAGATTCAAATGGATAGAGCTGTCGTGCGCAGCCTTTCCTCACGGTCTGGAATTCCAGAAAAGCTGAGGGGGAAGATGGAAATATTTTTTTAGGCTGGAGAATCCACGATCCGGTCAGGATAGATATACTGTTTTTTCCAATACTTCTTTCTGCCTCCCCACAACATGAATGGAATTAGTTGGTTTTCCTTGTTTTATTTTGACAGATAAAACTCTTGAATTCTCTTCCTGTGTTTGGCTTTGGAAAACTGAATAACCTTTCCTGTAATGCAGAGGTCTCCAAACCTGAAGACTTGTGGACTTCGACTCCCAGAATTCCCCAGCCAGCTGGGAGTTGAAGTCCATAAGTCTCCAAGGTGCCAGGTTTGGAGATCCCTAATGTAACAGAATGTGCAAAAGACCTTGGGAGACAGACAGAGAAATGCTGCCAAGAGAATGGTCAGATAAAAGACAGCATAGCCCACAACTGGACAATGGGTGTGGCAAGAAACTTAGAAAAGATCCTCCCTAATTCTAGGGTAAGGGGACACGGTGGCTCAGTGGCTTAGACACTGAGCTTGTCGATCAGAAAGGTCGGCAGTTCGGCAGTTCGAATCCCTAGCGCCATGTAACGGAGTGAGCTCCCATTACTTGTCCCAGCTTCTGCCAACCTAGCAGTTCGAAAGCATGTAAAAATGCAAGTAGCAAAATAGGGACCACTTTGGTGGGAAGGTAACAGCATTCCGTGCGCCTTTGGCATTCAGTCATGGCGGCCACATGACCACGGAGATGTCTTTGGATACCGCTGGCTCTTCGGCTTTGTAACGGAGTTGAGCACTGCCCTCTAAAGCCGGAAATGACTAGCACGTATGTGCGAGGGGAACCTTTATCTTTTAATTCTATGGTTGTAAAGGAAGCTGTGGGTGGAGGATTCTACTTTCAGACTTGACAGATTCTGCCAAGATAACTTTACAATAAAGTAGAACTAGCTGATCAGGTTGTGATTTCTATCTGGGATGCCAACATCAATCTTGCCAGTCTGAATATATAATTTACTTCCTGAACTGCTCAAGAAACCAGGGGGGGGGTTTCTTCTGAGCCACTGCCTCACCCCGTATACACCTGCAAGGTATGTTGTCTTTTACCTAACTGTTCTCTACCCCTTTCATTGCTCAGTCTCCCAAGGTCTTTCCCACATACTATTATGCTTCCCTTATTTCTTGCTTCCTCTGTCTGCACTCCAGGAAGTTCAAAGAGCAGGGATGGCTGTGCTACCATTAGTGTTCAGGGATTTTTCAAATCATAAATTAAAACATATGAAGAACGGTTGAGGGAATTGGGTATGCCTATTTAATGAAAAGAAGGATTAGGGGTGTCCAATATCCAGGACTGGGCTGCTGGGGGTTTGCAGGGGCTCAGAAGAGACCCTAGCTAAGATTCTGTGCAGTTTGAAGAACCCCCAAACCAGAGGGGGTATTCAGCAGGTTCTGAACAGTTTTGGAGAACCAGTAGCGGAAATTTTGTGTAGTTAGAAGAACCGGCAAACCCCACCTCTGATTTTGCAGTATCCTTCCCCTGCCACGCCCACCAAGCCACGCCCACAGAACCGGTAGTAAAAAAAATTTGAATCCCACTACTGCCCCAAATCTCACTCCTGGCTGGCCCCACCCATCCCTCCCCTCCCAGGAGTTCCCATGCAGCCTGTGGGATGCCAGGTTTGGGATGCCGGGTTAGTTGCAGGGTGCATGCGGAGGGTTGGGGAGGGCGAAAAACGGGCCTCCCGGAAGTTCGGGAAGCCCGAAAATGGGCCCGTTTCCAGCTTCCAGAGAGCCTCCATAACCCAGGGAGGGCAAAAACGTCCCCTCCCCCCCACTGTGGTACAGGAGGCCGGCTAGGCTACTCCCACCATGGCCACGCCCATCCAGCAACCGGGCAGAGAACCCATTGCTAAAAATTTTGAAGCCCACCCCAGCCAATATCCAAGGCAAGGGCCTTCAAATTTGGCCAGTTTAAGACTTGTGGGCATCAGCTCCCAGAATTCCTGAGCTAACATGACTGGAGGAGGAATTCTGGGAGTTGAAGTCCACAAGTCTTAAAGCTGTCAGACCCCCTGATCTAAGGGGCTGCCACAAAGAAGAGGGAGTCAAGCTGTTCTCCAAAGCACCTGAGGGCAAAACAAGAAGCAAGGGATGAAAGCTAATCAGAAGAGAAGCAACCTGGAACTAAAGAGAAATTTCCTAACAGAACAATCAACCAGTGGACAGTTTGCCTTCAGTCATTGTGGGTGCTTCAACACTGGGAGCTTTTAAGAAGAGACTGGACAGCCACTTGGTATAGGGTATCCTGCTTGAGCAGGGGAAGGTTGCACTAGAAGACCTCCAAGGTCCCTTCCAACTCTGTTACTTTGTAATTCTGCGCCACTAATTGCAGCATTTGCAAACAATGGATCCCATGAAAGTGACTTTTCCAACACAGCTGCCTATTCTTTTTCTATGTTCAAGCCACCCATGTTCTGACTTCCCTGCAGAAGACAAGAAAATTGTTGTACAAACAGGGGCATCTGCTGGTCAGGTCAAGAAGGTACGATCAAAGCTCTACTACCTGTTTTGAAAAGTGGGCGGAGCTTCGATTGTACTATCGTGGCCATCTTGATTTTTGGGGGGACCACGCAATGCAGACAATGCTTGTGACGAATGACACTCACAGACATGTGCCTTTCGGACTGAAGTTGTGCAGCTGGCTGAGGAATCTTCGCAGGTCATGTTCTGTCCAACACAATTGTATTCTCCATGGCATGTATTACACTGCAGGCAAAACACTGGGAAGAAAAGAAGAAAAATTACTTTAAGACTACATGTAGTACTCTTTATTCCCTTAAGACCTGTGGACTTCAACCCCCAGAATTCCCCAGCCAACTGGGAATTAAAAGTCCATGTGTCTTGAAGTTGCCAAGGTTGAGCACCCCTGCTTTGAGATTTTTATAGTCCACCCAGCTCAGAGAATATCCAAATCCTTAACTGAACGCAGACACAGAGGCAACTGAAGGGAAGGAATAGTTAGAAGCCTCTGTTATCCATTTATTTAACGCTACAAAGAAAGAAACAACATGGATTGGATAAGAAAGTTGACAATAAATGCAGAGTATATTAGAAATGTTCCATATATTTTTAAATCTGTGCCCTGTGAACTTGCGAGTTGCTCAACAGTGAGATGGGTGGCACATAAATTTAATAAATAATATACAAAATAAGTACAATGTCTATGCCTAAAGGGACGAGTTTTGCACGCACTATAAACCATGCAACCAAAGGATTTTTGGGAAACCCAATTGCTGTGAAAAGAACTTTTAACACCCAGTTTCAGGAGCCAGAAATGTGAAGCTGGGTTCATCTTTATTTTCACCTTTTTGATCTCTTCCCATATTCATCACCGTAGCTAATCATCCTGCCTCTGCAATTATGTGGCAGAGAACACTGAAGACTGGAAACTTCCTATTGAGAGAAGTGCTTTTAAATTTAAACCCAGAGTTTTAAGAGTCTTGGGGAAGGTATGTGGAACCAAGAAGAAAGTCTGCTTTTGTGTCTAATTATTCTGTTTCCTTGTCAATTCCGTGAGCTTGGAAGAAACTTTACATGAAATCTAAGGTAGCTTTTTGAGGAGTGGAGTTGTGTTGTGCTATTCTCTACTTTAGGCAAGTAGAAACACGTCTCCTCAGCTTCACTATCAGGCTAGTTTACTGCATCTTGCAATAAACTGTTTTATGAGTTGTTTATTGAATAACTCATAGTGTAAGTAACTTGCTAAGCCAGCAACCAGCTTCTGCAATCCTGGACTTATATAATGCATTAATCCAAAGTAATAAAGCCAGGTTATTGCAATACATGAGTCTAATCTTTTTATTGAATGCAGAGAGGAAATGACAAGAAAACACCAGGAAACCTCAGAGAACTTGCTAACTCGCAAGCAAATAAAACCTAGGAACCCGATGGGCAACTCAGCCCAAGGTAGTCCTCGACTTACGACTGCAATTGAGCCCAACATTTCCATTGTTAAGCAAGACAGTTGTTGTTAAATGAGTTTTGCCCCATTTTACGACCGTTCTTGCCACAGCTGTTAAGTGAACTCACTGCAGTTCTTATGTTAGTAACACGATTGTTAAGTGAATCTAATTTCCTATTGACATTACTTGTCAAGAGATCGTCAAAGGAGAATTACGTAACTCCAGGACATGGCAACCATCATAAATACAAGTCAGTTGCCAAGCATCCCAATTTTGATCACATGATCATGGCGATGCGGCAAGGGTTATAGGAGTGAAAAAAATGGTCGTTAAGTCACTTTTCTTTCAGTCCCATTGTTGACTTTGAGTTTGACTTGACTTGTTGCTTCCTATATTTGTTAGTTCCTGAGGCTGACCTGGATGTAACGGTTCCCACTTGGATTTATTTTTCCTACCTGGCTGCCAGTGTTGACCACTAACATTCAAATACAAGAAAACCAGAGGTGGTATTCAGCAGGTTCTCATCAGTTCTGGAGAACTGGAAATGTTGAGTATTTCGGAGAACCAGCAAATGCCACCTTTGACTGGCCCCGCCAACCCCATCTATTCTCTGCCTCCCATTGAGTCCCAGCTGATCGGCTGGGTCTCCTTTGGTTGCCCTGCACAGGACAACGGAGCTGGAAAGCAGGTTAGTGGGGTGGGGAGGGAATGGGGATTTTGCAGTAACCTTCCCCTGCCACGCCCACCAAGCCACGCCCACAGAACCGGTAGTAAAAAAAGTTGAATCTCACCACTGAAGAAAACATCTTCATAAGGAAAACACATTTTCATTATAAGTAAGTCATGTTTTCTCACAAGTCTGTCCCACCAGGGGTGGGCTTCAAAATTTTTAGCAAGGGGTTCTCTGCCTGGTTGCTGGGTGGGCGTGGCCATGGTGGGCGTGGCCTAGTCAGCCTCCTGTACCACAGCGTGGGAGGGGGTGTATTTTTGCCCTCCCTGGGTTCTGGTGGTTTTCATTGAACATCCAGGAGGGCAAAAATGGCCTCCCCAGGTTCTGGAGGCTCTCTGGAAGCCAGAAACCAGCCCATTTCCGGCCTTTCCAAACTTCCGGGATGCCCGTTTTTCACCCTCCCCGAGCCTCCATGCGCGCCCTGCACTTACCTGCATCCAAAATGGGCCACGTGGGGACTTCTGGGAGGGGTGGGGTGGGCGGGGCCAGCCAGGAGTGGGATTTGGGGGTTCTCCGAATTGCACAGAATCTTAGCTAGGGGCTCTCAGAACCCCTGCAAACCCCCAGCAGCCCAGCCCTGTGTCCCACTGAATTCAGGGGGAATTGTCACAAGCCAGTGAACGGAGGTTGAAATCTGATGTACAATTATGCACAAATAATCCCCATTGCACATTGATGGCTGAACCGCCAGCCATATATTCTATTATGTTGAATAGCATCAGAATGTTCTCTCTTTATTCCAGCTGCATTGAGCATTCTTAAATTCAACCAACTCTAGAAGCTGTTTAACTTTTAAAAAAAACAGTCACTGGCTTTTGAAAAAATGAAATATTTTACGTGTCAAGTTACTTATACAAACACCCTGCCTGAACTAAAATACATTGAAACTGTTTATAAAGGAATATAACTCTCTCTTCTCTCAATCACTTTCCAGATGACTTGTACATTTTGCAACATGGCTGGGAAGAAGCAGCTAAATTTATTTTTCACATGTTAAAAAATGAAGATAGGTTTTCCTTATCTGCAGGCTGGACACGGTGTCTGTCCACTGATTGGCAGGACAAACCTTAATACTCATGTTAATATTATATATTATGTTTTCTTTCAAACCCGTCAAACTTGTTGCAGATATTCTTGCCTTATTATTACAGTTTGTATGTGCTCAATAATTGCCCTGTTATTGCAACTGGATACAAGCAATGCATTGAGGTTTATCATGCTTCTTCCAAGTGTCCACAGATCTTGGGTTGGCCATCATCAATGGGTGGTGAAACAGTCTTAAGTGCTACAAACAATTATTAAGTTGCAATGATCCATTAAACTTGTTGTTTTTTCTTTGCACAATAAACTCTTATCAGGTTTTATTTTCACTAGATGTCTATGGAGATTCTCAGTCATCCAGGTCATGGTTTAGTCTATAACACAGTCCTTTCAACAGTTCCAAGAAGGCTTCACACCCATTTGCACCATTCAGATGACCCTAAGGACACAGATAAACCTCCAGGCGGCCTTAACAACTCGCTAAAAGAATGCAAATGACCAGCTGTCTGCAAGGAGTGTAAATCCATCCATTCCCCACCATTCAGTAAGAGCTGAAGAAGCTTCTTGGATGAGAAGCGAAACGTCTTCAAAGAAAAACCAGAAAGTCCAGCTGCCTCTTGAAAAAGCGCCTTTGGGACCTACAGTTATAAACAGTCTTGCATTGCTGAAGGTAAAGTCCCTTCTGAAGCAAGACCTTTGTTTCTAATACTCTGAATGTGTTAGAACAGAGTTTCTCAACCCTGACATCTTTACGATGTATAGATTTCAACTTCCAGCATTCCCAAGGTAGCATGCTGGCTGGAGAATCCTTAGAGTTGAAATCCATGTGCCTTAAAGTTGCAAAGACTGAGAAATGCCGTGTTAGAAAGCAGAATGGATGGGAAAGTTAGAGATGCTAACAAAATTTCGCTTCAGTGAAAACGTAAAACAGATTCTAAGGCTCCTACAGCAACAGTTAATCCTAATCTAAGAAAGACCAAAAGAGTTTGGATGAAGAGAAAGTGCTCCAAAACAGAGCTGCATACCGTTTCCCCCCTTAAGGCACAAATACGAAACAAAAGTAAAGATTCTTCCATAAGAAAAAGAGCTGCAGAACTTCCAAGGAAAGTAGAATAATAAGATAAATGGAATAAAAGCAGAGTTGGGACTGAATATCAACAAAAAGGAGTCTATCAAGGCAACCAGTCTTGTTTTACCTTGGCTGAGGAGGGTGAGTAGCAGTACCATTAGCAAGTTCCTAGCCATCTTGAGGTGCCTCTGACTTCCCCCTTTGTATCCTGCTCCCTGGACGTGGCCAGCTGCCTGTCACTGCTTCTCATGAGCGTCTAAATATTCCTGGCTGAGCATTCCCTTCTATATGGACCTGCCCAAAATGAAACACCTGTTTGGGTTTTCATTGGTCTCAGGCTAAGATCCTCCTCTGTCCCAACAAGTGGGAAAGGGCAGTTTCAACCCCGGCACGTGAACAGCCATCCCAGAGGATGCTCTGGAAAAGACCCACCCAGTATCAGGGATGAGTCACAGCTGGAATTCGTCAGGAGCTCCTGAAAGCATCCCAAAGGATACAGGGGAAGGTGAGCACACCAGGAATCCAACCCAGCTGGTTGGAATGAGAGGGAGGAGAAAGCGAGGGAGAGAGAACGACCGGGCAGGGAATGGGAGAACAAGAAAGAAGAGAAAGGAATGAGCAGTAAGCCTGGAAAGAATGCTTCACCGAGTAGTCTTTGACTTATGAACACCGTGGAGATCAGAAGTTCCATTGTGAAGCGAGACTCATTAGGCAAGATCACCTGCTAAAGGAGAGGAAAGGAAAGGAAAAAGGCATCCCAGCATGGAGTTTCTTCGTGGGTTGAAATGAAAGAGGCCAGTCTGTTGAAGCATTTGTTTGCCATTTTCAATCAATCAGAGTAGAGCTGGAAGGGACCATGGAGGTCTTCTAATCCAGCCCACTGTTCAAGCAGGAGACCTTAGACCATTCCAGACCAGTGGCTGTGTAGTCTCTTCTTAAAAGTGATGGAGCACCCACAACTTCTGAAGGCAAACTGTTCCACTGGTTGAAACAGGTGGCTCAGGCTGTTAAACACCTAGCACTTAGCTCCAGCTGCCTGCAATTAGTGCAGGCTCGAATCCCACCAGGCTCAAGGTTGACTCAGCCTTCCATCCTCTCGGGGTAGGTAAATTGAGGACCCAAGATTGTTGGGGGCAATAAGCTGACTTTGTAAAAATGCCGCTTAGTAATAAGCAGGCATATACAATGGAAGGAAGGCTATTGCTGAGCGCATTGGGTTGTGCTCCAAAAATTGTAAGCCGCCCTGAGTCTCCGGAGAAGGGCGGCATATAAATGTAATTAAAATAAAATAAAAATAAATAGTCCTCTGTTAGGAAGTTTCTCCTTAATTGCTTCTCTCCTGGATTAGTTTCCACCCATTGCTTCTTGTCCTGCCCTCTGGTGCTTTGGAAAAAAAGTTGACTCCCCTCTTCTTTGTGGCAGCCTCTCAAATACTGGAAACCTGCTATCATGTCATTCTGTAGTCCTTCTTTTCTCTAGATTAGCCAAACTCAAATCCTGCAACCGTTCTTCATATGTTTTAGTCTACAGGCCTTTAATCATCTTAGTTGTTCTTCTTTGCACTTTTTCCCAAAGTCTCAACATCTTTTTTGTAATGTGAACAAAACTGGCGGCTGTATATTCCAAGTGTGGCCTTACTAAGGTTTTATAAAAGCAGTACTTTTATAGTACTTTTATACATTTATAAAAGTGGCATTTTTATAATACTTTTATATATTTATAGACTCCTCACATCCCAGACATAAACTGTTTCAACTCCTACCCTCAAAATGATGGTATAGAGCACTGCACACCAGAACTACTAGACACAAGAACAGTTTTTTCCCAAATGCCATTACTCTGCTAAACAAATAATTCCCTCAACACTGTCCAACTATTTACAAAATTTGCATTACTATTACTATTAATCTTCTCATCGCTCCTTATCAGCCATCCCTTCCCACTTGTGACAGTATGACTGTAACTTTGTCGCTTGTATCCTTACAATTTATATTGACTGTTTCCTAGTATGATTTGATTGCTTATTGTACTCTATGACTATTATTAAGTATTGTACCTTATGATTCTTGACTCTTGACAAATGTATCTTTTCTTTTATGTACACTGCGAGTATTTGCACCAAGACAAATTCCTTGTGTGTCCAATCACCCTTGGCCAATAAAAATTTTTATTCTATTCCATTCCATTCCATT
The DNA here is from genome assembly GCA_009733165.1 of Naja naja. NCBI lineage: Eukaryota > Metazoa > Chordata > Lepidosauria > Squamata > Elapidae > Naja > Naja naja. Next base: position 23,103,474 of record CM019160.1, on the reverse strand, counting down.
CCATTCCATTCCATTCTATTCTATTCTATTCTATTCTATTCTATTCCACTAATACTTTACATGATTTTGATTCTGTATCCAAATGAATATAATCAGTCTGGCAAGATTCTCGTAAATAAACTGATTTGGCTTGTTCACTGAATTGTTCTGGTTCCTTGTGTCTGATTGGTTGCTAAGTGAGTTGTGCACGATGTTACGATCTTTTTTTGCCCCAGTTGTTAAGTGAATTACTTGGTCTTTAAGCAAACCTGGCTTGCCCCATTGACTTGGCTTGTTGCAAGCTGGCTGGGAAAGTTGCAAATTGTAACCAGTTGACCCCAGGATGCTGCACCTGTCATAAATACATTCCAGCTGCCAAGCAGCCAAATTTTGATCATGTGACCACAGGGAAACTGCAGTGGTTGTAAGTCTTGAGGAACAGCCATTCTTTTCAGTGCTATTGTATTTTATACCATTTACCATATCTTAGTATTAACATTCAAAGTCCTACGAGACATGCGTCCGGGTTATTTACGGGAGCGTCTACTGCCGGCAGCGTATACCAACTGCCCTGTACGAACGCACAGGCAGGGACTTCTCGGGGTGCCGTCTGCGACTCAGTGTCGGCTGGCGGCATCCCGGGGAAGGGCCTACTCTGTAGCGGCTCCCGCTCTCTGGAACCAACTACCTCTGGGCCTCCGCCTGGCCCCTGATCTCCGCACCTTCTGTCACGACTTAAAAACTTGGCTGTTTGAACAGGCTGTGCTATGCTGACTCCTCGGGGGAAGGTTTTTTTTATGTATTATGGGATTTTTAATTTAATTCGGCTTGCTGCAATTTAATTCTATTTTAGTTAACTTAACTTATTGTATTGTCTTTTATCTGTGAGCCGCCCCAAGTCCTTCTGGAGAGGGGGCGGCATACAAGTCGAATAAATAAATAAATAAATAAAATAAATAATGTTATCAATGTTCCAAGTAACAGACCCATAGCAAGCAAAACTCAGAGGCAGGAAGATTCCTCAAAGAAAAGTTTTATTGGGTATATCACATTTTATTTATTTTATTTATTTATTTATTTTGTCAATCATTTACAAGATAATAAGTATAAGGATAAACATAGTTGTGAATACATGAAATGAATACATATAAGAAAAATAAAAGAAACAATAGGATAGGGACGGTAGGCACGTTAGTGCGCTTATGCACGCCCCCTACAGGCCTCTTAGGAAAGGGGTGAGGTCAATAGTAGACAGTCTAAGGTTAAAGTTGTTGGGGTTTGGGGAAGAAACACAGAGTCAGGTAGAGTATTCCAGACATTGACCACTCTGTTCCTGAAGTCGTATTTCCTGCAATCAAGTTTGGTGCGGTTTACCTTGAGTTTGTATCTATTGTGTGCTCTTGTATTGTTATGGTTGAAGCTGAAGTATTCATTGACAGGTAGGACATTGCAATGTACGATTTTATATACTATACTTAGATCGGACCGAAGGCAGTGTAGTTCTAGGTTTTCTAGGTCTAGAATTTCAAGTCTGGTGGCATAAGGTATTCTGCAATGAGTAGAGGAGTGGAGAACTCTTGTTGTGAAATATTTCTGGACTTTCTCAACTGTATTAATATCAGATACTGTTCCAGACTGATGAGCTGTATTCGAGTATTGGTCTAGCAAATGTTTTGTATGCCCTAGTTAGTAGTGTGATATTACCAGAGAAAAAGCTATGTAGGATTAGGTTAACAACTCTTAATGCCTTTTTGGCTATGTAGTTACGGTGGGCTCAAGCACTTAGATCATTAGAGATGGGTATTCCAAGGTCCTTGACGGAGTTTGGATCATCAACAAGGTCTTAACTATTCAGCTTGTATTTTATTTTCTGATTTTTTTTGCCAATATGTAAGACAGAGCATTTATCTGTTGAGATTTGAAGTTGCCATTTATTTGATACATAGTCGAGGTCTTTTTGAAGGGTAGCAGTATTGTCTGTGGTGTTGAATAGCTTTACATCATCAGCAAAGAGAACACACTTGCTCTTAATATGATCACAGAGGTCATTTATGCAGAGTATGAAGAGAGTTGGTCCTAGAATGCTGCCTTGGGGGACACCACTATTGACAGGTATGGAATTTGATAAGACGCCCCCAATTTTGACCATTTGTTGTCTGTTTGACAGGAATGCTTCTATCCAGTTATGCAGTTGTCCAGAGATACCATAAGATTTTAGTTTTAGTAGTAGTTTGTCATGTACCACTGAATCGAAGGCTTTACAGAAGTCTATGTAGATTGCGTCTATTGCTTTGCCCTGATCGAGTTGTATAGTCCCTATGTTTTGCAGTGTAAGAGTTGCAGATTACAGGATAGTTTTTTTTCTGAAACCATATTGTTTGTTAGAGAGTAGGTTGTTTGTCACTAAGTGGAGAATAATGGATTGGTTAATAATTGATTCCATGACTTCACAGGTGACGCAGCATAAAGAGATTGGTCTGTAATTTTCAACCTGACTGGGGTCTCCCTATTTGAAGATGGGGATGACCGTGACTTGTGACCATAGGTTTGGCAAGGAGCTGGTCCTGAAAGATTTTTCAAAGATTATGCTTAGAGGATCGGCTATGGCAGCGGATAGATTTTTAAAGAAGTAGGCACATATTCTGTCCGGTCCAGTAGATAGAGATGGTTTTAGATTGTGTAGTGCTTTTTCAACATTGTCTTCTGTAAAATTGATATGTATTAGATCATTGTAGTTGATCTATTGGCACAGATCTGGTGAAAAAGTGACTCTGAAGACTCCCATGATCTTTACCTAATTAAAGTTATGGATTAGAAATTACAAATTAATGACCTCTACAGCCTACAAAGAAAATTTATATAAAATGTTTTACCGATGGCATTTGGCTCCAACAAGATTGGCTAAGATATATCCTAATACAAATCCAAAATGTTGGAAGTGCGGACAGAAAGATGGTACCTTCTATCATGTGTGGTGGCCATGCCCCGAGACCAGGAAATACTGGATTAAAATAAAAAACTGGCTTCAATAGATCACTAAATATCAAATTGAATTTAAATTGGAACTCTTCCTCTTAAGAATAATTACAGGGCAATACCCAAAAAAGATAAAATATATTACTTTACATATTCTGATGGCAGCCAGAATAACAAATGTGGAAAGGAGCCAACACCCCACCAGCAGATCTAATTATACACAAAGTATTGGAATGTGCAGAAATGGACATGTTCATGTTAGAAATAGAAGAGAAAGAGAAATCTGAATATTATATAATATGGGACAAATGGTATGAATGGTTAGAGAATAGATATGGAAAGTAGGAAGAATGGATTAATGTAATTAAAATATGAGACTTTAAGAGAATTTTATTCTAGACATATAGACAATAAGATATATAAGATAGAAATATTTATAGATACCTATAATAAACCACACAAGATATTTGTTAATGTATAAATAATAATGTATATACGAAAACCAATAATGTATATAATGTATATAATAAGAACTATAAGATATACATATCTGTCAGTGCCAAAACATTGTCACAAACATGATTGAGATTTGTATTTGTGAACATGTAATAAAAATGTATTTTAAAAAAATTTCCCTTTCCCCAAATAATCAGTCACACAGTCCAATCGAAGTGCCATCTGGTTGCCGGGTAACATCACTCCTCCTCTCTCTGACCAGGGTGAGAATGTCCTTGGTTCCCAAGAGAAAATATTTTGTTTTGGCTACAAAACCCCAGCTATCTCTACCCTCACCTCCCTATCCCTCAGCTCCACTGTGGCAACACTGAAGCCACAAAATGGCTCCGGTCAGGTCAGCTTCAGGGTTGACATTTGTAACACCAAATGGTGACTAAATAAATAGCTGTAAATTAAGGACTAGCTGAATGCTTAGATGAGTCCCAGCTAACAACCTTATTCACATCACAGGCAAAGCTTGCTTGGTTTTAATCTGGGGTTTGGGTTGACTTGGAATCTTATGTAAACCTGGAGTTAGTTTCTGGTTCAACCTGTTGAGCAAACCCCGAAAAAAGGATACTAATGTTGTATATGTTGCAATGCAATATTCTTTCATCTCAAGGACTTTGGAATAATAGCTAATGCTGGACAGCATCCCAGCAATCTGCCTCTTATTATATCACCCTGGTTCTGCAACATGGGCTGTGTTAGCACTATGATTTTGAAAGTTTTAAGAAAAGTGTGTTGAAGCACATGGAGTGCACACAGGGGGTCTAAACTCAACTCTGTCTACCCTTTGTAAGCGGTTTAGAGTCAGTTCCACTGGAGCAGCAGAGAGTTTCTGAACCCATAGTGGGATTCAAATTTTTTACTACTGGTTTTGTAGATGTGCTTGGTGGGCCTGGCAGGGGAAGGTTACTGCAAAATCCTATTCCCTTCCCACCCCACTAACCTGCTTTCCAGCTCCGTTCTCCTGTGCAGGGCAACCAAAGAAGACCCAACCGATCAGCTGGGACTCCGGAGGCAGAGAATAGATGTGGGCGGGCCAAGTCAGAGGCAGTATTTGCTGGTTCTCTGAACTACTCAAAATTTCCGCTACCGGTTCTCCAGAACTGGTCAGAACCGGCTGAATACCACCTCTGCTCTGAACTGAATAAACCCTCAAAACCAAACACAGCCATTTCCATGATGTTATTATAGCACACAACCAGGTCTGGCAACCCCAGAAAAGACGTAACTGTTTTAAGGAGCTGCAGATAAGTGTGATGTGAGCATCCCTGGGCACACCAAAGTACTTTTTGCCTTTAGCCTGACAGTGCTGCACACCCTGTTGTGTGTTTACTACTAGACTACTTTAAAGGTTTTGTTTGTGCAGTTGCTTCTGAGAGCCGGGGACATCCCTAGGTTAAGAGGCACCAGGAAATCTCTGATTGATGATGATTCAGTTTCCATGTCTTTAATTGATGCCTCTGTTCAGGGGATGGATAGATAAAAACACTGTCTTGCTAGATAGGGTTCCTCAAGGAGGGATGTGTGAGTCAGCTGCAGAAAAAGAGTTTGGTATCAACTTAAATCAGACCCAGAGTTTAAAGCTAGAGTAGCTCAGATTTGCATATATCCCCATATTTCTCCTTCTGATTGTGATTCCTTTTAACTGGCAGGACAAATGGGTTTTCCCTTTATGTATGTTCATCATATCTGAGTTGCAAAAATCCAGGTAGGCATTAGATGGCAGCAGAGATCCTTTTGCTGGGATCTTGTGTTCATCTGGATCTTTGCAACCTGGATTTAGAAACCTTGATTTAAGGACAGGAAACATATTAACCCCCATTGTTCCATGAGCCCTAATAAACAGCATGCTAAACCTGGTTAGTTCCCCCTTCCCTCCTTAACTTAGTGTAGGTGTGTGCAATCTACAGACCACGTGTAATCCTGGGCAGCTGGTAATGAAGCCTCACAAGATTGTAAACTTTTAACATTATTATGTGATTATATACTTTTAGCTATACTACATACTGTATATTTTATATGTGGCTCAAGACCATTCCTGACCATCACTCAGGGCAGCCCAGGCAAGCCAAAAGATTGGAAATTTTGGGCTCAGTTGGGTTGTAATTCAAGGAGTACCTGTAATTTAGGAACCCAGCAAAGACAGCCAGTGTTGAAGTGGGAACTAAAGCCCCTTCCAGATTCTTGGGAGATTGACCAACAACCGGAACCCGTGAGCAAGTAGACAACCGATCATCTTTTCCATTTCGGAGTTGGGTATAACCTTCCCTTCTCATTCACCCCAGGATGGGAGTTAAGTTACATCTGTCTATTCACTAAAGATAGAGATTTTCTGGTCCCAGGATGAGTTTAGGTTGGGTGTACCTTGTCTTCTTCCTCACATCATTGAATCCAGCCCCACCAAAAGGACGTGCACACCTTCCATAATTCACCTCAGGACAAGCAGGGAACATTCCACAATGGACAGAAGGATTGTAAAAATTATAGCTACGTAGGAGATGCTTCCTCCATCTTGCTTGCTCCATTTCTTGCTAGATCATGAATTCTCACGGACCCAAAGTCAACGCACCCAGCTCTGCTCCAAAGGGCAGCCTGTTCTTTGGTTCTTTGAGAGCCAATGATGGGCTTCCTAACCAGATGGTTGCCATGGAGGAGTTGGCCTTTGCCCAAAGTGGATATCAGGATTGATGGAGTCCATCCTGAAGAACAACACTAAGTGCCACCTGGGCTCTTATATTGTCTCTTGTGGCTCCAAGAACGAGACAAGTCAATGCAGGATAAAAACTTAATGGAGAAGGTCTGTTAAGAGGTGGCAATGTAATTCACAGTTGGGGAGGTTGCCAGGAAATGGATCAGACTTTTGTTTATTTTTATTAGCCTCACACCATTAAGTCAAGATGACTTCCTAAATACGTAACCACCTTCTGCCAAATATATTGTGCTGAGCATAATGACGGGAGGAAAGGCAGATGGTCAAGTTGGAAGTCTTCTAATCTAGCCATACCCCCTGCTCCAGGCAGGAAAATTTCTCCTTACTTCTAGGTTGTATTGAAACTCTCTTTAAAAGGCTTCCACCCATAACTTCTTGTCCTGCCCTCTGGTGCTTTGGAGAATAAGTCCATCCCCTCACATGGCACAACTTAAGAGAACAAAGCCATCAGGACAAGATTCAGAAGTCTGTCTGCATTTAAAAGACAAAGGCCGCTCTTCTGAAGACAGCAAAGTCCAGCAAAGTCCAGGAGATTCCATCTTTGGTCATGGGGGGAGAGGTGTTGCCCCCCGTGGACAGGGCATGGAACTTGGGTGTCCTCCTGGATTCACGGCTCAGGATGGAGGAGCAGGTGGGGGCCGTGGCCAGGGGGGCATTTGCCCAGGTTCGGCTGGTTCGCCAGCTGTGCCCTTATCTGGACCAAGATGCCCTGCGCACTGTCACTCAGGCACTTGTTACCTCCCAGCTCGACTACTGCAATGCTCTCTATTTAGGACTGCCCTTGCATGCCATCTGGAGGCTTCAGCTGGTGCAGAATGCGGCTGCGCGGGTTGTGATGGGAGCGTCCCGGTACTCCCATGTTACACCCCTCCTGCGCGAGCTGCATTGGCTACTGGTTGCCCTCCGGATGAGATTCAAGGTCTTAGTATTAACATTCAAAGTCCTACGAGACATGGGTCCAGGTTATTTATGGGAGCGTCTACTACCGGCATCGAATACCAACCGCCCTGTACAAACGCACAGGCAGGGACTTCTCGGGGTGCCGTCTGTGACTCAGTGTTGGCTGGCGGCGTCCCGGGGAAGGGCCTACTCTGTAGCGGCTCCCGCTCTCTGGAACCAACTACCTCTGGGGCTCCGCCTGGCCCCTGATCTCCGCACCTTCCGTCGCGACCTAAAAACTTGGCTGTTTGAACAGGCTGTGCTGTGCTGACTCCTCGGGGGAAGGGTTTCATATGTATTATGGGATTTTTTAGTTTAATTCGGCTTGCTGCAATTTAATTCTATTTTAGTTAACTTAATTTATTGCATTGGCTTTTATCTGTGAGCCGCCCCGAGTCCTTCTGGAGAGGGGGCGGCATACAAGTCGAATAAATAAATAAATAAATAAATAAATAAATAAATAAATAAATAAATAAATAAATATTTTGGACAGAGGGGACCGCTGGTTTGAAAAGGGGTCAAAGAGGCCATCTATGTCAAAGAGGGGGAGGGATATGACATCGCCTAACTCTTGTCTACAACACAGTCCTTTCAGCAGTTCCAGGAAGGCTCCACACTCCACACCCATTTGCATTACTCAGGTGATTCTGAGGACACAGATAAATCTCTAAGTGGCCTCAACGGCTCTCTGAAGGAATGCAAATGACCAGCTGTCTGCAAGGATTATAAACCCTTCCATTCCCCACTATCCAGTCAGAGCTGAAGAAGCTTCTTGAATGAGAAGTGAAACATCTTTGAAGAAAAGCAAGTAAGCCCAGTTGCCTCTTGAAAAAGCACCTTTGGGACATGTCAATCTCTTTTCTGTGACAGCCCTTCATGTACTGGCAGACAGTTGTCATATGCTCCTTAATTCTTCTGGAACTCTTCTTTCTGAAACTCTCTTACTAGTACCGTTTTCCAGTGGGTGTTATTAGTCATCTTGGACGCTCCTGCCCAGGGATGGCTGCAGTGCAGAGATGATACCGTGTTTCCCCGAAAATAAGACACTGTCTTATATTTTTTTGGCTCCCAAAAACACACTAGGTCTTATTTTCGGGGTAGGTCTTTTATTTATATATATTTATATATATATATATATATATATATATATATATATATATATATATGAAAAAAAACACCATATTCATGTAGAACAATGTACATTTATTCATGTACGAAACCATGAACAAATCGCATACCATGTTTCCCCTAAAATAAGACACTGTCTTATATTTTTTTTGGCTCCCAAAAACACACTAGGTCTTATTTTCGGGGTAGGTATTATTTTCGGGGTAGGTCTTATTTTCAGGGTAGGTCTTATTTTCGGGGAAACACGGTATTCAGCAGGTTCTGACTGGTTCTGGAGAACCGGTAGCAGAAATTTTGAGTAGTTCGGAGAACTGGCAAAACCCACCTCTGACTGGCCCCGCCAACCCCATCTATTCTCTGCCTCCCGTGTCCCAGCTGATCATTGGCTGGGTCTCCTTTTGTTGCCCTGCACAGGAGACCGGAGCTGGAAAGCAGGTTAGTGGGGTGGGGAGGGAATGTGGATTTTTCAGTAACCTTCCCCTGCCATGCCCACCAAGCCACGCCCACAGAACCGGTAGTAAAAATGCTTTAAATCCTATCACTGCTGCAGTGATGTGTGATGAAGCATGGCCTATATAGTAACCCTCCGCTGACAACCTCCTTTATGTGCTGGTGTGCTTGCTGTTGCTCTAGGGCAGATTTGCAGGGTGACATTGACTATGCATGTTTTCATATCGTGAAAGGGCATCTTAATAACTAGCTGAAAGCAGACTGGCTTAATATGTGTGAATCTAGTCATTCGGGCCTGCAGACCACAGCTTATTGCTCAGCATTCGTTACTCCAGCCACCTGGGTTTCTTTAACCCATCATGGTTAATCAAATTGGCTACATGTCTCTGTCTTTTCCTGCCCAACATCATCCTTATCCTTGCTGAGTGATATGGAACTAAATCAGTTTTACTTCCAAGTAAAAATGCACAGACATATTGCTTTATTTAAAGGCCTTTCACTTTGGGGGGATTTCCCCTTCTGCCAGATTTCAGCAACCTCAGAACTTCCCAGAAGGAAAACAAATACATCGCTGAGTTGCGATGCAGGATCCTTTAATCTGACTCCAGTAAGACTGTGCTTCTAGGAAACTCTTTTAACAATTAAAAAAAAAAGCTATTAAAAAGAGAGAACACTATCTGGGTAAAGGCCATTAAATTCCCAGCAAACAATCAACAACAACACTTATTACAAAGAGATATTACATGCAGTGATCCTGAGACTGGAATTCCAGGCTACAATTTTATTAAGAAATTACCTGCAAGAGATTATTAAAAGAACATCATTCGAATGAGATATTTTGGTGTAGGGTTGCTGATTGGCTGGTTGCAACTCACACCCCTTTGGGAAATATTTGTGGGAATGTTATGTGGGAAGGGAATGTCCCAGCTCATTCCTGCAGGCTGGGTAAACCAGGGAAGTGCATACTATGGTATCATCAGTTGAGGCTGAAAGGGAGGTTAATCCCTACTATAGCCCCTCTTGAATAGAGCTTTTGATGTCAACTTTCTATTGCTAGGGCAGCTGCCTGCAAGGGAGGTTTTTATTTCACTGAAAGTAAGTTCAGGAGCCATGTGCTAATTCAGAGCATGCATGTGTCTTCCAGAGGCTGCCTTTAAATCTTGGGCTCCTTACAGGTAGTCCTCGAATTACAGTAGTTCATTTAGTGACCATTTGAAGTTATAACAGCACTGAAAAAAGTGACTTATGTCCATTTTTCACAGTTCACACTTTGTGGCTTCACGGATCTCTGATCTCTCTCTTACGGCGTCCAATCCATTTTCCCCTGGACCTCCTGGTCCTTCTCTTAGCTTAACTGTTGTGAGAAGTATACCCCAAAAGGACAATGCCAGAAACCTCACAGCATCAGAAATCTCAGAAAACAGTGCCAAGAAAACTCAAGCCAGCCCTTCCCCCTTTAAGAAAACCAAGAATCACCAGCTGAAAGAAAAAACTCAGAGCAGCCTGCTAATGCCTGTTACAAAAGTAACAAAAGCTGACCACAGAAATACTTAAGTAGAGCCATTAAGATAAGGGGAATCACGCTAAAAATAAACTCTCCAAGGTAAGCCGAAACTCCTTTTTTCCTGCCCCCACAAGATTAATTCCTAAAATAGGAAAAGATGAAAGACTGAAACAGGATTAACTCATCAGGGCAGGAAGGAAAAACTCAGAGCAATCACTAACAAAGCCATTAAGCCATAATAGGAATTGCCCAAAGCCCCTTCATTACATCACCCAGCAAGATTGAATGAAGCCTGGGTTTCAAGACAACCTACAAAGTTACCCCTGCATGGCCCCATGGGAGTCTGACAACCAATCAGAATACATGCCCTTGCCACAGGAACAGGAAGCAAGTTCAAAGCCCAAAAGAAAGTATAAATCTCTCTCCCTCTCTCACCCATGTTTCACATTTTGCCCAGGACTTCAAACCCCCTATGGTCCTGTCCACCATTAAGCCATCCTTCAAAGCAGTCTCCATGTTTCCAGAGTCTTTCTTCCCACCTGGAACTGAACCTAGATGGACATTTCTTCCAACACTATTTTTCCCAAATTCTTTTCTCAGAGGTTGGACAAAACTTTTGTTGCCTGCTGCAGTCATTTGGCAAGTGATTTTCACTTTCTTTGGGCCAGCCCAGCCAAAAGACCTTGGGTGTTCAGTTTGCAAAAGCATCAAGTTCTTCATCTTTTTTCCCCCCAAATCATCTCTGTGGTCAAAAGAGCCTTGGTGGTGCAGGCTGTTAAATGCCTAGCACTTAGTTCCAGCTGCCTGCAATTAGTGCAGGCTCGAATCCCACTAGGCTCAAGGTTGACTCAGCCTTCCATCCTCTCGGGGTAGGCAAATTGAGGACCCAAGATTTTTGGGGGCAATAAGCTGACTTTGTAAAAATGCCGCTTAGTAATAAGCAGGCATATTCAGTGGAATGAAGGCTATTGTTGAGTGCATTGGGTTGTGCTCCAAAAAATTGTAAGCCGCCCTAAGTCTCTGGAGAAGGGTGGCATATAAATATGAATTAAAAAAAAAAAGCCAGAGTGGTATACGTACAGTCACCATATACCTTCTTTTAAAGGACTGTCAGAAAACTGTCCTATTTAATTATTCATTTTCTTGGTTTGGCTCTTGAATTTTCCTTTGTAAAGCAAAGTTATAAACATAAGGAATTAGTTTTATCCTCCTTTCGATTTGACCCCTTCATAGATTTGTCTGGTAATTTTTTTTTAAAGATGGCCATTGTAGGTGTATATCAGTCCTGTGCTCATGAGCAAAATCGGCCAAGACACCCAACTTTTCTTTAAAAAAATAGCCACTTAATATTCCCTCTCCTCAAAATAAGATCAAAAAGATCTTATGCAAGAATGCTGATCTCTTAGACTAAAGTCACTAAAATGTCATGAGGTCTGGTGACCTCATAAAGTTTGAATTGGTTTAGGCATGAGAATTCGAACTTGCAATGGTTGCAAAATGGCACATTTTTCAATGCCCTTGAGCTTGTAAAAGCCTTATCTGCGTAGGTTTCTTGCTTAAGAAGGCATTACACTATTGCATCTCTAACTTGCACATGTTATCTGTTGTTCTTGACCTTTGATGTGGTAAGAGGGCCTTGATTGGCCTTGATTGCATAACAGTTGCCTTCTAGAACTTTTTTTTGAATAAATCCAGTTTGTCAATGTTCCACTTAAGACTTAATTGTCAAGGATGATTTAACCTGATTGCTGAATTATCTTCTTCTCTGCATTCCCAAAACGTTGGCAAACACATTCAGAAAACTTCTGCAGTTTAATAAGGAAATAGACGAACAAATTATCCTATATACTGACATTTTAAAAATATAAATGGTGGTTACTGGATTAAATAGAAAATCCACCCTCTACCTCATTTTACACTCTCCCCATTTTAGACGATTTTTAATTTTGATGTTATACAGGCAGTCCTCGACTTACGAACACAATTGAGACCAAAATTTCTGTTGCTAAGCAAATCAATTAAGTGATTCCCCCCCATTTTACGACCTTCCTTGCCACAGTTGTTAAGTGAACCGCTGCAGTTGTTGAGTTGGTAACATGGTTGTTAAATAAATCTGGCTTCCCCATTGACTGTCAGAAGGTCACAAAAGCCAATCTCTTGACCCCGGGATACTGCAACTGTCATAAGTATGAGTCAGTTGCCATGGAACCATGGACCATGGAAATGCTGCAACAGTAATAAATCTGAAAAATGGTCATGTCACTTTTTTCAGTGCCGTTGTAACTTTGAACAGTCACTAAATGAACTGTTTTAATTCTTTATTATTTTGCTGTTTCAAATACTGATGACATAGCAAGCTGCCCAAAATCATGTTGACTGCGAGACGGGTAGCATATAAATGTAATAAATGAATAAAAATCCAGTGCTAATTCCCAACATTATTCCAACTCTTCCTCTCTGGTATCCCTCTGACTATGTTGGCTTACATCTCCCAGTAGCTTCAGTAAAACTAGTTTATGTGATGACTTGGGACGTGGCACAAAGGCAACACAGTCACATAAGTAAGAAAAGTCCCTTTAATACCTCCAACTTTGCCCCCAATGTCTAGTTACCTTTGGCTGGAGAAAAAACTCTCCCAAGAACAGTCTTTAAGTGGAGGAAATTCAGTCTGAAAACAAAGTACATACAAACTGTAAATAAAAATCCACACAAACCACGCTACTCAATTAACTGGACAGGGCAGGAGAAGGAATTGCAGACTTCAAAGGCCAACAAAACACACTCAGTTGGGAAGACGCCAGGAATCCAGATAAGCCTCGACAAAACAAGATAATACACGATTTGTTTCCAACAAGTGGTTAAAAAAAAAAGTTGCTGTGCGCAAACTCCCTTTTTAAGCACTGTGTTCCCAGCTGTAGCTAATGAAGGGAATCAGGGCCCTTTCCTCCCCCATAAGCCGTGCAACTCACGTTGCTCCCTTCTCCGTACCTCCCTGCATGCCCTAGGATGAAGAGGGGTTGGGCCTGGGTCTTCCTCTGAATTTCCTCTCCCTTGCTCTACCTCTCCCCTGCTCTGTGAAGCTGGACTGTGCCCTTCCCCAGTTTCTTCCACAGCCAATGGAGCCACACTCCCACTCCCTGTCAGCTGCTCGGCCTCCCCCTCAGAATCAGATTACAACAGGGGAATGACAGTTTAATTCCATTTATTAAAATATATCCTCATAGGCCAAACACATCCATTTAAACATAGTCAAGTATGTTGGGTAGGAGCATGTGTGGCGTCAAAAACTCAAGATGGTGGCCAGAACCATTAAATCAAAGGCTAGGCAACCCACTTGAAAAAGGAGCAGGGCATTGATCACATGGTTTCGGACACCATCTTGACTCCCCCAGGCCCGCCAGGCTGGATCCTGATGCTAGGAATTATAATTTGGCAACATCTGGAGGGCAAACAGTCCCATTCCTGAGCTAATGCGCCACCAAACTCCAATGTAAACAATCTACTCCAAGCAAATTCTTGAACTTACCAGGTGTTTAAAAACAGAGACATGCATTTCATATTTCTAAATACTCAGTTCTCGCTGCCACTGTTTCATCTTTACGTAGGAGTTTTGTGATGCTATTTTAAACTACCACCTATGAGAAAGTCATCAGGTTTAGCTGGATGGTTAAGTGCATATAATCACTTGGTGACGATGTTTCCAAATCTCTTTGCCCACTGTTGGGTAACAAGGAAAAACTAAGATGTTGAATGACAAGGGATCACCACATTACACATTTTAAAGAATATAAAGCCCTTTTAAGGATAGGAGAGCTTTCTGCAGGCAAGGGGAAATTAATGGTTTATTTTAAGCTTGGTTGCCAAGATCTCTGGTAACGTTGCCAAGGGCTGTTTACAAAACCAACACTGTTTCAGATTTTGCAACCAGTGTACTGTTGAGTCAACTTCTTTGGTTTCTTCAGGCCAGCACACCCATCGTAAGAGGGAACTCTTGCACCAAGCTGCCACTTTCACTCCTTGGTCTCCTTTTCACTCACGTCACTCTTTTAAATTAGCTTGGATTTCAGAAATAGAAGGCGCACCATTTTGTGAAACCCAAACGTTTCACACCGTGAGCGCCGAGAAATAGCACTTAAGACTTATATACCACTTTACAGTGCTTTACAGCCCTAAGTCAGCCTGAGTCAACAGACTGAGTCAGCCTGTTGCCCCCAACAATCTGGATCTCATTTTACCCACCTCGGAAGGATGGAAGGCTGAGTCAACCTTGAGCCTGGTGAGATTTGAACTGCCCAAATTGCAGGCAGCCAGCAGTCAGCAGAAGTAGCAGTACTGCACTGTGCCACCATGGCAAATGAAAAATTATGGACATCTGAACTTGAAAATTGCAGTTTTTGCAAGATCCAATCGGAGTCACTCACTGGGACCAAAAGTTTTGTCTTCTGAGCTTTCGGACTTCTGGCCTCGCTGACTAGCCAAGATTGATTCTTGCAACATTATCCTGGACACGTAGATTTGCCTTCATTACTAGTTTTTGTTTTTAAAGGGCACATTCCTGATTTCTTAAGATGGCAAAAGTACATTTGGCAATAGGAAAGGAGGACTAGAGGATGAAATTGCAAATGTTGGTACTTCTTTCTGCAACCTTTCTGCAACCAAGTTTTATGTTGCTTTGTTCTTTGTTCACTTTGGGCAACCAGAAATTCTACTCTTCTCTGGTAACAATTCAGCAGCTCACATTCAACACGTAGCCAACGGCTTATTATGATCTCTTTCATGAGGTCTACACTTACAAATTTCCCTCATTTTATAAGGCACCGCAGTGCTTGTAGTCCTCTATTTACAATTGAGCCCCAAATTTCCATTGATGTGAGATTGAGTTTTGCCATTTTATGACTTTTTTAATGACCCCTCATGCCCCAGACATAAACTGTTTCAATTGCTGCCCTCAAAATGACATTATAAGCACTGCACACCAGAACTAGACGCAAGTTTTCCCCCAAATGCCATCACTCCGCTAAACAAATAATTCCCTCAACACTGTTCAACTATTTACTAAGTCTGCACTATTACTATTAATCTTCCCATCACTCATTACCCATCTCCTCCCACTTGTGACTGTATGACTGTGACTTTGTCGCTTGTAACCTTACGATTTATATTGACTGTTTCCTAGTATGATTTGATTTGCTTATTTGTACCCTATGACTATCATTAAGTGTTGTAATTGATGATTCTTGACTCTTAGCGAATGTATCTTTCCATATATGCAGAGCTGTTAAGGAGCCTTTGCATTTGGTTGTTTGGAGATCCAGGTCTCAGGCCAGAAGAGAACCTTCAAACCAGTGGGACAGGAAATGTTGCCCATCATGGACTTCTCTTCTCCTCTTGCAATAGCACTTAGACTTACTTACCACTTCAGTGCTTTGCAGCACAGGTTTAGAGTTAGCATGCTGCCAACAATCTGGGTCCTCATTTTACCCACCTCGGAAAGATGGAAGGCTGAGTCAACTGTGAGCTGGTGAGGATCGAACTGCTGGCAGTGGGCAGAATTAGCCTGCAATATTGCATTCTAACCACTCCGCCACCACGGCCCTTGTGGTGCCGGAAGTCCTCGCTTCTGTCTCAGATAACATCCAACTCTTGAGTGCAATGGCTTCACACCTACCCCCACCCCACCCATTAGCTGGGTGTGCATGCCCAACACCCCGTCGTTTTCCAAAGACAAAACAAACCACAGTGGCACAAAGTTGGTGGGTTAACCAAAGTGCAGTAATTTATTCACATGAATGGAAGTCTCAATTTGGCAGTCAGGAGAGAGGCACAGCTCCATTAATGGAGTGGACAAAAAAGGCAGGAAGGGGAAGAGAAAGAAGAAAGCAAATTTAGGAAGCTGTGTGAAGGCACAAAGAGAGAGAGAGATAGAGAGACAGATGCACGGACACACAGAGACATCCTGAACAGGCCCGGAGGCAACAGCTGAAATGGAGCAGAACCAAACGATGGTTCTCCTTGGAAAGATGTGTTGAGTTTCTTCTTAGTCTTCACCCACCCACGTCCCTCTTGCAGGGCCTTCAGAAGAGGCAGAAGCTTAATCCACCTCCTCGATGGTGGGACCAGAAGAACCGCCTCCAGTTCCTCCAGCTCCGGGGAAGCCCCCTGGCATTCCTCCCGGCATGCCGCCGGGCATCCCCCCGGCTCCTTGGTACAGCTTGGTGATGATGGGGTTGCAAACGTTCTGCAGCTCTTTCTGCTGATGTTCATATTCATCCTTTTCTGCCATCTGAGGAAGGGGAAAAAAATGGAATGAGAACACTTGAACGCAAGCCAGCAGAAAATGGAAGTCTCGTTCTAGCTTCTAATAAGAAATCCAGCTAAAACCTTCAGGGCTCAGAAAGACTTGTGCCAATCAATCAAGGAAGTGCATGTAATAATATGTAGGATTCCAACTGCCTTTAGGTTTCATTTGCGTGTATTTTGTTTTTAGACTTTTTATCCCACCTTCGTTGTTTTTATAAAGAACTCAAGGCAGCAAACATATCGAATACATTCCTTCCTCCTCCTATTTTCTCCACAACAACCATCCCAGGAGTTGGGTTGGGCTGAGAGGGGGACAGGCCCAGAATCACGCAGCTGGCTTTCGTGCCTAAGGCGGGATTAGAACTTACAGTCTCCTTGTGATTCGCCCAAAGTCACGCAGCTGGCTTTCATGCCTAAGGCAGGACTGGAACTTACAGTCTCCTTGTGATTGGCCCAAAGTCACGCAGCTGATTTTCCTACCTAAGATAGGACTAGAATTCCCAATTGCCTCCTACCTCAACCACTGGACCAAACTGGATCTGCCTTCTTAACATCAGAAAACAAAAACCTACCTAAGATTTTTCTGCATGGATAGGCTTCAATCTGAGACATTGAACCTTTTTTTGAGGTCAAGGGCTGAATTAGGACTTCAGTCCATTATCTCAGCTACCACCCAACGAGTGGGACCAACATCAAGGTGCAATTCAACTACATTTAAAATTTAAAGTTGATCAGTGGATTCCAAGTGCTTTAGAGGCTGATGCTTAAGTAGGTATCATGGACGTAGGTATCACATTTAGGAAGTCTCCTGGGGCAGATCTTCAGATACCTGAGATCCAAATCACTTGGTGGCCTCAGCTGCCCCCTAGCGGATCTGAAAGGAAACACCCAAAAGCTAAATCTGGACCACACATGTTTCTCAATCTTGGCCACTTTTAAGATAGGATTTGAGGTCCACACAACATTTTAAAGTGGCCAAAGTTGAGAAACACAGATCTGGATACTATGGAGACCACGCTTCTAACCTTCTCTGGAGACAAGTGGACTTTAATCAGGAATACAACTGGGTGGTTCACATTCAATTTTGGCACTGCAACCAAGATAAATTGCTAAAAAGCCAGAATAAATTTGTGTTTGTAAGTGATCTAGGATCAATTAATAGAAAAACCAAACACCTATAGGTTTTGCTCAACTCTGATTATATTGGCTTGGGATGTGGGGCAGTTGCAATCTGGATAAAAACGAAATACCACTCGCGCATCATCAAAAAAATCTCCAGAACTGTAAAGCCTACAAACTTGAAATTTGGCACATATGTTACTCTTGGCTTCTAGGTGCTTGCTAAGAAAGCATTTTTTGGAATGACCGTCAGAGCATTAGTTTTTCCTATATTATTATTAACACGCTCTGATGCTAAGGAGTTCTCCTCCCACTCCCCCACCTGAAAAGAAATCTGTTCCAAATGCAAAACCCAAGCAGAGGAGTTTCAGTTTCACAGCACCAAGCAGCTTTAGTACAGAACAGTTGAGCTAAGCCACGCCCAGGCTCCTTGCTGTCTCCTTCTTGCTCACACAGCAAATACTGCTTCACTTTCCAAACAGCCCTCAACTCTCTCACATGCTGACTGGACTCTAGCCAGATGAGTACCGAAGGGATGCTGGTAGGCAGAGGCAGAATTTTTTCCCCTTGTTTTCCTCCTCAAAAACTAAGCCCCACCACAGTTCTGTAGCAAAGCACTAACATAGAGACAGTTCAGTAATATGAAAAAGACTAAGCATAAATATAAAATCGGAGATCCTACAGCTCTGCGAAGAACCCCCATGGAAGCAGCTGAAGAGAAAAGACCTGACTTAACCATCGCCCCACAGCCTCCCCTGTTCCCTTCGCTCACCTGGTTCCTGTCCAGCCAGGAAATGACCTCATTGCATTTGTCCAGGATCTTCTGCTTGTCCTCTGGAGACAGCTTGTCCTTCAGCTTCTCGTCTTCTGCCGTGCTCTTCATGTTGAAGGCCAGAGACTCCAAGGAGTTCTTTGCAGCTATCTTCTCCCTCTGGACCTCGTCCTCGGCTTTGTACTGCTCTGCTTCTTGGACCATGCGTTCGATCTCCTCCTTGCTAAGACGGCCTGGGGGCGGAAAGGAAAAGAGGAGTTATCGGGAGATTGAAGCCAGACCAGGCTCGCTGCCTACGACCCTTTTCCAAAGCTGGTACCACCTTCCGGTTGGTTCTGAAACCAGACCGGGGTCCGTGGACCAGCACCTCACCTTTATCGTTGGTGATGGTGATCTTGTTCTCTTTGCCCGTGCTCTTGTCCACCGCAGACACGTTGAGGATACCGTTGGCATCGATGTCAAAGGTCACTTCGATCTGGGGGACGCCCCGAGGAGCGGGCGGGATGCCCGTCAACTCAAACTTGCCCAGCAAATTGTTGTCTTTGGTCATGGCACGCTCGCCTTCATAGACCTGTGGGCACAAAAGAGCAGGGTAGCAAGTCAAGCTCAAGACCCTTATTAGCACAGCCGGTAAAAGGAAAACACTGTAGAATCTGGAGTTTGGTTTTAAGGATGGTGGGGTCTACCCTTCAATCCAGCACCTGTTTTATGGCTTCCTTAATCTAGGTGACAAAAATATGGCTCTCTGGAGAAGATGCCAATGGTGGGAAAGGTGTGAAAAAGAGAAAAAAGGACAGCCAACAGCCAAGTGAATAGATTTAGCAATAGCACTGAGACTTATATACCGCTTCACAGTGCTTTTACAGCCCTCTCTAAGCGGTTTACAGTCAGCCTCTCGCCCCCAATAATTTAGGTCCTCATTTTACCCACTTCGGAAGGATGGAAGTCTGAGTCAACCTTGAGTTGGTGAGAATTGAACTGCCAAATGGCAGTCAGCAGAAGTCTGCAGTACTGCATTCTAACCACTGCGCCACCATGGCATAGTTAAAGGTAGGGATGAAGGCACCATTGGAAGAGCTCAAGAACCAGCTTAGGTTGTTCATGGAGAAAGGCTAAGTGGCTGCTTAAAGTCAACAATGACTTGATGGCATGTAAAAATCACCACCATCAACAAACCGGCGAGGGAAGATGCTATCTGAAACACTGAAACCTCTTTTTTGGACTTGGCACCAGGAGCCGAGTAAGATCACACAACTGTTTTATCCCTTCCCCCAATGCTATAATCCCTTTGCACAAACGGAACCAGATAAAAGGTTGGATCATTTCCCCCCCGAAGTTTGATTTTATAGGTCAACAGAAAACTCTCGTTCTTTGCATGCTCAAAGCTCGTGAGTTTTGGGGAAAAAAATAACAACCTAATCCACCTTCCTTTTCCATCTACCCTGTTTCCCTGAAAATAAGCCCTATCCTGAAAATAAGCACTAGCATTTTACATGTACGCCTATTATTTTTATTTTTTTATTTTTAATTACATTTATATGCCGCCCTTCTCCGAAGACTCAGGGAGGCTTACAATTTTTGGGATACAACCCAGTGTGCTCAGCAATAGCCTTCATTCCATTGTATATGCCTGCTTATTACTAAGTGGCATTTTTACAAGGTCAGCTTATTGCCCCCAACAATCTTGGGTCCTCAATTTACCTACCCCGAGAGGATGGAAGGCTGAGTCAACCTTGAGCCTGGTGGGATTCGAGCCTACAGTAATTGTAGACAGCTGGATCTTAAGAGCAGGCATTTACAGCCTGAGCCACCAGGCTCAGCCCTACCCACCCAAATAAGCCCCACTTAAGCGCCTGCACAGCTGGCCACCCATCCCTTCCATCTGCTTGCTTGTGGTGCTGCCAACACAAGGCAAGGAGTGGTGGGAGCTGCCCCATATGCCCTGCTCTGGCTTATCTCAGGGACCCCCCACAACTAAACCACCATGCCCCGACACCTGCCTTGAAGGCGCAGCACCAGCAGCCATGTGCAGCAGGTACCTGTGTGGTTACTGGCTCACTTTTTCTGCTTGCTTGCGGCCGCAGGTGTGGGGTATGGATAGCCTGGCTGCAGGGGCCCTAATGTAAGTCAGTGTGAGGTGCATGGGGCAGCTCCACCCCCCTGCCTTGCAGCAATGGTGTACTGCATAGCCTCTGGTCCCATTGCGAGCAAGTAGAAGTGGGCCTCCCATCCATGGAAAACAAACAAAATACCTCAACGTGTCTTATTTGTTTTCCATGTATTTCCTTCTGGGGCCCAAAATAAAATAAGACCAGGTCTTATTCTCGGGGAAACAGAGGCAGGTCTTCGGCTTCCTAGCTATCCACCCCATACATTTTTCTACTATTCCCAGGCCCTATCTTACCACGATGCGACGTTGCTTACCTGAATAAGCACTCCAGGCTGGTTGTCGGAGTAAGTGGTGAAGGTCTGGGTCTGCTTGGTGGGGATGGTTGTGTTTCTCTTGATGAGGGCTGTCATCACGCCCCCTGCAGTCTCAATGCCCAGGGAGAGAGGGGTGACGTCCAAAAGAAGGAGGTCTTGCACATTTTCAGACTTGTCCCCACACAAGATGGCAGCCTGGACAGCTGGGAAAGGAAAGCAGGAAAGCTGGTCAGGATCTAACCCTGCATCCCCCTAGAATAGCTACCCCTGGATCTTCCTAGTAAGCAACAAAATGCACTGACCCCGAGGAGCTTTTTCCATTGTTTTTCCCTCTAGACTTTTTTGCTTCTCATCCAAGAAGCTTCCCCAGAACTGAAGAAGCTTCTTGGATAAGAAGCAAAACCTCTTCAAGGAAAAACAAAGTCTACTTGCTTTTTGAAAAAGCATCATTGGGACAACCATGAGTGTCTCCATAGATGGTTCAGCAAATGCACTAGACTTCCTTCCATTTACCTTAGGTGTGTCCAAACTTGGCACCTAAGTCCCCAACCAGCTGGGTGGGGAATTCTGGGAGTTGAAGTCCACACAGCTTAAATGTTTGCAAGATTGGACCCACCCCCTGGTTTACACCATACAATTTAGCTATAATTAATAAACTAGCATGGCTTAACCAACCCATGTCTTCACATATCATGAACAAGGTCATCTCCTAAAATGGGTGTTTCACTGGACTCTATTGGTATTCTCCAGCCAAGTGGAAAGACGAGCCCATACACCTGACATAAAAGTGGGTCTACCATGATCTTTACAAGGGTCATTTATTTTATCTTCTCCATTAAGAGAACGATGAGGTCTTTCCACTTGTAACCAATCTTCTGAAGAACTTGCAGAAGGCTCCTACTTCTGCGTTATCTTCCACAGTTGCAATACCCTGCCACCTTCTATGACCCCTACCTGCTCCATAAGCCACTGCTTCGTCCGGGTTGATGCTCTTGTTGAGCTCCCGGCCGTTGAAGAAGTCCTGCAAAAGCTTCTGGATCTTGGGAATGCGGGTGGAGCCCCCCACCAGCACAATGTCGTGGACCTGGGACTTGTCCAACTTGGCATCCCGCAAAGCCTTCTCCACCGGCTCCAGGGTACCCCGGAAGAGGTCAGCATTCAGCTCTTCAAAGCGAGCCCGGGTGATGGAGGTGTAGAAGTCAATTCCCTCATAGAGGGAGTCAATTTCAATGGAAGCCTGGGTGGAGGAGCTGAGAGCGGCGCTTGGCCCCGCCTGACGGCCCGCTTATTGTCCGTAATGTCCTTCTTATGCTTGCGCTTGAACTCCGACACGAAGTGGTTCACCATGCGATTGTCAAAATCCTCACCACCCAGGTGAGTGTCCCCGGCGGTCGATTTCACTTCAAAGATGCCATCCTCAATCGTCAGGATGGATACATCAAAGGTGCCACCGCCCAGGTCAAAAATGAGGACATTTCGCTCGCCACCCACCTGAAAAACGGAAGAACCGATTAAACGGGAAACGGATCTTGCAAGGATGTCTATATCCTATGACAAAGATCACCATACGTTGGTCTGCATTAGAGGTCTCCAAACTTGGCAACTTTTAAGACTTGTGGACTTCAACTCCCAGAATTCCTCAACCAGCCAGCTGGCTGGGGAATTCTGGGAGTTGAAGTCCACAAGTCTCAAAGTTGCCAAGTTTGGAGATCCCTGGTCTGGATCTTTAGCTGGTTAATCTTGCCAAATCAGGATCTGGTTAAGTGCCAATAAACTCATCTTGCCATTAAACCCCTCCCCAAACTTCAGTTGTTAGAACACTCCTGTCATGGCTGAAGGGGCAAACCTTGTTCACAGCCAGACAAGAAGCAACGGAGGGAGGGAATGATTGGAATGTAAGGGAAACACGGGAGGGGGACCAAAGCAGTGGTGGGATTCAGCCAGTTTGCACCACTTCGGAGAACCAGTTGTCAACTTTCTGAGCAGTTTGGTGAACTGGTTGTTGGAAGAAATGATTAGGGCAGAGAACCAGTTGTTAAATTTGAATCCCAGCACTGGACCAAAGGAATGCCAGAACGCCCCCTGGAAGCTTGCAACGATGCCAACACCTGAAGGTCAACCAGCTGGGAAAGTTGAGTCCGTTACTCAAACAAAATGAACAGAGTGGATTGGAGGAAATAAAAGATGGTGGAACAGCCAGGGTGTCAAGCCCGAAATTGACGTTAAGTGTAGCCATTTTAGTTTGTCTTAGTATATATTCTTTTCCTTACTTTCTCTGTGGCAGTCATGGGGGGGGGGAAGGGTTTCGGGCTTGACACATTCCTAAGGGGGGAGGAGTGGAGATAAAGAGAGTGTTTTGGCTAGGTGATCTTCTTTCCCATGGGAAACAAGCTGTCTGTACTTGGGCCCCTGGAGGTGGAGATTTATGACATCAAGCAACGTTGAATTACTTCTACTAGAGAATGTGACTTTTGGGGGTTGTTTCTAACTTCTAATATTGTGGGGTAATTCCAAGTTGTGTCAGATCTGGAATTACTACGGACTTTGCCAATCTGATGCTTTCCTAAATAAAAGAAATCTTTTTGAAGATGGACTTTGTTATTTTCTTTTAAAATGGATTTCATCACTTGGAAACCTGACACAGGGAGGGAAAGGGGACGTTTAATTATGCTGTAGTTACACCATGTGCAACTGACAGATTGGAGGCCAAATTGTGATCTTAATATAGATTTTATCTGTTATTTATCACTTTATTATTCTATAATTTTTAACAGGCTAGTCCTTGAGTGTTTTTCATTTGTTCTGGTCTCTGGCTGTAATAAAACTTGATTTGATTTGAATTATGCTGTTTGAATTAGCTTCGATACTTCCTTATCCATGCCAGCTCAGTCAATTGTACTCTCAGAAAAACGAAACCCACTCTGGAAATCTTTATTTGCCGAATGAACTACGTGGGCTGGTTGACCAGTCCAAAGAACAATCAAAACAGTTTCCAAAAAGGGGATTTTGAGAAGTTCTTCAGATCTTCAGAAAGTTCCTTTCTGGACTTTATATGAAAAGTAATCACACGTAGGAACACTGTTATCCATACCTTTTTATCCAGTCCATAGGCAATGGCTGCCGCTGTGGGTTCGTTGATGATGCGAAGGACATTGAGTCCTGCAATGGTGCCAGCATCTTTGGTGGCTTGCCGCTGAGAGTCGTTGAAATAGGCTGGCACTGTGATTACTGCATTTGTAATTGTCTGTGATGGAGGGAAGGAGATCAGGTCAGTGAAAAGTAACATGGTGCCTCTCCGTTGTCACTTCAGACAAGAAAACTAACAGAATCTCACTTATTAACTTCATCCCATAAGCAGGTCCTACTTGTAAGCATTAAACTTCCAACTGAAACCCCCACTCTTCTCTCAAGTTAAAAATAAAGAGCCAAGAGTTCAAGATGTGGCATCTTTATCCTCCAAGTACCTCTGCTTCTTCCCATCTTTCCTAGGATACAGTGGTGATATTCTATCGGGTCGGCCTGGTTCTGCCAAGCTGGTAACGCCAATGAGGAGCAGAGACTGAACTGGTTCTCTCGCCATTCTGCTGTTGGACCCACCTGCCTGCCTGGCTCCCATACTCACCTTTATCCTCTGCTTTTGAAGAGCAGCTGCTTTGTGCAGCTGCTGAAGCAACAGAAAAGTGCAGGCTTGCAGGAGGTGAGTTGGAACACCTCTGCGCCTGCGCAGTGTGCGCGTTTGGCGTGCACGCCCACGCCAAGCACACCCACCAAGCCACGCCTATCAAACTGGTGGTAAAACTTTTTGAATCCCATCAATGCTGGGATAGAATATACGGTGGAACCCTTGTGTCGCAAACGCTTCGTTCGCAACCAAATCGGGTGACGGCCAGAATTTTTTTTGCTTCTGTTCACAAACAGAAGCAAACCCGAAAATTCTCACGGGGATTTTCCCTGCCGTGGCAATTTCCCCTTCGGCGCCATTTTTGGTTTTCTGGTCCGCACACGCACATAGCCATGCTTTCAGTCATGACCAAACATGGTTTGTGACTGTAGTCCTGGAATGGATTATGGTCACCACCCGAGGTTCCACTGTAATGGCACCATGCCAGAGGTCAGTTCTTGTGTTTTTGAACTGATAAAATTCCAATTTTTATCACGAGGGGCCGAGTATACGGGTAGCCCTTGACTTATGACAATTCAGCCCCAAATCTCTGTTGCTAAGCAAGACAATGGAGTGAATTTTGCCCCATTTCACAACCTCTCTTGCCACAGTTGCTAAGGGAGTCTGGATTCCCCAATGAGAGCTTGTCAGAAGGTTGCAAAAGACAATCACATGAAACCCCACCCGGGACACAGCAACAGTCATAAATATGAGCCAGTTGCCAAGTGTCTGAATTTTGATTATTGGAGAGATGTTGCAACGGAAAACAGAGATCACTGCAACATGGCAAAGGTCTGAAAACTGGTCACGTCCCTTTTTTCAGTGCTGTTGTACGTTGGGTCACTAAATGAACTGTTGTTAAGTCGAGGGCTACCTGGATACCAAATTAAGGTCTCCTTCTCCTTCATTGCTCCTGCATGTCAAATACATAACACAGCGTGAGAAGGCTCCCCTTGCATCCCCCTCACCTTGCCCAGGTAAGCCTCTGCAACTTCCTTCATCTTGGTCAGCACCATCGAGGACACCTCTTCAGCGTAGAAGCTCTTCATGTCACCCTTATATTCTACTTCGACTTTGGGACGCCCCCCGTCATTGATCACGTGGAAAGGCCAGTGCTTCATGTCGGAGTGCACAACTGGATCATCATAACGTCGGCCAATCAGCCGCTTGGCATCTGAGAATGGGGGAGATTCAAAGCACTGAATTATTTTAACCCCCAAACGCCATCACTCTGCTAAACAAACAATTCCCTCAACACTGTCCAACTATTTACAAAGCCTGCACTACTATTACTATTAGTCTTCTCATCACTCCTTATCACCCATCCCCTCCCACTTGGGACTGTAACTTGGTCGCTTGTATCCTTACGATTTTTATTGACTGTTTCCTAGTATGAGTTGATTGCTTATTGTACCCTATGACCATCATTAAGCGTTGTACCTTATGATTCTTGACTCTTTGCAAATGTATCTTTTGTTTTATGTACACTGAGAGCATTTGCACCAAGACAAATTCCTTGTGTGTCCAATCACACTTGGCCAATAAAATAATTCCATTCCATTCCATTCCATTCCATTCTGAAGGACTTCCTCAGAAAGACATTAGGTAAAGGTAAAGATTCCCCTCACACATCCATGCTACTCGTTTCCAGCTCTAGGGGGCGGTGCTCATCTCCATTACAAAGCCGAAGAGCCAGCGCTGTCCAAAGACGTCTCCGTGGTCATGTGGTCGGCATGACTAAATGCCGAAGGCGCATGGAACGCTGTTCCCTTTCCACTAAAGTGGTCCCTGTTTTTCTACTTGCACTTTTTACATGCTTTCGAACTGCTAGGTTGGCAGAAGCTGGGACAAGGAACAGGAGCTCACTCCGTGACGCGGCACTAGGGATTGAACCGCCGACCTTTCTGATCGACAAGCTCAGTGTCTTAGCCACTGAGCCACCGCATCCCACCAGAAAGACATAGCCAGAGGGTCAAATTGCCAGAGGGTCTCAAATGTTACAGTCCATTTTTTCTAGCAGGGATGGGCAAGTTCCAAATTGGTTGTTTTAAATTTGATTTTTAGGGCTAAGCCCTCCCCAGATTGATTAAACAGCGAAAAGCAAAGGAAGATACTTGGAATCAAAAAAGCTATCTCATCATGCCAGTGGGGGTGGCAATGTGGGAGACATTGCATTTCAAGAAGTGACAGATTTTTTTTAAAATTACATTTATATGCCACCCTTCTCCGAAGACTCAGGGCGGCTTACAATTTTTGGGGATGCAACCCAGTGTGCTCAGCAATAGCCTTCCTTCCATTGTATATGCCTGCTTATTACTAAGCGGCATTTTTACAAGGTCAGCTTATTGCCCCCAACAATCTTGGGTCCTCAATTTACCTACCCCAAGAGGATGGAAGGCTGAGTCAACCTTGATTGATTTCTTCGTAA
Organism: Naja naja; assembly: GCA_009733165.1. Taxonomy (NCBI): domain Eukaryota; kingdom Metazoa; phylum Chordata; class Lepidosauria; order Squamata; family Elapidae; genus Naja; species Naja naja. The sequence continues at coordinate 23,076,580 of CM019160.1, read as the reverse complement.
GGGAAGTTTAAAAGTTTTGAGCTCTTTCTGAGCTAACCTGTTTGCTGAATAAAAGAGGGAGGGACTTCTGCCTACAAAGGTTTTCTTATCAGTGAAAGTCTTGGAACTTTCTGTTCCATCTCAGAAATCGTGTGCCAGCCATCCAAGGTCAAGTCTTGCAGCTTTTCTGACCACAGGTCATGAAGTCCTGGTGCCAGGTTTTAATAAAAAAAAAACACACCTTGGTACTGGCCTTTAAGCTGGGAACTTCTGCACAGAAGTTAACCCTGTGGAAATCTGCTGTCCTTGTGGAATCTCTGCTGCTGTTATTAAGAAGCTCCTGAGAGTTTATCAAGGCAAGAAAGTATCTGCAGCTCAGGGTTGAACTGCTGGGCCCTTGATGTTCTCTGAGCTTGGGTTGCTTTCTTGCAGACGTTTCATTGCCCAATTAATTAACATGATTATGCTAGAAAGGAACAGATGATGACCGTGGAATCCTTCATTCTCTCTGAACTTGGTGGTTTTCTTGCAGGCGTTTAATTGTCCAATTAGGTAACATCATCAGTGCTAGAAGGGAGTGGAGCTCACTCTTTAGTGGTTTGCTCTGCCAGTGGACTTGTTGGTTCCCAACAAGCCTCAATAGCCCAATCAAGGAACCAACAACTCCACTCCCAATACCGAAAGGGCAATCCACTAGTATAGAATTCTTGATTGGCCAAGTGTGATTGGACACACAAGGAATTTGTCTTGGTACAAATGCTCTCAGTGTACATAAAAGATACATGCATCAAGAGTTAAGAATCTAAGGTACAGCACTTAATAATAGCCACAGGGTACAATAAGGAATCAAATCATACTAGGAAACAATCGATATAAATCGTAAGGATACAAGCGACAAAGTTACAGTCATTCAGTCACAAGTGGGAGGGAATGGGTGATAATGAGTTATGAGAAGATGCATAGTAATAATAGTGCAGGCTTTGTAAATAGTTGGGCAGTGTTGAGGGAATTATTTGTTTAGCAGAGTGATGGCTAAACAACAGGAAAAAACTGTCCTTGTGTCTAGTTGTTCTGGTGTGCAGTGCTCTATACTGTTGTTTTTGAGGGTAGTATATGAAATGAGAGCAAATCCCACCCCTTTTCTATCACGGATGATGTCACAGAGTATGGTAAGGAAATGTCTGCAAGAAAACAACCAAGCTCAGAGAGCAGCAAAGATCCCCAGTTTATAAGAGATCTGGGTATTATCTTGTTTTGATAGGTGGCGGTGGTGCAGTGGTTAGAATGTAGTATTGCAGGCTAACTCTGCTCACTGCCAGGAGTTTGATCTTGAGGGCCTCAAGGTTGACTCAGCCTTCCAAGGTCGGTAAAATGAAGAAACCAGATAGCTGGGAGCAATATGCCAAGTGTATAAAATGCTTAAGAGAGTGATGTAGAGCACTATGAAGCAGTATATAAGTCTAAATGCTATTGCTATGTATGTTTTTCATGTTATGCTTTTAACTCTGTTTGCTTAAGTTAACAAGAAAGCTTAAAATCTCTTCAGTCACTGCTCCGGAGCCAAAATAACCAATTTCCTGGACACCCAACCACTGCCCTGACCCTTGGCAAACCATGCCTAATGCATGCAGGAACTTCTCATTACTTCTTCCCCAACTAACCAGTCTACCAATGTTTTGATTTTCATCTCCCCATTAATTCCTTAGACCTCTGCCTCAATCCCTGGTAGTCCTGGCAGAACCAGGCCCAATTTCCCCCTCTTACCGAAGACGGTGTTGGTGGGGTTCATGGCCACTTGGTTCTTAGCAGCATCACCAATGAGGCGCTCTGTGTCTGTGAAAGCCACGTAGCTAGGCGTGGTGCGGTTGCCCTGGTCGTTGGCGATGATCTCCACCTTGCCATGCTGGAAAACGCCTACGCAGGAGTAGGTGGTCCCCAAATCAATGCCGACAGCTGGACCCTTGGACATTTTGCCTGCAAAAAGAGGCACTCCATAGGTTAATATAGAGGACAGAATTCTCAAGAGAGTACCAAGTGATGCGATGGCCTAGAGGTAGAGCTGTCGCCTCACAATCAGGAGGCTGTGAGTTTGATCCTAGGTAGAAGGCAAGATATTTTTCTCTGTGGACACGTTGAGAATGTATCTCCTATTTTCTCCTTTTAAATTCCAAGAGCTCTTATGAATCCATGTTTCGTTATGGTGCAGCAAATGTATTTTGTTATGGTGCACAAAGTATTTTTATTGGCTGGGGCCCCCTACAGGAAATATTCAGAACTGCTCATAGTAGTCCTTACTGGTAATTGAGCTAAAAAAAATGGAAATCCTAAACAAGGTTGAAAAAAACCTCTGCATTGGTGACAGGAAGGGCATCTGGCCATTAAACACTCTGCTAGCTGCATCCAGTTGCCCAGACTTCATTCTGCAAGGGATTATGAGAGCATCTCACTTCTCAGCCTCAGTCTTCCTGTCTGCAATTGGGAGCAAATAGCAATGGCCCGACTGCAGTTGGAAGGTTAAGGTTGCTTTTGACATGCTCTGCAAAGCCCTTGTTTTGCAATTGGCTTTCTTGGAAGAAAGTAAGAAGCTTCAGTACCATTCCATGAAGTTTTAGTATTTGAATGGCGTTTTCTAGATAGAAAATAATATTCACTTAAGTGTCAAGCTGCTCTTTGGTTTGGGTTTATAAAGGCTTCTTTTGGTAAGCTATCTTTTTTTTCTTCTAAAAACAGGAATGGCTAGGAAAAAAAATCTCCTCTTTATTTCAAGGCTTGCTCTGTGTGCTACCTTTGCTAACTAGATTTTCCGGATTGTCACAAAGATTTGGAAAGAGCAAAAAGCGTATATTTATGAAAATTCACTTTTGTGCAAGACAAAATAATGGTTTTTTTTGGTAATTTAGGCCAAAGTTCCAGATTAAGGGTTCATTTGTATGGAGAAAAATAGCTCCTGTTTGTCTATCCAGGGACCTCTCTCATTCCAGGCTAAACACCATGCTAAGAAACTTCAGTCTAGACCAGGGGTCTTCAAACTTGACAGCTTTAAGACTTGTGGACTTTAACTCCCAGAATTCCTGAGCTAACATGACTGGAAGAGGAATTATGGGAGTTAAAGTCCACAAGTCTTAAAGCTGTCAAGTTTGAAGACCCCTGGTCTAGATGCAACATGGGCCAAGTCCCCAAGATGAGGGAGAAGATATGCATTAAATCCCTCAAGTCTCACATTCTTTTAAAAAGCAGCCATTCAATTCTCCTATTTTCTCCTTAAATTCCAAGAGCTCTTATGAATCCATGTTTTGTTATGGTGCAGCAAATTTATTTTGTTATGGTGCACAAAGTATTTTATTGGCTGGAGCCCCCTGCAGGAAACATTCAGAACTGCACATAGTAGTCCTTACTGGTAATCGAGCTAAAAAAAATGGAAATCCTAAACAAGGTTGAAGAAAAATCCAGGAAAAGCCACTGAAGCGTTTCATTTTAACTGTGCAAGAGTTTAAAAACAACCAAACATTTTTACACATGCCCACAATTTGGTATTTACTGGATGGGGAGGGAAAAAAAAAGAGAGCTCATTTAAAGAAGTGAATTGTAGACACACAATTGCCTAGCTGTTCTTAAATTATTCCGGCATGCCAAGTTTTTAAAACAGCAAACACAGAAAATGCCTTAAAAAAATGCAATCTTAAGAAAAATACAATTGCGAAACCTGTTAAAGACGAGGCTACAGATGTTTCTTTAAAGTCAGTTGTTAGCTGGAAGGGCAGCCCTGCCTTTCAAAAAACCCAGCTGTCAAAACTGGAAAATAACAGAAGCCGTTGAGCAACTGTAAAGATGTGACTGGCAGCTTCCAAGCAATGTTCCTCTGAGCGGGAAGCAGGCTTTAAAACATGCTGTTGTGTTACCCAAGATAAGATATGGAGGAGAAAAAACAACGCCCTCAAGACTCAGAGTGACAGTCCCACCCAGCTCAGCCAGAGACCACACTTCCCAAAAAAAAGAGAAAAAGAAAGAAAAAAGAAAAAAAGGCCTTACGCCACTAACTTGGCTTCAGGCTCCCCCCCACCAAGCCCATTTCCAGAACAGGAAAGATTTTTCTAGAACTCCACCAGTGGGCTGGCTTGGAGAATGCAACTGCAGCAATTCTGATCAGCTACAGAGCCCCAGCAAAATTAGGCAGACAATTCTACCATTTATCTGAAGTACCCTGGCTCCCTCCCTCCCACTCCAACCTCAAAAGTAAAAAAGCATTATTAATTCTGAAAACTAGACCCTCAAGGGTGCTTTAAAAAAAGGGCAACTGGACTTTCTTGGGGTTTTTTTTCCCCTTTGAAAAATGTTGAAGTTTTTTTTTTCCTTTGAAAACATCTTCTCATCCAAAAAGTTTCTTCTTTGGTTCTTGGATAAGAAGCAAAACCTTTTCAGAAGGGGGGGAAAAACCTCAAAAGTCCAGTAAGCCTTTTGAAAAAAGCACTTTTAGGACAACCATGCCCATTTTTTAATTTGCTGTAGATTTTCTTGTTATTGCTGGCAAGTTTCTGGAAAGAAACTTGTAAGAATCTCTTGGTAGGTTTTTCATAAACAGCCCCCAACCCAGATAGAAAGGCTTAAAGAAATAACCAACTGGGCCGAATCCTCAGACCGTTTAAGACTTTTAACTCAGTTTTGGACTCATTCTTCTTGTTTGTATTTCCATAACAGAACCCTGGTTTCATCTGTCAGAGGAATTAAGGCTCCCTTGGATTTGGGTGGGTAAAAGTTGCAGCAAAAATCCTGGAATCTGGGGAGGGAAAACCAGGTTGATGATAGAAAGAACTAAGTTTTCCTAACTACTGTTGGATAAAGTTAGTTTTAACCACATCAGGGTGAAAAAAGTATTTTCCTACAAAAATAGAATTGCTGCTCAGCATTTTGTGTGCCATCAATCAATGATGCTCCAAACCAACAAGCTTGTTTCCAAAATATAACCTTACAATTAAGTTTCTAAAACTTTATTCTGATAAGGGAGAACACCATAATAATCCAGGGTCTTCACCTCACCCCAAATCTTATCACATTATTTTTTTTAAAAAAAGTTAAGTCCAAACAACAGGCCAGACAGAGGCTTTCTTTTCCATTCACCTTATCCCAGTGGCTCCTCATAAAAATAACCTTTTAAGTAATACAGAAAGAATGAAGACAATCTCCTGCCATTCAGGCTCTGAACTTTAAAAAAAATCAACACGGTCATAAATTCCAAAAGAGAGGCACGACTTTAAGTTAAGCAATGGGAGGGTTAAGACAGATACTAAAAAAAAACCCAATTTTTTTTTTCAAGACAAATGGCACAATCTTAATCCCTCTTGCCTGTTTACTTATGAATTAATATGTTGATTTTAAAGCGGCCTACAACCAGCTCCAGGGCAAGTTTCGTTTTATTCCGACCCAGGACTGAAGATTCTGAATGAATCCGTATTAAAAAAATATGGGAGGCTCCGGGTTTCTTTTTACAAGGAATGCGATTTATTTTCCAACTGTCTCTCCTCTCCCTTTGATCGTGTGCGCAACTAGGCGCTCAGTTCTAAGCATGGAATTGGGACCAGATGCTTTAACTCAAAATGACTCAAAAGAAGAAAACAGAAATAGAAAGGTTCAGGCTTTATCCAACAATCCTGGGATATCAGCCCCCCCCTTTTTTGGAAGGGGGAGGGGGGAAGCTTCCCATCGGACAGAGACCAGACCTTCTGGATGCTTCCTCCGCATTCTTCAGCAACAGGGCAATCCAAGGGTTAAAGACTGCAAAGCAAAAAAACCAACTGCGTGCAAAAGGAAGAGAGGGAAATGCACTTTGCAATAAACGGTCTCTCCCCCTAAAGGCTGCAAGCCAAAGACACCCCTCCTTTTTTCCGGTGAATGGGTGTGGGAACCAAGGGGGCACTTAGCCTATGTGGCATCTCCTCTCCACACTTTTCAAAAGTCTCTTTTTCGGGAACGAACAGGCTGCAGTTGGATCCCGATATGTCCAAAAAATAAACATAAAGAAAAGCGTTAAGTTTTCAGCTAAATGTTAAGGATCACACACGTCTGGGGCTCTGGCGCACCGTCCCCACGTTCCGTATTTCCCCCTCTTTATCGCACAACGCTCCTTAGCCCAGACGAATCAATCGGTAGAGGGGGACTCAACCGTGCCCTCTTGATTTCATTATTCCAACCTAACACAACAACCCTTCGGTTCTTCAAGACCGCAGGAAACGCGGGCAGCACCCTTCCCTAACAACTCCTCCTTGCCTGCATTCACACGACACGCTTCTCCCGAATTGGCCCACTTTCTAACCCGTTAAGGCAGATCCCAAGCAAACGGGCTTGGCTTCATCCCGGGGACGCTCAACTTGTGCAACAAAACAAACAAAACAGAAACCACCACGGAGCCATCAGCCAGACTCAATGCAACTTCACAACCCTGCTTGCAAAAAAGGCAGCGGCCAGAACTGGCGCGTCGTGAGAACGAGACCCCCGCGGCCACCAAAAGCGGGCGATTCCCGGGCCGGGCGACTCCGGCGGGCCAGTAGTTAATCCGGGGCGGACGCGAGCGAGCGAAGAGGCGGCGAACCAGCCCTTAGCCGCCGCGCTTTGCAAAAAGAGACCTTGAAAAAAAAACAGGACCGAGCACGACTTTTGCACGACTAATGCATGCAACGCCTTTGCAATTTTCTTCTCCTAGCAATTTGCACGCCCGAGTAGGTAGGTACCTTTTGCTCGTTGCAATCGCTTCTTCGCCGAATCCCCAAAGCGCTTGAAAGGCGCTGGCTAGTGCTTTTTTTCAACCCGCCGTGCAAAACCTCCGAGCGCTCCTTGCGCGCTTTTCTTATTAACCCCGATCCCGACGGCCCGCCTCTGCCCGACTTTATAGGCAAAAGTCCCACTCCCACCCCGCCCCTTCTAGTACATTCCCCCCTCCTCCTCCTCCCCATCCCCCCACCCCTACACTTTAAAGAACCTTCTCGACTTGGCTGCTTCCCTCGTCCAATCAGGATTCGCGTCGGGGCTGTCTGCAGGCGGGGCTTTTGCGAAAGGCGCGCTCCCGCGGCCGCCGTTTCCCCGAGCCGGACGGGCGCGAGCCTCGCCTGGAACGTTCAAGAAAGCTGGGGAAAGCGCGCGTTCCCTCCGGCGGGGCGCGCGCTCCCGCGGTTTCCTGGCACGCGCGCGGGAGGAGAGTGGGGGGGGGAGGAAAAATCAGCCGTCGTTTCCAAATATAGCTTGCCGTTGGAAACCTTTTGCCCCCCCTCCCTCCCCTGGGAGCCCCTGACTTCACTTTCTAATTTTATTCGGGTGCAGAGAAGGGGGATTGCAAAAGGAGGTCGAGGGCACGGGAAGCGTGCAGAAGGGCAAACGTGGAGCTTGCATTCACAAGAGAAACTGGGCAGGGGTTAAACTGCTTGGTTGTGGTTTATCTTTGCAACGGTTTGGGTGTGTGTTTGTGTGAACCCACCCTTCTTGGGAGCTTAGGGTTGGGTGGATAGCAGTAGCACTTAAAGACTTATATACTGCTTTGCAAACCCTCTCTAAGCGGTTTACTATGGCCAACAATCTGGGACCTCATTTTACTTGGAAGGATGGAAGGCTGAGTTGGTGGGGATCGAACTGCTGGCAATTGGCAGAAATAGCCTGCAATACTGCGTTTCTAACCAGGGCTCTTATAATAGCAATAGCACTTAGACTTATATATCGCTTCAGAGTGTTTGGGCCCTCTCTAAGCAATTTACAGAGTTAGTCTATTACCCCCAACAATCTGGGTCTCCATTTTACCGACCTTGGAAGGACGGAAGGCTGAGTCAACCTTGAGCGGGTCAGGATCGAACTGCTGACAGTTGGCAGAAATAGCCTGCAATACCACACTCTAAGCAATGTGCCACCACGGCTCTTATAATAGCAATAGCATTTAGACTTATATACTGTTTCACAGTGTTTTACAGCCTTCCTAAGTGGTTTACAGAGTCAGCCTATGGCCCCAACAATCTGGGTCCCCATTTTACCCACCTTGGAAGGATGGAAGTGAATGGATGACATGAACCCTCAAATATCCGTGAATGCAATAAGTTAAGGACTGAGGGGATGTGGGTGCAATTTTCTGCGGGTGTGCAGCAATTTTCTGCTGGGGGTGTCTCTCCCCCTCCCCATTAGGGAATGCTGGGATAGATTGCAGCTACACAGTGGTTAGAATGAAGTATTTCTGGCTAACTCTGCTCACAGTCTGGAGTTTGATCCTGACCGGCTCAAGATTAATTCAATCTTCTATCCTTCTGAGGTGGGTAAAATGAGGACCCAGATGGTTGGGGACAATATGCTAAATCGCTTAGAGGGGGATGTAAAGCACTATAAAGTGGTATATAAGTGCTATTGCTATCCTCTTTCACAGACTTAACCACATTAAGACAGGTGGACTTCGACTCCCAGAATTCCCCAGCCAGCCAAGCTGGCTGGGGAATTCTGCAATCGAAGTCTGCCTGTCTTAATATGGACAGGCTCCAGAAACTGTTCTATGGTGGGGCCACCAAAGTAATATTCTGGGGCCAGATAAAAGGCAGGAGCACATTTGACTCTTAAGTGTTACGGTTTGGTAGAAAGGTATTGTTTGTAAGTGTTGGCAAATGTGCAGAGCGGTGCACTGGATTGGTATTCAGGCAAGTGAATATTGGTAGAGTTGGCACATCTTGTTATATGAGGCTACCGTTCCTGCCCTCATCCCAGTTCCTGCCAACCTAGTAATTCAAAAACATGGGAATGTGAGTAGATAAATATAAGTACAACTTCTGTGGGAAGCTGATCATGTTCTTTATTGTCATGCTGGCCACATGACCATGGAAATGTCTTTGGACAGCTCAGTGGCCTTGAAACAGAGATCAGCACCATCCCTGATAGTTAGCAGGAGACCCTACACCATTTCTGACAGGTGGCAGTCCAGTCTCTTCTTGAAAGCCTCCAGTGATGAAGCTCCCACAAGTTCCGAAGGCAATTTTCTTCCATGGGTTGGTGGTTCTCGCTGTCAGAAAATTTCTCCTTATTTCCAGGTTGAATCACTCTTGATCAGTTTCTATCTGTTGCTTCTTGTCTGGCCTTCAGGTGCCTTAGGTGGCAATGACCAGCGGAGTAAAATCTACCCTTACCTTTTTTTACCACTCACTAACTCTATTCTTCTACAGCAAGGGTGTCAAACTCAAGGCCCACGGGCTGAATTCGCCCATGGGGTGCTTAAATCTGGCCTGTGGGGCTGGCGTGGAAATACCAAAGGACAGGCCCGTTGTTCTCACCCTCTGTGGCTGTGGTGGCAAATCTATGGCACGCTTGCCGGAAGTGGCACACAGAGCCATTACTGCCAGCATGCGAGCACTCACCCAGAAAACGTACTGCGCATGCGTGCGCGCCACCCACCGGACAGCTGATTGACGGGTGTCTGGCGTGCATGTGCGGGGACGCATTGGTGCACAGGAGACACGTATGCGCAGAAGCACCCAGTGTGCATGAGGGGGTCACGCACACATGCGTAGAAGCGTGCAGCGTGGGTCACGCAGGTTGCTTGAGTTGCAGCGCATGTGCAGAAGCGCAAGTCGCGTGAGTTGTGTGAGTTGCTCACACATGCACAGGAGGCATGGGGGGGCGCACACATTGCCTTCTGGGTGATGGCACGTGAGCATGAGCAGGTAAGCGCGCACGCAAGTATTGGCACTGGAGCCCAAAAAGGTTAGCCACCATTGCTCTATGGCCTCCTGCAGCACTCTGCTGGCCAAAAATGGCCCAAAATTTCCCCAAAACAGTCCCAGAACAGGCCGGAAAACGGCCTAAAAATGGCTCAGAAAACAGCCCAAAAGTGGCCCTGAAAATGGGCCAAAAAAACCAGTCCAGAAACGGCCCACGCAGCCCGTTTTTGGCCGGCAGAGTGCTGCAGGAGTCATCCATCCATCCCCTCTCCCACCAGGCCCATGGAGAACTACAATGCTGATTCGGCCCTAGAAGAAATCCCATTTTGACACCCCTGTTCTGCCGTATTAACTTTTGTTCCAAGGATGGAAACATCCAAGGGCCAAACTGCCTCATTCACACTGCTAAAAAAAGGGAGCAGCCGAAATTGGCAGCTGTTCTTCGGAAAAGCCAGCCATCTGAGGCCCCGATTTGGCACGGGAGCCTCTCTTCTCCAAAAGGCTCTGAACTGGCTTCCTGAAGCAAGGTCCTGTTTACAACAGCAACATTTTGGGCCTGCTGGATGTGATTTTACTCAAATCTCACGCGCGGGTTTAAACGTATAAAGCCTGCATTGCCCAGAGTGTCCCAAAGACGCTGGCCAATTAGAAATTGGCCGGTGAAGACCAGTGTCCTCAATTAACCCCTCTTGACCTTTTCAGTCTGTGGAAGCCAATCCCGGCTGGGGAAACTTAGCTCTCTGGAGAGATTCCCTCTCTTGTTCTTTCAACAGTGGCAAAAGCTTTCTTGAATATAGCAATAACACTTAGACTTATATACCACTTTACAGCCCTCTCTAAGTGGTTTACAGAGTCAGCCTATTGACCCCAACAATCTGGGTCCTCATTTTATCCACCTTGGAAAGATGGAAGGCTCAGTCAACCTTGAGCCGGTCAGGATTGAACTTCTGGCAGTGTGAGCAGAATTAGCCTGCAATAGCAAACAATAGCAATAGCATGTAGACTTATATACCGCTTCACAGTGCTTTACAGCCCTCTCTAAGTGGTTTACAGAGTCAGCCTATTGCTCCCAACGATCTGGGTCCTCATTTGATCCACCTCGGAAGGATAAAAGGCTGAGTCAACCTTGAGCCTGGTGGGATTAGAACTGTCAAATTGCAGGCAACCAGCAGTCAGCAGAAGTAGCCTGCAGTACTGCACTCTAACCACTGCGCCACTGTGGCTCACAGGGTTTATGGAGGTTTACTCCCAAGAAATGGAAGTTAGGACTGCATTTCAGTTTTCCTTGTTTATTTTAAAGGTATGCTCCATTTTATTAAGGCACCAAGCTAGAAACCAGGAGATGGTGAGTTCTAGTCTCATTTTAAGCCATGAAAGCCAACTTGGGTGACTGTGGGCCAGTCCCTCTCTCGGCCCAACCCACCTGACAGGGTTGTTGTGGGGAAAAAAGAAAGTTTTATGTTTGCCACCTTGAGTTATTTATAAAAATAAAAAAGGCAGGATCAAAATAAACATTCATCTGAGTCTTATACCCAAAACAAAGTTCTGAAGCTTTAAATAAGCCAACCCTATCCCTTGAAATCACTGTTAGGTTGTAATAGGGATTTTGCTTGGGAAGTTTTCTTTATGACAAAAATCAATAAAGCCTGCTAAAATGTATACTCCCCCAATTGCAACTCTTGGGTGGTGCGTTGAAACCCATATTGCAAGTATTACAAAGTCCATCCTGCATGGCCCTCCTTTTTTACCAGTCATTTTTTGAATTCCGGTGACTATATGGACAAACCAGCCTGACATAACTTAAAGGAGACAACCTAGTTGCGCGCTCACTTCAGAATAATAACTCACTTTTGTATCGATTAAAAAAAAACATTTTATTAAATAAATTGTTTAAAAACATTGAACATGGTGAAATCATTTTGACATATCTTCTTGTCTTACATCTTATAATATACGATATATATCTTATATACATGTATACATATTGAAACTTTATACATTTAGTTTTCCTTCATTACATCATCCACTATCATCAGTTACAGTGTAATCACATAATCTTGGATATCCCTTCTACAAATCCTCTTTCTCTTTTTCATTTTGAGTCCTTCCTTTCTGTTCCCACCAAGGATAAAATTTGTTCCAAATCTTACAGTATTCTGACTCATCCTTGTTTTTCATTTCCAAAGTCAGTCTGTCACTTTCGGCGCATGTCAAAATCATTATTTATCACCTCATTTTCACTAGGAATTTCTCTAGCCTTCCATTTCTGGGCAAACATCATTCTTGCCCCCGTGATAATATGGATTACTGAATACATCTCTTCTTTGCTGTATTTCTCTGACATAATTCCCAATAAAAAGAATTCTGGTTTATAACCCATTTTTAGTCCCATGATCTCCTCTAGCCAAATCCAGATGGTCTGACAGAACTCCTGTGGTTTTTTACAGGACCACCATGTATGGTAGTATGTACCCCATTCTTGTGTGCACTTGTAGCAATTTGGTATTGATTTTTGTATCGATTTTTGTATGCTTGGGCAGTGGGTTGGACTAGATGACCCACAAGGTCCCTTCCAACTGTTAGTCATCTGACGTGCATCACACGCCTAGAAGACGCTCGTCTAGACTGGGAACAGCTAAACCCTTTTGATCTGTCGCTCCCCGCGGGCCAGCCAATAGGAGCGCGAGGCTGCGTCCCGCCTCCCAGCGAACGTTCCGAGCTTGAAGGCTTATCCCCCCACTTAGCGTCAGAAACTGCTCGCCCCGCCCCCTTCTTGCGTGAGCGTTGCTTTGTAGCGCAAGCCTAGTAACCATAGAGACAGAAAGGGCCGCGGAGCTGGGCAGACCTTCTTCCACCTGGCGCCCTCCAAGTTCATTTGAGTTATGATAAATAAAGGTCGCGTTCATTCATTCCGAAATAAGATTGCGCCCCCCTCTTCGCCGCCTCCCGTCTCGAGGCGTAGGGAGGAGGAATTCTGGGAGTTGAAGTCCACAAGTCTTAAAGCTGTCATGTTGGAAGACCCCTGCCATAGACAGTTAGAATAAGCAGAATTTTGGGGGGTGGGGAATCTCCATTAGACAGTTAGAATAAGCAGATTTTTTTGCAAGCAACCTTGCAAGCCAGCGTGGCGTTTGCAATGTTCTCTCACCTGGTGCGTGGATCCTTTAAAGCGCATCACCTTTACAAAAGGGAAAGAGAGATTTGATTAGTTTAAATTAACAGAGTTGGGAGGGACCATTTATTTATTTATTTATTTATTTATTTATTTATTTATTTGGTCGGTCTTATATGCTGCCCTATCTCCCTAGGGACTCAGGGTGGCTCACATAAAAAACACACAATACAAAAGTTAAAAAGAATTAAAAGATTATTAAACCTGATTCAACCAAATAAAGTATTTAAAACCTCATCACATGATGTTTAAAACTAAGACCCTTACCCCCGCCTCAGTCCAGGCCAGTTTGTTCGAATAACCAAGTCTTTAGGCCGCGGCGGAAGGAACGGAGGTCGGGGGCCAAACGGAGCTCCAGGGGAAGCTGGTTCCATAAAGTGGGTGCCACCACAGAGAAGGTCCTACCCCTAGATATGGTCATCTAGTCCAACCTTGCTGCCGATAACAGCTTCCCCGCTCCCATTGAGAGGGCCATCTCCAGGTACCATTGACGCAACACTGTCGGCTGGCGACCCCCAGGAGTAGGGCCTTCTCGGTGGGAGCACCCACCCTATGGAATCAACTTCCCCTGGAGCTCTGGATGGCTCCTGACCTCCACTCCTTCCGCCGTGACCTAAAAACTTGGCTATTCCAACTAGCCTACCCGGACTGATGGGGAGTGGGGGAGGGTTTTAAATATATTTTAAAATATTCTAATTGACATATGAGACCTTGGTTTTTAATTCCTTTAATATTTATGTAATTGTATTGGGATTGTTTTAATTGTAAGGCGCCCTGAGTCCCTCAGGAGATAGGGCGGCATATAAGTCTAATAAGTAAGTAAGTAAGTAAGTAAGTAAGCAAGCAAGCAAGCAAGCAAGCAAGCAAGCAAACAAATACCCCCTCCACTCTCAAGCAGGAAACCCTACACCATTTCTGACAAATGGCAGTCCGATCTCTTCTTGAAAGTCGACCTGAATCGAATAAAACCAATGTTTCGCGGTGTTTCCAAATGGTCTGCAACTTTCCCCCCTCCCCCAACTCAAAGACGAAGAAATGGAGATTTACAGCTGACTCCGTTTAGGATGCGCCTTTTGGGAAGCTCAGATTGCAACCCCCCCTTCCCGGCTCGGCAGCAGCAGCAGCTCCGCCTCCTCAGGGGCCAGTTTCTCTTTCTTTTCCCTTCCACTCGAGCGAAAGGCTGCCCGTCTCCGGCTTCGTTTCACGGGGTCGGGGAGAGAAAAATCCTCTTCGATCCAGAAAGAGAAGCGCGGGGCTCTCGGATTCCTGGGACCGAGCTCCGAAGGATCGCGCGCATCTCCTTCCTTCACGGCTCCTGCAAGACCGAAGCCGGCTTGGAAAGGATCCTTTTGCGAGGTGATTGGTGGGCTCGGATTCTCCCTGCTGGGGAGATATTCGTTACATATAGAATAGAATTCTTTATTGGCCGAGTGTGATTAGATTACAGGGGGTTTCCAACCTGGGCAATTTTTAGACTTGTGGACTTCAATTCCCAGAGTTCCTCAGCCAGCTTTCCAGGAGGACGAGTAGTAGTAGTAGTAGTAGTAGTAGTAGTAGTAGTAGTAGTATATTCTGGTGGCTTGCCCTGGTGAAGGAGATCTTAGAGATTCTTCGGTTGGGCTGCTTACTGATGGCTCTTTGGCAGTTTCTCAATTGGGGTTACCTGATTGTTGGTCTGAAATTAACCTTGGAGTTAATCCATGGTTGATCTGGTTGCTGATTACTGGTGGAGAAGTTATTGGAGTCTTTTCCTCTTATGAGCTGGTTGGTGGTCTTTGTTGCACAGATTCTTGATGAAACTGCCAAAGAGCCACCAGTAAACAGCCACGGCAGAAGATACAGAACAATGAAAACTCAGACCACACTTTTTCTGAACAGTTTTTTTTGTCCCAGAACTATATTATCCCAGTGAGCTGTTGGACAGGATTACTTGGTCTGTTGTGTGGATGCTTGTGTGTTTTTAGGGGGTGGGGGATTTGGGTGGGTGGGTGGGTGTTGGGGGATTGTCAGGTGTGCGCGCGTGTTGGGTCTGGTCTCTGGATGTTACGTGAATTTCGTATGTATACTGTGTATATATGTACAATGACAATAAAGAATTCAAATTCAGTAAACAGCTCAACCAAAGGGCCTCTAAGACCACCGACACTGACAGGGCAAGTCACCAGAATATAAACTGACAGCAAACCCCACTCCTTACTACCCCTTATGGTGTTACCTAGTTTTGGGTCTTTTTTATAATGTGGTGACCAAAACTGGATGCAGCACTCTAGGTGTTTCAACCCAGAACTACAAAATATCCTCCTTTAAAGAGACTCGTGGCCAGTTTTCACAGTTGTGCCCCCATCCCCGTGATCAAACTTTGGATGCTTGGCAACCGGCGTGCATTTACAATGTTGACTAGAGTCCTTAGATTGTCATTTGCAATCTTTTTGCAGAGCTTCTGACAAGCAAAGTTAAGGGGGTGGGGGTGGGAAGCCAGATTCACTTACTGACCATGAGATGCATTGAATAACTTGGGCGATTTGCTTAAAAGAAACGTGCCCCCCCCAAAAAAAGCTTGCAAAATGATGCATGGCTCACTTAACGGCTGCCTTGCTTAGCAGTGGAAATTTTAGGCTCCATTGTGGTCACATTTCGAGAATAACCTGTAGTTGTGTGTAACAAACGAGCATCATGTGCTTTCTCGGATAGGACAGGGTGGGCTGGAGTGGGTGAGTGCAGAGATGGTTGCCGATGATTTGCTGATGATGATTTTTCAGTTCGTGTTTTTAAGTTGTCGTTTGCAACATTCTTCTTTTGCTGGGATTGGCGTTTTTTTGTGCGCCTATGCTCCGGGTGGTTTGGGTTGTTCTTTCAGCGTAGAAAAAAGGAGCACAACCACTTCCTTCTCTTGTTGTTGTTTTATTTAGGGAGACGGTGGGTGCGCCCTGTGAATGGGACTGTAGCCGTAGGAGGAAAATGTCTGTGGGTTTTAGGAGCTGGTGGAATTCGAACAAAAGCAGGGTAGAGAAAAAGTGGGCAGAAATTGGCAGGCCTGGAGGATAAAAGTTCAATGAACAGAAATGCAATTTTACCCAGCCTTTGTGCGGGCCTCAGGATCAAATATAGGATTGTGTAGGAAGAGATTTTTTTTAAAAAAAAGAGTTAAATGAGGCAAATGTCAGCGTTCCCAAGTAATGCACCCATGGAAAGCAGAACTCTGAGGCAGGTAAGATTCCTCAAAAAATGATTTGTTGGGTACATCATATTGGCACAACTGGGTGAAAATTGACTCTGAAAGTTCCCACGATTTTCACCCAGTTAAAAGTGAAAGTTCCCCCTTTCCCGCAAGTCCTCCGTCACATTGTCCAATAGATGTGCTGGCTAGTTGCTTGGTTACTCTACTCCTCCTTCTCCTCCTCCTTCCAGCCACCTGTGGAAACGTCCTTGGTTCCCACAGGAAAACCAGATATCTATTTTCTTCTCCCCATTCCCATCCAGTGGTAATCCTGAAGCTGTAAAGATGGCCTGAGCCAGGTTGACTTCAGGGTTGACAATGACCACACAAGTGCGAAGAATAGATATAGAATAGAATAGAATGGAATGGAATGGAATAAATAGAAAATATGGAATGGAATGGAATAGAATAGAATAGAATTAGAATGTATAGAATAGAAAGAGAATAGAATAGAATAGAATAGAATAGAAAATATGGAATGGAATGGAATAGAATAGAATTAGAATGTATAGAGAATAGAATAGAATAGAATAGAAAATATGGAATGGAATGGAATAGAATAGAATTAGAATGTATAGAAAGAGAATAGAATAGAATAGAAAATATGGAATGGAAGGAATAGAATAGAATAGAATGTAAGAATAGAAGAGAAAAGATAGAAGAGAAAAATATGGAATGGAAGGAATAGAATAGAATGGAATTAGAATGTATCCAAAGAAGAGAATAGAATAGAATAGAATGAAAATATGGAATGGAATGGAATAGAATAGAATGAATAGAATGTATAAGAGAATAGAAATAGAATAGAATAGAAAATATGGAATGGAATGGAATAGAATAGAATTTTGAATATAGAAAGAAAGAGAATAGAATAGAATAGAAAATATGGAATGGAATGGAATAGAATAGAATGGAATTAGAATGTATACAATAGAAAGAGAATAGAATAGAATAGAATAGAAAATATGGAATGGAATGGAATAGAATAGAATAGAATTAGAATGTATAGAGAATAGAATAGAATAGAATAGAAAATATGGAATGGAATGGAATAGAATAGAATTAGAATGTATAGAATAGAAAGAGAATAGAATAGAATAGAAAATATGGAATGGAATGGAATAGAATAGAATGGAATTAGAATGAAAATGAAAAGAGATAGAATAGAATAGAATAGAAAATATGGAATGTATTCAGAATAGAATAGAAAGAATATGAGAATAGAATGAATAGAATAGAAGGAATTGAATATAGGATGGAATGGAAAGAAAGAAAGAATAGAGAATAGAATAGAATAGAATAGAATAGAAGAATGGAATAGAATAGAATAGAATTAGAATGTATAGAGAATAGAATAGAATAGAAAATATGGAATGGAATGGAATAGAATAGAATTAGAATGTATAGAGAATAGAATAGAATAGAATAGAAAATATGGAATGGAATAGAATAGAATAGAATTAGAATGTATAGAATAGAAAGAGAATAGAATAGAATAGAATAGAATAGAAAATATGGAATGGAATGGAATAGAATAGAATAGAATTAGAATGTATAGAATAGAAGGAGAATAGAATAGAATAGAAAGAGAATAGAATAGAATAACAGAGTTGGAAGGGACAAGCGTTCACTTGTTCACCTCATAACCTGCTTTTATTAACCTTTTTTTGAGTGACAGTTGTTTAGTGAATGCAGCCATTGCTAAGCACCAGACATGCTCATTAAGCAAACCATTGGTTTTGTATAGGATGCGGTTTGGCCAAAAACCAGACAGGGCAGCTTTTCAGCAAAACCATCATTAAACATGATCAGGTGACCATAGGAAGTTGCAGAGGGCTAACATAATGTAGGTGTGTTTCTGAGCGCCCACGTTTGATCACATGACTCTGGAGACGGACTGACCATCGGAACTTCAAATCCAGTTTGTAAGTAGCATCACAGTAGGTCCATCAGAACTTTGACTGTTTGCTAAATGACTGGTTGTAAGTCAAGGACTACACTTAAAAAAGGACTCAATAAAATAGAATAAAATGAAGTCGTCCTCCACTTACAACAGTTCCTTTAGTGACCATTCAAAGTTGCAACAATGAGAAAAACTTACGACCATTTTTCACAGTTACAGCCTTGTAACATCTCCATGATCATGTGATCAAAATTGAGACGCTTGGCAGTTGGTTCATACTTACGACCGTTGCTGTGTCCCAGGGTCATGGGATCCCCTTTTGTGACATCTGAAAAAGTCAATGGGGAAGCCAGATTCACTTAACAACTGGGTTACTAGCTTATCAACTGCAGGTATTCGCTTAACGGTTATGGCAAGTAAGGTCATAAAATGGGGCAAAACTCACCTCACAAATGTCTCACTCAACAGCATAAATTTTGGGCTCAATTGCTAAGTTGTAAGTCAAGAAGTCTGTACTGAGATGGGTTCATCACTTTGGCAATGGATCCCAATCTGATCTAGATAGGAAATTCTCTCCTGAACAGCTTTAATTGATTGCTTCACCTATTTATTAGCTTGAAGGAAGTAAGAGTTAGTGGGCTATCCAGCCTAGTGGTTGAAGCACCAGGCTAGAAAGCAGGAGGCTGTGAGTTCAAGTCCTGCCTTAGCCATGAAAGCCAGCTGAGTGATCTTGGGCCAGTCCCTTTCTCTCAGTCCAACTCAACTCGCAGGGTGGTTGTGGGAAAAATAAGAGGAGAAGGTGTGTTGGATAATATGTTTGTCACCTTGAGTTATTTGTAAGGTGGAGAGATGGTGCTTTCAAATCAGCAGTGCATGACTAAAGCTGCCCAGCAGAGGGAGCTGTTGCCATTCTACATTTTGCAAATATATTGCATATATAGAAAGAAGAAATATAGTATACAGATTAACAGAGTTGGAAGGGACCTTGTAGGTCATTTAGTCCAACCCCCCGCCCAAGAAGGAGACCCTACACCATTTCTGACAGATGGCATTCCAGTCTCTTCTTGAAAGCCTCCAGCTTCCAAGCCTCTCACAACTTCTGAAATATATTGCATATATAGAAAGAAAAAATATATTGCATATATAGAAAGAAGAAATATATTGCATATATAGAAAAGACATATATTGCATATATGGAAAGAAGAGCATTGTGGTAATCTAGTGAAGATGCTTTCCTCCCACTCAGAAGGTTGAGAGTTCAGTCCTAGGTAGCAACAGATATTTCTCTCCTAAGATCCAAAGAAAAAATATCTGCTGTGAACTCCATGTAGATGTCAGGAAGGGCATCTGGCTAGTAAATGCTCAGCTACGTCCAGTCACCCTGACTCCACTTCGAATAGGGACTACAGGGTTGTAAAAAGGGAGGGTTTTTTTTTTAAAAATGGCTTGTATAGAAAGAAACTTCATTTCTTTATTTTCTTCTATTCTTTCAGCTGAGCTTCCACCATGGACATCCAGGAGGTGGACCTCCAAGAGATGGCCTCTGTCATCCAGTCAAAAGTCGTTCTGGAGGTGTCTTCTCAAGTCCAGTCACTCCTGGATTCTCTAGAAACCACCACGCTGGACATCGCAGTGACGGGCGAAGGTGGGGCTGGCAAGTCCACCTTCATCAATGCCATTTTGGGGGTCAGCGACGATGACTTCCGGGCGGCCAAAACGGGTGTGGTTGAGACTACTGTCTCGCCCTCCCCTTATCGTCACCCTCATCTGCCCCGTGTTCGGGTTTGGGACCTGCCAGGCATTGGCACTCCTTCCTTCCAAGCCGAAAAATACCTGCAGCTGGTGAGATTTGAGAGGTACGATTTCTTCATCATTGTCGCCTCCGAGCGTTTCCGAGAGAACCATGCCGAGCTGGCTCGGGCTGTGGCTGCCATGGGCAAACGCTTCTACTTCGTCCGTTCCAAGGTAGACCAGGACCTGCGGGCTTCCCAACAACGAAGGCCCAGCTTTTTCCAGGAAGCGGAAGTGCTGCAGGAAATAGAGTCAGACTGCACCCGCCAGCTCAAGAGGGAAGGCCTGGAGACGCCCAAGGTCTTCTTGATCTCCAGCTTCCATTTGCACAGGTTCGATTTCCACCGCTTGCAGGAAACTCTGGCTGAAGAGCTGGAGGGTCACAAGAGACACACCCTGCTGCTTTCCTTCCCCTCCGTCACGGCCGCAGCTGTGCAGAAGAAGAAGAGTTCGCTGCGCCAGCACATCTGGAAGAAGGCGCTGCTGGCGTGTATCATTTCAGCCCTGCCTGGCCATCCGTTCCACCTCAACCTCCCCATGCTCATGGAGACGCTCAAGAACTACCGGCAGCATTTTGGCTTGGACGATGCCTCTTTGGAGGCCTTGGCTGCCACGGTCTCAAAACCCTCTCACGAGTTGAAAAACCAGGTGCGCTCAACCTTCGCGAGAGACTTCCCGGAGGATGCCATCCGGGCGGTTTTGCACCAAGCTGCATTCTGCAGGCAGGTGGTGGCCACGATGCTGAAGAGCCAAGTGCCCGTTTTCAACAACTTGGTCGCCGGGGCCGTCTCGTTTGTGGCCGCCTATTATTTGCTGCACACAGCTCTGGATAGCCTCGCAGAAGATGCGCGGAGGGTCCTGGAAAGAGCCTATGGCTTGGAGACGGAGGTCCAGGGCTCCTTGGGCTATCCTTCACCAGGTTTCACCTGTGAATGATCAAGAACACCAGCCAAAATTGCTTGGAGGTGGACAAATGTGTGTGTGTGTGTGGGGGTTCCCTCCCCTTTTTTCTGCATTGGTTTTGCTTCTTGTTTTCTTCCAATTGGTCAAACTGGCCAGGAGAACCTAGCCAGGTCTACCCCTATCCTATGAAGATAACCCCTCTCCCCCCACCCCAAAGGTTATTGAGATAGGTCTTCACAGGATGACCCTACACAAACTGGGAAGATGCTTTGCATTTCTTTAGATGAAGCAGATTTGATAATTGGGAGGAGTTTTACTGTTTTTCATGCAATAAATGGGTTCTTGGAATCATTTATACAGCGGCAACCTTTGGAAATAATAAACGCTCTTGATGCCACAGTGGGTCATTCATTTATTTTATACCTATATGTGTAGACCAGTGGTCGCCAACTAGTGGGCCAGGGACCACTGGTGGTCCACGAGAGAATTTGGGTGGTCTGCAGAGAAATGTCACCCCCCAAAGCAATTAATCCAGGCTGCATGGGAACACAAGACCATGCCGCCCATATGGCCCGTGGGAACACAAGGCTTGTGTCACTTGCATTGCAAACAAGAGATAGTGAGGGGAGGGGGGGGGAAAGGGCAGAGGGGGGAAACTTGCCCCACACGCCCCACACGCCTTACCTGGCCACCAGGCTGCTTCTTTCCGCTTCTTTCTTCTTCTGCTTTTGGCTGCATGCAAGAAAAGCAGCAAAAGTCTTTCTTTCTCTCCCCCAAACTCCACCAGAAATGAGTCTTTGGGACCCTGCAAGGCATCCTTGCTCCAAGAGGCTGCGCTGGCAAAGACACATTTCTGGTGGAGTTTGGGAGAGAGAAAGAAAGACTTCTGCTGCTTCTGCTGCTTTTCTTGCATGAAGCCAGAAGTCTCTCTTTCTCTCTCTCCCCCTGAGAATGGAGCTGGAGATAGTATCCTGTGATCCCAAATAAAGAACGATTGATTGGTAGGAAAAAGGGGTGGGGAATTTTCCTGCAGACTTTTTTGGGGATTTTCCCAGGGTCTCTGGTCCGCGGGATTTAAAATTATGAGTTTGGTGGTCCCTGAGGTCCAAAAGGTTGGCGACCCCTGTAGACCATTCTTAATGATCCTTGCCTCCTTGCCTGATTTCAGTATAACGGTAATAAAAACCACCCATGTCGGAGTTATTAAAACAAGCAAGCCATCCTTTGAGGAAAGGCATTCACACAATTGCTTGAAATTTGCACGAATGGCTTAAAAGTAAAACACCATGGAGTATGTGATGACACAGGGCGTGGCACAAAGGCAACACAGTCAGATAATAAGAGTCCCTTTATTAGCTCCAACTTTGCCCCCAATGTCCAGGTTACCTTCTGGCTGGAGAAAAACTCTCCCAGGAACAGCCTTTGGCTGCAGAAAATCAAGTCCAAAACATGGTCAACAAAAACTGTAACTTTAAGTCCAATCAAGCCAAACTGGGGTAATTAGTTTGGCAGGGCAGGAGCAAGAATTCCAGACGTGAAGGCACGGCAAAACTCACACGATTGGGAAGACGCCAGGAGCACAGATAACCAAAGACAACACAGGATAAAGTCACGTTTGCTCCCAGCAGCTGCCACAGTCAACATTCAGTTCTTTTAAACCAAGGGACTTCAAACTTGACAGCTTTAAGACTTGTGGACTTCAACTCCCAGAATTCCTCCTCCAGTCATGTTAGCTCAGGAATTCTGGGAGTTGAAGTCCACAAGTCTTAAACTTGCCAAGTTTGAAGACCCTAGTTTTAAACTTTCATTCCCAGGTGTGGCTAATGAAAGGAATCAGGGCCCTTTCCTCCCCCGTAAGCCACGCAACCCACGTTGCTCTCTTCTCCGTTCCTCCCTGCGTGCCCTAGGATGAAGAGGGGGTGGGCCTGGGTCTTCCTCTGACCTCCCTGTCCCTTGTTCTATCTCTCCCCTGCTTTGCTCAGCCGGACTTTGCCCTTCCCCAGCCGCCTCCACAGCCAACAGAGCCACACTCCCATTCCTTGCCAGCTGTTCGTCTTCCTCCTCGGATTCAGACTCTGACGGCCATGACAGAGAGCTGTGGAAGTTTACAAAGTGTGCATATTTGCAGACAGCATGTACATCCTGTTTGGATGTACTCTACGTTTAAATGCAAATTTTTAAATTTATGGGTTCAGGAGTTTTTGTAATGTGGGTTAGTGAGGGTCGAATTTCAGTGAGGGCTGAATGTACCTACAAACCACAGAAGGTTATGACAATAAGAGGAAAAATGATTGTAATTTTCCGTACAGGTGGTCCCGGATTACAAATCTTTCTGTTGCTAAGCAAGATGATTGTTAAGTGACTTTGTCCTGCTTTATGATTTTTGCACGGTTCTTAAGCAAATCACTGCAGTTGTTAAGTGAATCTTCTGGTCATTAAACGAATAGGAGCCTTGGTGGCTCAGGCTGTTAATTGCCTGCACTTAAAATCCAGCTGCCTACAACAGCTGTAGGCTCGAATCCCACCAGGCTCAAGGTTGACTCAGCCTTCCATCCTCTCGGGGTAGGTAAATTGAGGACCCAAGATTGTTGGGGGCAATAAGCTGACCTTGTAAAAATGCCACTTAGTAATAAGCAGGCATGTACAATGGAATGAAGGCTATTGCTGAGCACACTGGGTTGTATCCCAGAAATTGTAAGCCGCCCTGAGTCTTCGGAGAAGGGCGGCATATAAATGTAATTAAAAAAAAAAATTTTGGCATCCTCCATTGACTTGGCTTGTTGGAAGCCAGTTGGGAAGGTTACAAAGGGGGTTCACATGACCCAGGAACAGTTCAACTGTCCTAAATAGGTAAGCTGCAATGGTTATAAGTGTGAGAAATGGTCATAAGTCACTTTTTCCAGTGCCGTTGTATTTTCAAACAATCACTAAAGGAATGGTTGTAAGTTGAGACTACCTGTATCTAATTTTTAAGGCAGTTTAGTTAATAACAAAAACTGGATGGAAAAACCCCACATAATCACTGGAAGACTTCTGAATTTATATACATGAATATTCCAAAGCTTCCAGTAAAACAATGAATTTCCCCCCTCAGGCTTCGCTAGATGGCAGGCTAGATTTTCTGTTTGTCCACCAGTGCAAAACACTGAATGATCCCAATTGACTCAATTTATTCAAACCAAGGTTAAAACTGGATCTTCAAAGAGGTTTAAGGGTTTTATTTCTTAACAAAAAGGAAGCTATTAATTTCAGGAGGCGCGTTAAAAAGGCCTCAAATGATATTGAAATGCCAATCATCTTACTTAAGAGGAACCACTTTCCATCCTAAAGGTTCAATCAGGAATAAAAGCTGTGCTCCACCAATGCTTTGAGAAACACTTTCTTATAAAGTTAAAAAAAAATTCCTTCACAAGCAACCGGAAGGATATATTGGAGTTAAGGCCTGGAAATGGATGGGGAAACCGTTATCTGCTAACGGAGATTCACATGAAGAAGGGCTTGTGAGAATGGCCTTCAAAGATCTCAGAAAATTGTTACCAACCAGCAAGTTTCATTAAGGCAGAAGAGGGAACTCATCAAATGCATGACGGGAAAGCCGTGCCTTTAATATTCCATTCAAATCACTTGGGAATGAAATCAAATATAGTTTTGGACCTTGCCTCCTAATTATTTTTTGGAGTGGGATCTAGAGAGGTCTGCAGATGAATGCAAAGTAAGTCAATATATTAACTGCAGTTATGCAAACCAACACTTGTTCCTTTTTTTATGCATTGCAGTTCCCGTTCTGACCAACACACACCAACACACGCACACATCCCCAGACAATCCAAGATGCAGTCATGTTTGCTGTTGAAAAGGTCTCCACCCCACTTCAAAAAGGAATATAAATTCCTTCCCAGTTGCTCATAACCTTGTGAGAGAAAATTCCATTGTCTGTTGTTGTTTTTTGGAAGAAGTTGGCCCATTTAGCACATTCAACAGTTGAATAAGGGGCACATGGGTGAAAAGAAGGTAGCTTAATCATTAACCTGCGAACAGGTGGGGCAGAAGCAAATATCCCCATGCAACTTTAAAATGTTCAGCGAGGATTCCTAGAAACGAGGGATTGGTTTACTCTGCATGGAAGAGGTTGGATAAATTGCTCTCCAGATGGCCTACCTCCATAAGACCATTAACTTAAGGGACTAGGTTTACCTAACTGGGCTGAGGATTCGGCCATTCGTTGTCATGCAATGAATAGTTCCTTTAATGTCCCAACCTATAAAAAGATCCTTGTCCATCCTTGGCAACTTTTAAAAGACTTGTGGACTTCCAACTCCCAGAATTCCTCAGCCAGCCATGGTCATTAAGTGAATCCAGCTACTCCTATTGACTTGGCTTGCCAGGCGGCTGCTGGGAAGGTCACAAACGGTGATCGCTTTACCCTGGGATGTTGCAACTGTCAGAAAGACATGTCGGTTGCCAAGCTGGCTGGGGAATTCTGGGAGTTGAAGTCCACAGGTCTCAAAAGTTGCCAAGGTTGGACACTTCTGCTGTAAAAGGTAAAGATAAGAGTAAGATTTGGAGGGGGAGCCATGGATGAAAGTACACATCTTTTTTTTTACCAAAGAGTAAAAAAAAAAAGTAAAAAGGAGTAAAAAAAATCTGTCTCTGTGTCTCCAGACGCAGAGACAGATTTTGCTTGCTAAAAAGAGAGACATTACTGTCTGTCTGTCTAATCTGTCTGTGTGTCTGTGTGTGTGTGTGTGTGTCTGTCTATCTATCTATCCATCCATCTATCCCTATCTCTCTCTTTCTCTAATCTGTCTGTCTGTCTGTCTATCTATCTATCTATCTATCTATCTATCTATCTATCTATCTATCTATCTATCTACCTATTCCACCATCCGGTTTAGAAGCTACCTGATTCCCTAACAATTCTGGCCATCTTTCAATTGAAAAAAAGAAAAGAAGAACAACGCAAAACCAGAAAAGAAATCTTGAGTGGTCTGAAGATAAGCATCTAAACAGAAAACCCATCACCTTGCCCCAAAAGCTTCCTGAAATTCATCGAGTGGTGGCCATCTTGAGTTTCCCTGCTACAGTTTTCTCAGCCTTGACAATTTTAAGACCTGTGGACTTCCAACTCCCAGAATTCCCAACTGACTTCACCAGCTGGGGAATCCCGGGAGTTGAAGTCCACATGTGTCAGAGTTACCGAGGTTGAAAAACCCTGCTCCAGACAGTTTTCTAATAACCAAACTGCACCTTTTTAACATGTTCCATTGGATGAAAGGAGAAATTATTCCTTGTGCATGTCCAGAGTTTAAAATAGAACACAAGGCACACCTGGATTTTTAGAAGGAGTTGGTCAACCTCTGATGTAATCCAAGATTTGCTTCTCAACAATGGCTACCCAAATTCCCTTGGGAAATCACAGATGGATGGAACAGGCACAAAGAAAATAGCATTTTTCCTGTAACCCGTCCCCCATATGCTGAATAGCCAAAGATATGATTACACAAGCTGGGAAAAAGGAACCCGAGATTACTCACAGCTACTAATAAAAATACTATAAATAAATCAATAGAAGTAATTTATTACTGCCAAGTTCCAGGTCCAGTTGGGAGCTTAGCTGTTTTTTAACTACCTTTGATGTCATCCTTATCAGGGTGAAATTACAGTACTTCCCCTATGTTGCACAGGACTCCACAATCTTTCTGGGGTAAAGGATGAGTTTTATCTAGCATTCCGTTGACGGCAGGGAAGAAGTTAGACTTTGGACTGTCCAAATGAGCCATGTCTCTCTATTGCAGAATTTTTAAATACATGGCTGCAGAGCAGGGGTGGGATTCAATTTTTTTTACTACCGGTTCTGTGGGCGCGGCTTGGTGGGCATGGTGGGTGTGGCTTGGCAGATGTGGCAGGGGAAGGATACTGTAAAATCTCCATTCCCTCCCCACCCCACTAACCTGCTTTCCAGCTCCGTTCTCCTGTGCAGGGCAACCAAGAAGACCCAGCCGATCAGCTGGGACTTGGGAGGCGGAGCATAGATGGGTCAGGGGCCAGTCAGAGGTGGGATTTGCCAGTTCTCCGAACTACTCAAAATTTCTGCTACCAGTTCTCCAGAACTGGTCAGAACCAGCTGAATCCCTCTGCTGTGGAAGCAACATACATGACAAAAGCAGCTGTAGAAACCTCAACAAGCCGGGAAACTGGCAAAGTTGTGCATGTGGTTTTCTTCAAGACGACCACACTTCCAGCTGGAAGTTGGAAAGAGCAGGTGAGGGGGCCTTGATGTCCTTCCGGGTGAAGTCATCAGAACGTTTCACTTTTCAGACATTCAAGTTCGAAAGGAACTCGAATTGCCAAAATCAAATTCACAGGACATGCAGCCCTCAAAGAAATAACATTTTGCTTGCACACTAACCTGGTTTATGCTGGAAAATCTAAGAGAACCCAGCATCAGATACAGTCCCTGAGGTGAGGAACATTCATTACAGGTAGTTCTTGACGTAAAACCTTTCGTCAATGGCCATTTGAAATTATGGCCCTGGAAAAAGTGACTTACGACTGTTTTTCATGCTTACGACCATTGCAGTGTCCCCCATGATCACATCGTCAACTTTCAGAAGCTTGGCATTTGGCATGTATTGGTGTCTGTTTCAGTGTCCCATGGTCATACGATCATCTTTCGCAAACTTCTGATGAGCAAAATCACCGGGGAAGCTGTTACTAGCTGAACAGTTGCAGTGATGCGCTGCAAGAAAGGTCATAAAATGGGAGAAAATTCACTTAGCAACTGTCTCACTTAGCAACAGAAATTGTGGACTCAATTATGGTTGTTAAGTCAAGAACTTCCTGTACAATAACAACATTGCAATAGATGGGACCAGAGGTAAGGTTGGAACTTGAAGATGTATATTTTATTTTTATTTTATTTTATTTTATTTTATTTTATTTTATTTTATTTTATTTTATTTTATTTTATTTTATTTTATTTTATTTTATTTTATTTTATTTTATTTTATTTTATTTTATTTATTGAATTTATATTGCTGCCTATTCGCCCATGGTGACTCGAGGCAGCTTACACAACGTAAAACCATATTTTTTAAAAAACAAACAATAAAAACTAACTAAACTAAAATCTAGAAAAAAAAATCACCCCCCAAATCCCACCCCCGCCCGACAACAGCAGATCACACGAGACATTAGATGGGTTCCATCTTGCTCTGGGTTCCACAGGCCTGCTGGCAGAACCAAGTCTTCAGTGCCTTATGGAAGAGTGTTACTGAGGTGGCCATTCTAATCTCTGGGGGAAATGATGTTCCAGAGAGATGGAGCCATCACAGAGAAGGCCCTTCTTCTTGGTTCCACCAGGTGTGTCTCCCTCAGGGATGGGACCTGCAACATTCCCTGCCTCCCTGCTCTGATGGGTGGGGTAGATGTGACTGGCAAGAGATGATTCCTCAGATTACCTGGTCTCAAGCCATGAAGGGCTTTAAAGGTGACAACCAGCACCTTGAATTGCAACCGGAAGCAAATGGGCAACCAATGCAGCTCCTGCAGGAGAGATGAAACGTGCACATCAGGGTCTGCACAAAACCTGTATTTATAGATAGATACTCAGAGCTGCCATTGTTGGTCTTCTGCTGGAATATGGGTGTTTTCTGGTATGTATAATCAAACTAATTTAGCAAGAACTGTGTTTTGTTAGTTTTCAAGATGGGGTAATGATCTAGGTGAATCTTGGCCCATGCTAAGATGATCTTTGGCTGGATCACAATCCCATTTCAGCCTAGTTCCAAAGTTTGTGTGAACTTAGCCACTGGGATGGCCATGAAGTAATGGATGTTTTAAGCAAGTCAGGCTCACACAATGCGTTCAGCTGAGCAAGCAAACCTCACAACAGCTGAGCATCAGGAAGCATTTTTTTTTCAATCTTGGCCACTTTTAAGGTGTGTGGACTTCAACTCCCAGAATTCCCCAGCCAGCATGTTAGATATGAGCTACAGTAGAAGGATGCAGAGGTGCTTCCCCCAAACACCATCACTCTACTTTCTACATCACAACCCAAGGATACTTCTACAAAGCAGCAACAATTGTTTTGCAAGAATCCAATCTGGGTCAGTTACTGGTGACCAGAGGTTTTGTCTTCCTAGCTTTTGAACTTGTGCTGGAGCCCATCCTCAGGGAACTTTTCTCTCACAGGAATGTATGAGAGGCTCCAGCATGAGTCCAAAAACTCAGAAGAGAAAACATCTGGTTCTGGTGACTGACCCAGATTGGATCCCGCAACATTATCCTGGAACACATATATTTCCTTTCATTCATGAGAATTATTGTTTGGTTCAGAACAGTGGTGGGATTAAAATTTTTTACTACTGGTTCTGTGGGCATGGCTTGGTGGGTATGGCAGGGGAAGGATACTGTAAAATCTCCAGTCAGAGATGGTATTTGCCAGTTCTCCAAACTACTCAAAATTTCTGCTACTGATTCTCCAGAACTGGTCAGAACCTGCTGAACACCACCTCTGGTTTGGAACAATATTTTTAACAGTCCGAAGTGCCAAAGTCTAACCACAATTTGTATGCTATGAGGAACTAATTGGTGAATAATTTTCCTAAACAAATCCATCATCAGGTCTATAAAAAGGGGAAAAAGAGGGCTTGAACTTGAATGGATCACATCTGACAGATCTCGGATTTGTTAGGTAAGTTGTGATGAATTTCTTTAAGCATAGATGCTGGACATCCACTCTCTTATTATATTCCTTTTCTCTCCTTTTCTCCAAAAGCTGCCAAATTATTTTGTAGGTGCATTTCTGAATGGTTAAGAGATACATTTCTAAATTTACTTGTGGGATTTCAAATCCAAACTGATCCAGGGCTAAATAAATGAGGGAAGACAGCGTAAAGTGTATTCAGTTGGTTTGCATACTTCTAGCTGAACAATAGAAAATGTAATACTTTTTTCCCCCCTAAGAGGCTGGGAAAGACTTGGAGAAAGAATGGACAATATTTAAAATATGTGGAAATTCCCCACCCTTCTTTATTGAAAGTTCTTGGAGCTCAGCACTCACAATTGGACTCTTTAAACCTGGAAGCTCAGTTTGACATTTTTCGCTAACCAGAAATGATTCAGCGGACCAGATTTACCATGTGGCAAGACGGACGGACAATACATTTTTACCAATAAATAAATCATCCATCCATCATACAAGAGCAGATCCACTCATCTGCTCATTGCCAACTGACTTTTATTCCCTCAGGGATTGTGAAATCCTGTGGCACATTTTAGAGGCCAGTTTTAATTCAAGGATTAATTAGTTATCATTCCTCTTCCATGCCTTCGTTTTAATACCAAACCAAAGCAAAACTGTTATGTATGCAGGTTTAAAGTCATTGGTTTAGTTTGAACTGTTGTTGTAAAATGTAAGAAATGATTGGTTTAAAAAGTGCGGGAAAACCCTGCACTCTGATTGGCTGGCAACTGCGGCTGCTGGCTATAAGTAGCAGCCGCAGCCCAGCCAAAGTGGGCTCGTTCTGAGCTGTAGTCACTAATAAACAAAGAGCTTGAAGCACTCCGCGTCTGTCTCTTCATGCAAACTTAACACTGGCGACGAAGGTGGGATCTCCCTGAAGAAGAAGGCAACGCGGAACAGAAGAAGAGAGAGATGGCTGCGCTGAACACCCCCCAGCCCGTCGATCCGACGGCAGAAGACTGGGAGACATATGCAGATCATTTCCAAATGTATCTGGAAGGAAACGATCTTGCCGACATTTCCGAGAAGCGGAAGAGGGCAGTCTTTCTCACGCACTGTGGTCCGGCAGTTTTCAAGATGGCGAAGGCATTGGCAGAAGCTGCAGATGTGAAGGTAATGGAATGGCCTGACTTAGAAAAGTTGTTAAGAGTCCATTACGCCCCACAAGTATCGTGCCTCATTAAGAGACATGAGTTTTACCATCGGGATCAAGGGGAAAGCAAAAACGTAAACGACTTCGTGGCAAGTTTAAGAGACATTGGGGGTGCATGTGAATTTAACAATTTAGAAGAGGCCATGCACGATCGATTTGTTCTGGGCCTTAAAGACAAGGTGCTTCAGAGCAAGTTATTACTAAGACCTAAGATCACGCTGAAGGAAGCAATAGAAGAGGCCTCTTCAGCAGAAGCTACCAAGTCCTCAGCAGCAGCCATGAAGAAAATTAACAAGGCCACAAGCCATCCTGATGTGGAAAAGTCCACAACAACTCATTGTGAGCAAATAGATTCCGAGTCAGACTGTAGTGAGGTGGAGGAAGGAATTTATAGACTCAGAATGGAGCGGAAAAAGAAAGACCTGGGAAGAAAGAGGCAAGATTTCTACTGCAGAGGTTGTGGGGGAAGCCACCCCCGCACTGAATGCAAGTTCCTAGATACCATCTGCCTCCATTGTGAAAAAAGAGGACACCTGTACTGACTTGTGATGCATCCCCTTTTGGAGTGAGGGGGGTTTTGAGCCACAGGCTTCCCAGCGGGAGGGAAGCTCCTATTGCATTTTACTCTCGCACCTTGACTAAAGCAGAGAGGAACTATGGCGAACTGGACAAGGAAGCCTTGGCAATTGTTGCAGCTGTCAAGAAATTCCATGAGTATTTATATGGGAGAACATTTACCATTGTCACAGATCACAAACCTCTGTTAGGCATTGTGGCAGGAGACAAACCTATGCCCACTATCCTGTCACCAAGAATGCTGAGGTGGACTGAATTTCTTGCTGCTTATTCATACAAACTCATCCGCAGGCCTGGAAAAGACATTGGGCATGCAGATGCTTTGAGTCGCTGCCTACTTCCTTCTCACACTGAGGACTTTGCTCCTGAGACTTACACCTTTTTCCTAGAAACTGTTGCCATGCTTCCAGTACACGCTGCTGAGATTGCCAGAGAGACTGCCAAAGACACTGTATTGGCTCCTGTTATAGGCTGGATTAAGAAAGGTTGGCCTCTTCAAGATCTACCTCAATTTGCCCAACCTTTTAAATCCAGGCAAACTGAATTATCTGTATTAAGAGGATGTATTTTGTGGGGTAACAGGGTGGTTATTCCTACAAAACTGCAAAAAGAGGTTTTGGAAATGTTACATGAGGGTCATCCAGGTATTGGCAGAATGAAGGGGTTGGCTAGGAGTTATGTATGGTGGCCAGGTATTGACAAAATGGTTGAAAACTGGGTTGCATCTTGTCCCAACTGTCAGGTAGTCAGGCCTGCCCCACCTCTTGCCCCCACACAGGAATGGGAATGTCCTAAGGGCCCATGGTCCAGGATTCACATTGATTTTGCTAGCCCTACCAGAGGGCACACTTTCCTTATTATAGTTGATGCATATTCCAAATGGCTAGAGGTTATCCCTATGGCATCCACCACAACTGAAGCTGTCATCAAACAGCTTAAAAAGCTTTTGTAACTCACGGGTTACCTGATGTGCTTGTTTCTGACAATGGCCCTCAATTTACATCCAACCTTTTTGAATCATATCTAGCACAACAGGGTATCAGACATGCCCTGACAGCCCCTGGGCATCCTTCGCTAATGGCCGGGCTGAACGTATGGTACGATTTACCAAGGAAAAACTTCAGCAATTGGGTCCAGGGGATATCACTGAGAGAGTTGAAAAACTTCTCAGTGTTCAGCATATCACTCCCAACCCCTCAACTAATTTGTCCCCAGCTGAATTGTTGATGGGTAGGAAACTCAGGTCTCCCCTTGATCGCCTTCATCCCACTTACACACCCAACGCACCACTAGATTCTACTAGCAAAATTGCACATTCACTGTGGGTGATTCTGTTTATGCTAAGAACCTTATGGGTGAACCATTATAGATTCCTGCTGAGATAACCCAAATCACAGGCCCCAGGTCTTACAGGGTACAAACGGAGGATGGTGTCCTCTGGAGCAGGCACATTGATCAGTTAAGATCCAGATTGCCTCAGGAGCATCGCTTTTGCTCCTCTCTGGTTCCCATACCTACTGCCTCTTCTAGGGGGGAAGGGGAGGATCATGAGTGTAATGAACAAGCAAGAATCAACCCCATGTGTAACGAGCTAACACGACAGGAACCATCCCAAAACCTGTCACAATACCTGTTATGTATGTAGTTTTAACAACCATTTTCACAAATGGAAGATTGCACATCATTACCTGATTTAGGTGCTGACATTGGGTTGGAGATGGATGGGGAGGAGAGACCAGGTTGTAGTAACCAAACAGGTTCTACCATTACTACAAGTCCTAGTAAGGAAATGTCAGCAGACACATTTCCTCCCTCACAAGGTGAGAACCTTAAAACATCTGAACCACGTAGGTCTCAACGTACACGTAAGAGCCCCACCTATTTAAAAGAATACATTAGATAGGCTGGGGTTTGAGTATGGACTGAACCTAGTGGGGAGGGGTGTTATGTATGCAGGTTTAAAGTCATTGGTTTAGTTTGAACTGTTCTTGTAAAATGTAAGAAATGATTGGTTTAAAAAGTGCGGGAAAACCCTGCACTCTGATTGGCTGGCAACTGCGGCTGCTGGCTATAAGTAGCAGCCGCAGCCCAGCCAAAGTGGGTTCGTTCTGAGCTGTAGTCACTAATAAACAAAGAGCTTGAAGCACTCCGCGTCTGTCTCTTCATGCAAACATAACAAAAACCATACGGCTTTGTAAGATGAAAGGCCTGATTTGAAGCAAATGGATGAAATATTTGTTTCTTCACGCCACAGAAACAATCCCCCGCTGGAGCTGCTGCTGAGTTCGGCTCTGTTTGTTCTTCCCCTGAGGAGCCATGAAGGGAGATTGGATTCTCTGCCTTATTTCTAGTCTCCTCCTTTGTGTCCATGGTGAGTCCTTTTAACCAGGGGTGGGCTTCAAAAATTTTAGCAACTGGTTCTCCTAAGGTGACCAACTTTTTTACAATGAGAAGGAGGACACAAATAAATTGAAGAAAAAAAACAAAGCCACTTGCGCATGGTGCACTCTTGCATGCGGCGCACTCTTTTGTGTGGTGCACTCTTGCGCATGGCACACTCTCTCAAAACAATTCTCCTGTGTGGAGCGCATGCATCTCATAATTGCGTCTCACCTCACTGTACCGAGCCTTGATGAATCGCCATGTCAAATACAAATACGTCACATCAAACACAACGGATCGGATCGGCATTGATCAAATATGGAGATTTACAGATTAGTCTTCAAATATCAAAAAGGAGGACATGTAGGAGGATACTTTTTGAGAGAGGACAGAACTTAAAAAGGCGGACTATCCTCCCTAAAGGAGGACAGTTGGTCACCTTAGTTCTCAGCCTGGTTGCTGGGTGGGTGTGGCCATGGTGAGCATGGCCTAGTCAGCCTCCTACACCACCGCGGGTGTGTGTGTGTGTTTTGCCCTCCCCCGGCTCCGGAGGCTTTCTTTGAGCCTCCGGGAAGGCAAAAATGGCCTCTCTGGGCTCTGGAGGCTCTCTGGAAGCCGGAAACAGGCCCATTTCCAGTTTTCCCCAACTTCCAGGAGGCCCATTTTTCGCCCTCCCTGAGCCTCCACGTGCGCCCTGCACTTACCAGCATCCAAAACGGGCCTCGTGGGGACTCCTGGGAGGGGCGGGGCCAGCCAGGAGTGGGATTTGGGGGTTCTCTGAACTGCACAGAATCTTAGCTAGAGGCTCTGAGCACCCACAGCAGCCCACCTCTGCTTTCAACCCTAAATTTTGGGGTTTGTGCTAGGTGTGTGAATTCCTGGGCAGAGGGTTGCAAATGGATTGTAGGCATCAAGTAAATGCAGTTCTACTTACGATATTTGTTTAGTGATCATTCAAAGTTACAAAAGCACTGAAAAATGTGACTTATACATCCAATCCTTGCACCTACGGCTGTCCCAGCGTCCCTACAGCCACACGATCAAATTTGGGGTGCATGTATTTACGAAGGTTGCAGCATCCCCTTTGTGGCTTCTGACAAGCGGTTCATGGGGGGGTGGTCATTGGATTGACTTAATGACCATGTGATTCACTTAACAACTGCAGTGGTTTGCTTAAGAACCATGGCTAAAAAGTGGGGGGATGGCCACAATTCACTTAATAACCACCTTGCTTATCAGTGGAAATGATGCTCCTAATTGTGGTTGTAAGTCCAGGATTACCTGTGCTGTTCTTTGGTTCCTTGGTGTAGAATGAACACCCCCACCTGTAGGCAAATACCAGGAGAGGAAGAAGGAAAGAAAAATTGGTGTGGAAGTTATCAGAGCTGCCCTCTTGAGTGGACATTTTCAATATCACAGATTAACAGATTAAGAGAGTTGGAAGGGACCTTGTAGGTCATCTAGTCCAACCCCCTGCCCAAGCAGGAGACTCTACACCATTTAGCAGTCTAACCTCTTCTTGAAAGCTTCCAGTGGTCCAAAGATCAAAGTTGGTTGGGTCTACAGCAGAGAAACATCTCATTTTTTTCTTCAATAACTCACACATTCTCTCTCTCTCACCAGGAATAGTAAATTTAACCTGTGTTTCATGTCCTCTTGGAAGCCCCACATGTGGAGCTAATTGCACAGATCTGGAGACTGCATGTGTTACTTTGACAGAAGCCGATACACTGGGTAAGAGTGCTAGGTCTCATTGGATGCCATGATAGAACCAGTTTGGTGTAGTGGTTAAGGTGCTGGCCTAGAAACCGGGAGTTTGTAAGTTCTAGCTCTGTATTAAGCATGAAAGTTGGCTGGAGAACTTTGGGCCAATCACCAGGAGATGTGAGTTCTAGTCTCGCCTTAGTGGAGGTGGTATTCAGTAGGTTCTGACCAGTTCTGGAGAACCGGTAGTGGAAATTTTGAGTTGATCGCAGAACTGGCAAATCCCACCTCTGACTGGCCCAGCCCCATCTCTTCTCTGCCTCCTGAGTCCCAAGTGATCGGCTGGGTCTTCTTTTGTTGCCCTGCACAGGAGAACAGAGCTGGAAAGCAGGTTAGTGGGGTGGGGAGGGAATTGGATTTTGCAGTATCCTTCCCTGCCACACCCACCAAGCCACGCCATACCCACCAAGGTAGTAAAAAAAATTGGATCCCACTACTGTGCCTTAGGCATGAAAACTGGTTGGGTGGACTTTGGCCCAATCACCAGGAGAATATGAGTTCTAGTCCTGCCTTAGGCATGAAAGCTGGTTGGGTGACTTTGGGCCAATCACCAGCAGATGGTAAGTTCTAATCCTGACTTAGGCATGACAATCTGCCAGGAGACTTTGGGCCAATCACCCTCATTTAGCACAACTCACAGGGTGGTTGTTGTGGAGAAAATAGGAGGAGGAAGGAGTATGTATTGTATGTTCACCACCCTGAGTTACTTATAAAGTAATAAAGTCAGGATAAAACTCAAATAAATAAAGAATACTCAGTAGAATCTTCAGCTAAGAAGGGTTGAGGTGCTCTTTTACCTAAGCCAATGGAATAGCTCTGTTCTTCTCTATCTGCTTTTCATTCATTCTTCCCAGGTGGAGATGTCATTTCCAATGGATCGTATAAAGGATGCATTGACCCAAAGCATTGTAGACCTCTGGCTTTCACCTTGACCACAGCTGCTGGACACCACATCCAAAGCAATATGGCCTGTTGCTCAACAAATATGTGCAATGAAGGATTAAGTCTAAGTGGTGGGTATTTCCTGGGCTTGGAAACTGTTCCTTAAAAAAAAAGAGAATTATTTTGTTTAAAAGAGGAAACTATAACGTAAGAATTCTAATACTTTATGTAATCTTAGTTATACATTGGCAAGGAAGGAAAAGATACAGCTTAAGAAACAGAAATCAATTTTAGAAAGCCTCTAAAGGTAGTCTTATTAAAGTCACACACAGTGACTTTCCATAGGGAAAACCAAACATCAGAAACAATAAAGATTTGTGTCACACAGCTTCCAAGCAAATCAAAAGTCTAGTGGCTCATTCCTGACCAGGTATTCACCTCTATCTTAGAGACAATGGATTGTAGAAGAAAGTGATTATTGCATGCTCTTTGGATTTTTCTAGATTCTTGTCATTTTAGCCTTAAATCAGAGGCATAGGATCTATTTCTAAGGACAGAGAGGCCTTAAAACAACAAGGACAGAGAGGCTATTATCTTTTAAATCCACAAAGCAACACTTTTTATGTCAGTAGACAATAGACTGTATGAGTGTAACCTTGTTGCTTGTATCCTAATGATTTTTATTGACTGTTTCCTAGTATGATTTGATTGCTTATTGTACCCTATGACTATTATTAAGTGTTGTACCTGATGATTCCTGACTCTTGATGAATGTAATCTTTTCTTTTATATACACTGAGAGCATATGCACCAAGACAAATTCCTTGTGTGCCCAATCAAGAATTCTATTGTCTACTTTTTATGTCCAAGTTCTAAGAATTCTATTGTCTACTTTAAAGAATTCTATTGTCTACTTTTTATGTCCAAGTTCTAAGGAGGACAACACTATAGTGGCTCTTGACCCAGAGGTCTAATACATATCTGTTAGAAATTCTGATGATGGCCATTGTTTAAACTGGGATAAAAAAGATGGAAATTTAGAATGGAACTAGCCAACCCCCACTCAAAGACAGCCTATTCAGAGTTGGATGGATCTTCACTGAAAAAAAAACCTTACAAGTCAATGGAAAACTGGTTAAAATACGATAAGTATTTAAAAACATATTTTTGAAGCCAATAGTTGACTTAGTGGTATGGGATACTTATCCATCAGGGTGTCTAAGAGTAGTATTGGTAGTATTAAAAAAAATTAAAACAGTACCTAGTTACACTATGAAAACTAAGAGTGTTGTGTGATCATGGCAGCCATCCTGATTTTTTGACACTGTACCCTCAATAGATCCTTTGATATTCCTTCTCACTTGGATGCTAAGATGAAATCTATCTTGCTTTACAGTTCCCCCAGTTGGTACATTGGGAAATGGGATAACTTGCCCAGCCTGTGAAATCTACAATCAGACGGAGTGTAAAATCAAAAGCAACATTGCCTGCACCGGAACTGAGGAGAAATGCATTACTCTCGCAGGAGATTCTATTGGTATTTCTGCAAATATTTCATCCCCGTTCTCCCCAATATACTGACTAGATAATCACACCACGATCAGAGGCGGTATTCAGCAGGTTCTGACCAGTTCTGGAGAACCGGTAGTGGAAACGTTGAGAACCAGCAAATACCGCCTCTGACTGGCCCTGCCAACCCCATCTATTCTTGGCCTCTTGAGTCCCAGCTGATTTGGCTGGGTTTTCTTTGGTTGCCCTGCACAGGAGAACGGAGCTGGAAAGCAGGTTAGTGGGGTGGGGAGGGAATGGGATTTTGCAGTATCCTTCCCCTGCCACGTCCACCAACTAAGCCATTCCCACAACACCATGCCCATCAAGCCACACCCACAGAACCAGTAGTAAAACATTTTGAATCCCACCACTGACCACGATCCTTAAAGCATGGCTGGCTGGCTCAGGAATTCTGGGAGTTAAAGTCCATAAAAGGGCCATAGTTCCCCACCCCTGATGTAGGGTAAAATAAAAGAATTTACTTAGGAAGTTCAGTGTTGTTTGATTCGCACATGCAAGGCAATACTTGTTTGATTTGCACATGCAAGAGAATAGTTCAACTTGCCTGTGTGAACCAGCTCCGATTCCACAATTCCCCATGCAAAAGTGATTCCCATGTTTGCACAAATGTACTTCTGCTTATTTCTCTCATTGCAGACAACTCTACGAATCAATCCTTCATCATCAAGGGCTGTGCAACCATGGATGCCTGCAGCTTGCAACAGAATGACCTGGTGCCATTTGGGGGGAATATATATAAGCTGAATGTGAAAGCAGCTTGCACCGACAGGGGCACATGGGGTGTGATTTCTTCTTCAGGTATCATTTTTTCATCCCTTGCTGGAGTCCTCTTCATGCAGAACCTCTCTTGAAGTCAACTGGTTCCTCTTCTGTGTTTGATAAAAAGGCCATCATCTGGATGGTCTCCAAAATTGCAAATAAAATTTTCAAGTTCTTTTCATCCATGAAGTCCAGTAGTCTTTCAAACAAAATGGGAGAAGGAATGAAAGCATTTATTTACAATAATAACTTGGTCTCCATAGTTCTCCAGTCTCTCTGGCACCACATTCTCACTCCCTCTCTTTAATTGTCTTTTTCTTACAAATACATTTTCTACCTTTTGTTGTTTTAGCAGAGTGTCCTCTTGACTGTTGGAATTTACTATATTCTATAAAACATTGGGAAAAATACACAGGATTTCTGGCGTGGTCCTCAAATCATCTTAAGATGTTTGTTCTCCAGTCCTCAAGGATTACCTATACATGACTGGAGAATAATCAATCATTTAGCAACCTTCAAAGTTATGGTGGATCTACCTTGGATAAAATCTTTGGAAAGATTTTCCAAGTGAGATGGGCAGCATACAAATCAAATAAATGAGTAAGTATTTTTAAATTGAGGTTTCCTCTTCAGAACTTATTGGATGGGTTTTCCTAACAGGCTGAGCTAGATATGGGATGGGATTAATATGTTATGTAACCACCAAACCTAGTTTGATCAGGAGAGACTTTTAATCCTGAGATAATTTCAGCCACTTGTATCACATGAGCATTAAACATCAGTCCACCATGGAGCAATTTCCAATGTTACCCAGTCACTTTTCGAAGAAGGAAGAAATTTAGGAAATCATGTGGAACATAGTTTGAGGAGGCTACAAAGATCCTTACCATCTCCTCTTATGATAATACTTTCTGGAGAAGACCGAATTAAATTGGGTGGGAATAGCATAGCACAGCACAGCACAGCACAGCACAGAATAGAATAGAATATTCTTTATTGGCCAAGTGTGATTGGACACACAAGGAATTTGTCTCCGGTGCATAACTCTGGAGACAAATAATAAACAAGTAATATAACCATAAGATACCAATAGGAGAAGGTATTAGAAAAGATGAGAAGGATAATAGTAATACAGCCCAGAGGTGATATTCAGCAGGTTCTGACCAGTTCCGGAGAACCGGTAGTGGAAATTTTGAGTAGTTCGGAGAACCAGCAAATACCACCTCTGACTGGCCCCACCCACATCTATTCTCTGCTTCCTGAGTCCCAGCTGATTGGCTGGGTCTTCTTTGGTTGCCTTGCGGGAGAACAGAACTGGAAGGCTGGTTAGTGGGGTGGGGAGGAAGTGAGATTTTGCAGTATCCTTCCCCCAGGAGTGGGGTGGGAATGGAGATTTTACAGTATCCTTCCCCTGCCATGCCCACCAAGCCACACCATGCCCACCAAGCCACGCCCACAGAACTGGTAGTAAAAAAAATTGAATCCCACCACTGATACAGCCGTACTATATGGGTAAAGATCCTTAGATATAAGTCAGCACTGTGGGAATTAGGTATTCAGCAGAGTAATGGCACAAAGAAAAAAAACTGTCTTTGTGTCTAGTTGTTTTGGCATGCAATGCCCTATAGTAGCATCCCAAGGGGAGGGGTTGAAGCAGTTTATGTCCAGCATGTGGACTATTACTCTAAAGATATCCTCTCAGTGATCAAAAAAGCAATCATTGCACTTTCTGGAAATTACCCAATGACAAAATATGCCAGGAATATACAAGAGTTTCTTAATCAAAAACTACATTTGAGGAAGGATCTGTGACACCCATCATTTCCTCTTGGGGTTTGAGGTTTATCCATTGAGAATGCTCAAATCTGCTCACTTCTCAATTTTTCAGCATTTTGACTTTGATCTCATATAAAGCCTCACAAAATAGGTGGATTTCTAAAGGATTTAATGGTGGACTTTCACCCATATCTTCCCGTTTCAAAGGGCAAATGTTATTTCATAACTCCTCCCAAATGACAGCTTACCTACACAAACCACACAGTTAGTTCCTTATTGGCATGGGGGCACCAGAGTCAAGTTGGTTATGGAACAAGGTGGGATGGGTGGCAGGAAGGAAACCTGAGGCCTAACTCTCTGGGACCAAGATATCTAAGTTTAAGGCCGGGGATCTAGAGTCAAAGATGACTGATGTAGGAATCCCAAGTTGGTGTCAGATGGGTACAACTTGATTCTGGAACTTGCTTTATGACCACAGAAGTAATGGTCAACAAAGAATGGACACAGAACTTTGACCTACCCTGTGGTTGGTGGAACAAGCCACTGGTGTCATAATTGTGTTAGCCAATAATATTTCCCCCCACTTCTAATAGAGTGTGTAATTTACCTTAACCTAAGAAAGACAGTGATATGAGAATTAAGAGAAATATCTTTCAGCACCCAAATGTAAAGTAGCTCCCAGAGAACATTTAACTGGTGGCATGCAATGGGGATATAACTTTGGATCAGTAATGGCTTGCATGATTCCATATCTGATGCCCAAATTATTGAAAGAAGTTCAGGTAACTGACATCCTTGACCAGAGTGTGTTGGCTTAGGAGTAAATCCCAAATAATTCAATTGGTCTGACTTTCAGGTAAGCAGGGTTAATCCCAAACATGGTGAATAGCAATAATAATAGAACCTAGACATATATAATGCTCCATAGAGCTTCACAGCCCCCTCTAAGTGGTTTACAGAATCAGCCTATTGCCCTCAACAATCTGGGCCCTCATTTTACCGACCTCAGAAGGATGGAAGGCTGAGTCAACCAATAATGGTTGTGTCACCCACCCCACCTCCTAATAACAGGGGACATACCTGGTTGCTAAGACTTTCTCTATGGGAAAGATGTATCTTAAATCTGTAGGCCATGTAGGCTTAATGGTGGCAACCAGAACCTTGAGCTTCACTGGAAACAAGTTTGCAATCTATACAGCTTCCCCAGCAGCAGTCCAACCAATATGGCAACAGCACAGCTACCCACAAGATATGGGCAACTGCATTTTATACCCACTGAAGTTTCCAAATGATCTTCAAGCGCTCTTCTATGCAAAGCAACTTTTACTGCTCTGTGCAAGAGATGACAAGTGCATGGGTGACCTTCTTTAGAACAGTGGTCGCCAACCAGTGGGTTGGGGACCACTGGTGGTCCTCGAGAAAATTTTGGTGATCCGCAGAGAAATGTCACCCCAAAGCATCCCCGAAAACAATCCGGGCTGCGTGGGAATGCAAGGCTGCACCATCCACATGGCCCGCGGGAACACAAGGCTTGCGTCACTTGCATTGCAAACAACACAAGGTAGTAAGGGGAGGGGGGAAAGTACAGTGGCGGGGGGAATTTGCCCCATGCCTCACCTGGCAACCGGGCTGCTTCTTTCTGCTTCTTTCTGCTTCTGATTTTGGCTGCACGCAAGGAAAGCAGCAAAAGTCTTTCTTTCTCTCCCCCAAACTCCACCAGAAATGAGTCTTTGGGACCCTGCAAGGCATCCTTGCTCCAAGAGGCTGCGCCGGCATGACAAGTCTCACAAAGACTCATTTCTGGTGGAATTTGGGGGAGAGAAAGAAAGACTTTTGCTGCTTTCCTTGCGTGCAGCCAAAAGTCTCTCTCTCTCTTTCTTTCCCCCTGAGAACAGAGCTGGAACGGTATCCAGTGATTCCAAATAAAGAATGATCGATCGGTAGGAAAACGGGATGGGGAATTTTCCTGCAGACTTTTTTGGGGATTTTCCCAGGGTCTCTGATTCATGAGATTTAAAATTATGAGTTTGGTGGTCCCTGAGGTCCAAAAGGTTGGCAACCCTTGCTTTAGAATATCCCCCAGTATGATAATGGTCAGCAAGTTTAGGCTGAGTTTTAGCAAGTGATGGGTTTTACAAGTGGGGCTTTGAATCTGCCTTTTCCCTGGCCTATTCTTAATATCCTTTCCAACTCAGGAAGTTTCCTCTGCTAGAAGATTCCAGATGTTGATGCAGTTGCCACCTCAACTCCAGCCTTCCATTCTCTCTGGTTCTGAAGAGAATGGATATATTGCTGATTTACTACTTCTTTGATTTTCTGCTGGCTATTGGTAAGTTACTAGGGACTGATACATAGTAGAGGCCAAACACTGGTCTTAGGCAGTGTCTCTTTCTCTCAAATTATATGTTATGAAGACATACCTCTAGGTACCACAAGATAGAAAAACTGTGTGGTAGAGAAGATGGAGATCATTTTTAAACACTGTTTAGGGACATTGTGTGGTTATTTGATATCACAATATACTGTTTTGTCATCTAGTTCATCGGTGTCTAGTTTGATGCATTGTGGTTCTCTGATATCTTCAGCATTTTCCGTCACTTGCCACCTTAGGTTCTTATAATTGGAAGCATTGAGGACTTGTGTACAAATTAGAATCTTTATCGTTAATCCTACAGACTCTGTCCTATAAAAACCTAACACCAAAAGGCCCTCAAAGTTCCAGAACAGGATATCTCTTCTCCTTTTCCAACAAATATCTGGATTGTTTTAGGCCAAGCTAGTGTGTTCACTTTCAAGAATATCCCCCCCTCCGCAATTCTATACCATGCAAAGAGCAAAGGGATGAAGTTTTCTTTTTTGCTTTTCGCTGCTGATAAACATGCATGTTTCACTGCCATTTCATGTGAAGTGTGATTTATGATAAAGAAGCTGTTAGGTGACATTTCTGTTATCAAGTAAGAACAAGGAACAAGAACTGTCTTACATATTGGCAAAAAAAAAATCAGAAAATAAAATACAAGCTGAATAGTCAAGACCTTGTTGATGATCCAAACTCTGTCAAGGACCTTGGAGTACTCATCTCAAATGATCTAAGTGCTAGAGCCCACTGTAACTACATAGCCAAAAAGGCATTAAGAGTTGTTAACCTAATCCTACATAGCTTTTTCTCTGGTAATATCACACTACTAACTAGGGCATACAAAACATCTGCTAGACCAATACTTGAATACAGCTCATCAGTCTGGAACCCACATCATGTATCTGATATTAACACAGTTGAGAAAGTCCAGAAATATTTCACAAGAAGAGTTCTACACTCCTCTACTCGTTGCAGAATATCTTATGCCACCAGACTTGAAATTCTAGATCTAGAAAACCTAGAACTATGCCGTCTTTGGTCTGATCTAAGTGTAGTATATAAAATCATACATTGCAATGTCCTTCCGTCAATGAATACTTCAGCTTCA
This sequence comes from Naja naja, assembly GCA_009733165.1. Lineage (NCBI taxonomy): Eukaryota > Metazoa > Chordata > Lepidosauria > Squamata > Elapidae > Naja > Naja naja. Next base: position 23,032,870 of record CM019160.1, on the reverse strand, counting down.
ACCATAACAATACAAGCACACAATAGATACAAACTCAAGGTTAACGGCACCAAACTTGATTGCAGAAAACACGACTTCAGCAACAGAGTGGTCAATGTCTTGAATACTCTACCTGACTCTGTGGTTTCTTCCCCAAACCCCAAAAACTTTAACCTTAGACTGTCTACTATTGACCTCACCCCTTTCCTAAGGGGTCTGTAGGGGGCGTGCATAAGTGCACCAATGTTCCTACCATCCCTGTCCTATTGTTTTTTTTTATTTTTCTTATATGTATTCATTTCATGTATTCACAACTATGTTTATCCTTGTAAGCGATAGAGAAAATAAATAAATAAAAATAAATAAAAAGGAAGACAATTGCACATTGCTTTGCTGATCTTCTCTTCCAGGGCTTGGCTTACAATGTGAACGATGCAGCAGCAAAGCCAGTTCCTGCACTGGAGCCCCATACAATTGTCCACATTCTGAAAAGGCCTGCCTGATCCTTACCATAGAGAACATTATTGGTGGGTGTCTTTGCCTTTTGAGGGGTGGAGAGGATTGGAATTCTTCCAGTCTAGCACCAGGGTTGCCTGGTTATTAAAAGGTTATGTTGGAGAAGGATACCTCTCTCTCTCTCTCTCTCTCTCTCTGACTCACTCTGTCTCTGTCTCTCTCTGTCTCTCTCTCTGTCTCTCTCTCTGTCTGTCTCTCTCTCTGTCTGTCTCTCTGTCTCTACCTTGTTTGAGTCCTAGCACTGGTGGCAGGGTGAGCTCCTGTCAGTCGCCTCAGCTCCTGCCCACCTAACAGTTTGAAAGCATGTTCTATGCAAGTAGATAGATAGATCCTACTTTGGTGGAGAGATGAGCTGGTGCAGTCAGTCAGACTCCTGATAGCTCTGAACCTTCCCAGATGTGGTGACCATTTGTGAGGCAGCTCAGGGAAGGGAAGGAGCCTTGGGTGATGCTGCAGGAAGAGACACTTCTCTTTCTCTCTGGTATGAAGCCAGTTTGCCTTCCCGTGGTGCACGGTAGGAAGTGTACAAGCATGTACCTAACAATGCTAGAAAACAGGCAGCCAAACTACTGTGTAATAGCATTGTAATCTTCTGGCTAATGTAACCACATCATACGCTGATAGTAATTATAGCCATGGGTATCTGCAGAGGGGATGGGAAAAAGTCTTCATGAAGACTTCAACTCATTCTTTTTTTACATGGGTTACCATCTTGAGTTTTTTGGTCCCTCCCCTCCCCTATGGATCCCCCAGGGGTCTGATATCCAAACATCTTCCTCCGGACATTACCTTATCTAGTTCTGACACTTGTCTTATTGTTTTCCTCTTGCGTCCCCAGAGAACAATCAATGGTTCTCCACCTTCAAAGGCTGTGTGCCAACCAAGAACTGTCCCTCTCTTTCCACGAGTTTCACATTTCCTTTAAAGCATGAGCGAAGGACGGCCAAGTGTTGCTACCATGATTTCTGCAACAAAGGAGTTGTGAAATGTAAGCAACTGATTTTTTTTTTCAAAACTTCTGAATTCTTATTGATGGGTGTTACTCCTTTTGCAAGGTCTCTTGATTACATGAAATGTCAGGTTATTTTAACAAAAGTGGAAACCTGGAATGTGTAGGATTGTGCAATGGTAGCTGAAAACATTTTTGAGTCCTAAGATTGAGTCGATTCATTTATTGCTTAGAACAGTGTTTTTTCCACCTTGGAAAACTATAAGATGTGTGGACTGAAGAATTCTAGGAGTTGAAGTCCAGATATCTTAAAGTTGTAAAGGCTGAGAAACACTGGCTTAAAGTGATGAGCAAGAACTAAGAGGCAATTGGATTTTTAGTTTCATGTAGATATTCTATACTTACATGTATCTGATCGTGGATCTTAATATGGTGAGATCTGAATATGGTGAACCTGGTTAATTCAGGGCTGCATGGGCTAGGATCCAATAATAATCCTCTTTGAAGTTCTTGATATAACCACCTGAGAATTAAGTGGCACTTACTAACTTATGTGATGGCTTCTCCCAGTGGAAGACACAAAGAAAACACGAAATGGTCTGAAATGCCCAGGATGCTTTTCAATGAATCTGGAATGTCAAGCCACAGAGATGTTAAATTGCCATGACCAGGAGCGCAAGTGTGTTTACATGGGTGTGACTGTACAACATGGTAAGTCCTTCAAGATATGATGAACTAGAAACAGGAGCCATTTGGTCCTATCTTCCATGAGGCCAAATATTCTGGGAACAGGTCAATAGAGCTTTGTAATATTTTTGTATCTTGAAAGGAAAGATAGCCATACATTTCTATTACAGGTAATCCTTGACTTATAACATTTCGTTGAGTGACCATTTGAAGTTATAACATTATAATGGTTATAATGACACTGGAAATTATAATGGAAGTTATAATGGCACTGAAAACAGCTACTTATGGCTGTTTTCACACTAATAAACTTCTTTGCAGGATCCCCTGACTCTTCATGCAAACTTAACACGATCAAAATTCACTTGGCAACTGACTCACCTTTATGACGGTGGCAGTGTCTGGGAGTCATGTGATCACCTTTCGTAACCTCTCAATGGGGAAGCCAGATTCACTTAGCAACTGTGGCAAGAAAGGTCATAAAAATGGGGCAAAACTCACTTAACAAATGTCTCAGTTAGCAGCATGGATTTTGGGCTCAATTTAAGTCATAAGCCAAGGACTATCTGCACAGTGTTTAGAAATTTGATTCGGAAGCTTATTCAAGAGACTTGGTTGTGTTCTGATTCTTAAGTTAAGAAGACAGTTCTGTTGCCTTCTTCTACTGGTTTTCCTAACTAGAATGATAGATTCCCTAAATGACAAGGTGTATGCCCAGAGGTGGTATTCAGCCAGTTCTGACCAATTCTGGAGAACCGGTAGCAGAAATTTTGAGTAGTTTGGAGAACTGGCAAATACCACCTCTGACTGGCCCCGCCCCAATCTATTCTCTGCCTCCCTAGTCTGATCAGCTGGGTCTCCTTTTGTTGCCCTGCACAGGAGAACGGAGCTGGAAAGCAGGTGAGTGGGGTGGGGAGGAAATGCAGATTTTGCAGTAATCTTCCCCTGGCACGCCCACCAAGCCATGCCCACCAAGCAACCCACAGAACCGGTAGTAAAGTTTTTTGAATCCCACCACTGTGTATGCCTCTTTATTTCACTGATCAAGAAACCTGAGGTCCTGAAATGTGGGAAAAGCAATACCCCACACGATGGGGACAAATCGCCAAGACAGGCTGCTAGAAAACTCTTTCACGTACTTGGAAGCTGGGTACAATAACTACAAGGTGTAGAAAGGAATCCCCTGGGGAAAACAAAACTTGCAAAGATTTTACCAGGAATTACCTGCAGATGTTCAAGGCACAGGTCACTCTCCTTGACCATAGAGTATCCAGATTCTTCAGAGGTGACATTTCCTCCCTTAATTCTTGCAGATAATCAGATCTACGTGCATGCTAAACGTGGCTGTGGAACCAAGCAAGCCTGCTGGAATAAAGAACGCACATTTGGCATCCCTGGGCTGTATGCAGAAATTTGGAAGAATGTTACCTGTTCTCATGCTGCCAAGTGATTTGATTTAATGAGCGAAGGGGCTAGTCCCTTACATCATCAGAAGCTGGGCAAGCAGAGTGAAATTGTACAAGAGTTCTAATTAACGATGAGCTCATTTCTTTTTATGGCAGAATAAAATCTTGTTGTGCTTCTTTATGACAATGTTGCTGAATTATTTGAATGCTTCCTCCAGATGGTCCCTATGCTGCCCTTTGGAAATTATCTATAGTTACTGTCAGCATTCCAGAAAACCTCCACTCCAACCAAGAACTCCGAGACAGACATCTCTCAAAACTTCCGTTTTATTTGGATAGTAAACTGGCACATCTGGGGAATCCCGAATCTGAAAGTTCCGGGGTTACTTGCAATAAGTAAAAAACTACAAATCCACCCCCTGTACCCATCATCGCATCACATGCCCCAATCACCATCCGTCCCAACTTGAGATGTCCTCTCACCCAGGTGCAGAAATAACACGACCTTGACTTAGAAAAAGAATGCTATTATGTCTAACCACACACACTCCAAGACAGTTACTTTTGGCAAACTGGAAATGTCCAACACTTTTAGGGTGAAATGCTGTAGACTCCTGGGGGGGTTAATGACATTCTTTACTTTTCTCCAAAGGTTAGACTTGCTTACATCAAAATGAAGTCCCTGCTTTTCAAATGATAATCTAACACAGGGGTCACCAACCCGTGGTCTCCAGACTGGCACAGGTCCGTGGCATGCCGGCAACCGGGCCAAGCAAACAAGTGAAGCCCCATGAGGCAGCATGCAAAACCACACTCCCTCAAGTCTGCGGGATAAACTCTCTCCATGAAACCGGTCCCTGGGGCCCAAAAGGTTGGGGGCCACTGATCTACCGTGTTTCCCCGAAAATAAGACCTACCCCAAAAGTAAGACCTAGCACTATTTTCTAAACCTGCCCTAATATAAGACCTATCCCGAAAATAAGACCTAGTGTAAATCTCCAGTTCCAGGAAGACTTTTCAGGGAGCAACCTGCACCCGAAACACCCCCTACACACTCACACCCACTATTTGGCACCATAAATATATAAGACCTACCCTGAAAATAAGACCTAGTGTGTTTTGGGGAGCCAAAAAAAATATAAGACAGTGTCTTATTTTCGGGGAAACACGGTAACACATACAATACAGAAGGAAAAAAATAAAATGGAGAAAATAATAACGTGGAGACAAGTCAATTAAATACACTTACAAGCAGTATTGAATGCATAGTATAGTGTAGTGTAGTGTAGTGTAGTGTAGTGTAGATAGAGTAGAGTAGAGTAGAGTGGAGTAGAGTAGAATAGAATATGGAATAGAATATGGAATAGAATATGGAATAGAACAGAACAGAAACAGAATACGGAATAGAATAGAATAACAGAGTTGAAAGGGACCATGGAGGTCTTCTAGCCCAACCCCCTGCTTAGGCAGGAAACCCTTTACCATTTCACACAAATGGTTATCCAACTTCTTCTTAAAAACCTCCAGTGTTGGAGCATCCACAACTTCTGGAGGCAAGTTGTTCCACTGATTAATTGTTCCATCAGCAACTTTCTCCTTAATTCGAAGTTGCTTCTCTCCTTGATGAGTTTCCACCTGTTGCTTCTTGTCCTGCCTTCAGGTGCTTTGGAAAATAAGTTGATTCCCTCTTCTTTGTGGCAACCTCTTGGATATTGGAACACTGCTATCATGTCCCCCTGCTCCTTCTTTTCATTAAACTAGACATACCCAGTTCCAGCAACCGATCTTTATATGTTTGAGCCTCCAGTCCCCTAATCCTCTTTGTGGCTCTTCTCTGCACTCTTTCTAGAGCCTCAACATCTTTTTTTTTTACACCGTGGTGACCAAAACTGGATGCTGTATTCCAAGGGTGGCTCTACCAAGGCATTAATAAAGCGGTATTAACACTTCACGTGATCTTGGTTGTGTGTACTGTCTTCAAAGTTGGGGAAGTAATGATAGCTTAGATCAGGGCTGTCAAACTCCCAGCCCATGGCAGATGTGTCATGTGCTGGCCACGCCCAAGCCTGGTTTAGCCAAGGGGGAAAAAGTCCCAATACGTCATGTGATGCTACCATGACAAGGTGAGTTTGACACACCCTTGGCTTAGATGATACCCCCCCAAAGCTGATGGTCACCTTGTTTCTCCTCCCAGGGCAGCGACTCCTATCAGGCTCTGGGAGAAGGGAGAAGTCCTCTGCCCAGACCACAAGTAGGGGAAGTCTTGTTGGTATTTTTCCTCTGCCCATTGATCCAAGAAGTTGCAGTCTTAACTCTCAGCATGTCGTTCTGGTCCCTAAGCTCAGAAACAAGAGTTCCACTTAGTGATTGATCCTTTCTGCAACTTGGGAGGCCAGGAACTGTGCTGGCCTCCCATCTTCATTGTCTTCCTGTCCCGCCTACTCTTTCCTGCCAACAGGCTATAAGCCCCCATCAGCTATCAAAGCCTGGTAGTCACCCCTCGTCCAGGAGTCAGCTCAGCTCTGGGTTTTTCTCATGATCTTCGGTGTTCAAAGACCATGCAGGGGTCCACAAGTATCTACTTCTTCTTCTCCATCCTGATCTCTGCAGGTAACTCCTTTGGATTTTAATTAAGAACGCCACCAGATGAGACGTTCTCAAACCAGGGCATTTAAGTGCAGGGGTCTCCAACCCTGGCAACTTTAAGACTTGTGGATTTCTGGCTGAGGCATTCTGGGAGTTGATGCCCACAAGTCTTAAAGTTGCCAAGGTTGGAGACCCCTGATTTAAGAGTCGTGGTGGTGCAGTGGTTAGAATGCAGCACTGCAGGGCTAACTCACTGCTTACTCCAGGAGTTCAATTCTGAGTGGCTTCCCATCCTTCTGAGGTGGGTAAAATGAGGACCCAGCTTGTTGGGGGCCAGAGGCTGACTCTGTAAACTCCTTAGAGAGGGCTGTAAAGCACCGTGAAGTGGTATATAAGTCGAAGTGCCATTGCTATTTAATACCAAAGACTTACTTAATTCAGGTTGCAACTCTTGGCATCCAGGCTGTCAAATTCTCTCCTTGCTGGGGGTTTATTTTCACTGTTTAATGCAACACAGAGATGGGGCCATGTTGAGAGAGTGGAATGCAATCATGGGTAGTCCTTAACTACTTAACTGTTCATTCAGTACCATTCGAAGTTATGACATCACTGAAAAAAGTGACTCAAGACCATTGTTCACACTTAGGACCGTTGTAGCATTCCCCACAGTTATGGGATGTACATTAGGATGCTTGACAACTGACTCACATTTACGATGGTTATCATGGGATCACTTTTTGGGATCTTCTGGCAAGCAAAGATAATGAGGAAACTAGATTCCCTTAACCACCCTGTGACCAATTTAACAGCTGCAGTGATTCCCTTAACAAATGGGGCAGGAAAAGCTGTAATCTGGGGCAAAACTCACGTAACACATATCTCCCTCAACAACATTAAATTTTGAGCTCAGTTGTGGTTGTATGTTGAGGACGACCTGTAAAGTTATAGGATCAAGAAATGGGATGCTTCGCTTTTCTCTTTTCCTGGAGCTTTAATCATGATCATTAGCTTCCCCACCAATATAGTTGTTTTCTTAGTGATGTGTCTTGTCCCTAGAAAAGCCACTGCCCATCAAAAATAGGCCACCATTCTTGACTTTTGGGGACCATAACCAGTGGTGATATTCACATTTTTTTTACTACCAGTTCTGTGGGTGTGGCTTGGTGGTCATGGCATGGCTTGGTGGGTGTGGTGTGGCTTGATGGGTGGGGCTTGGTGGGCGTGGCAGGGGAAGGATACTGTAAAATCTCCATTTCCACCCCACTTCAAGGGAAGGATATGCTGCAAAATCTCCATTTCTACCCACTCCAGGGAAAGATTAATGCAAAATCCCCATTCCCACCCCACTAACCTGCTTTCCAGTTCCGTTCTCCTGTGCAGGGCAACCAAAGAAGACCCAGCCGATCAGCTGGGACTTGGGAGGCAGAGAATAGATGGGGGGTGGGGCCAGTCAGAGGTGGTATTTGCCAGTTCTCCGAACTACTCAGAATTTCCACTACTGGTTCTCCAGAACTTGTCAGAACTGGCTGAATACCACCTTTAGACCATACCCTGGGGTTGTTCCTGACACCAATGGTGGATAAACTTCAAATTGGTTGCAACTCCTAATATTTATCCATGGTCTTTCCCTTTCAGGGTCTTGTTTGAAGTGTGAACACTGCAGCAGTAGCAGTGGTTTCTGTACCGGTGCGCCACACATCTGCCGACCGTTTGAAAACACCTGCCTGATACTCACCACCGAGACAACCATTGGTGAATGACACTCCTGGCTTGCTCCCAAGTTGACCAGTAATCCACTCCGGACTGGAAACTTGGAGGGAGGCCCTCAGTTCCATGAGCAGGGATGGTAGTTGAACAGGGTTTGTTTTGTTTGTCCCCTGAAATGATGGACATGCCAAAGTTAGCATGGTGTAAGTTGAGAAAAGTGGCAGAAATTGAATTTAAATAGATGTTTTCTGGCATAGTTTGGCTGTAAGTATGTCTCTACTGACAGATGCACCTGAGCATTGCAAGGAACCGTCATCTGGCATAGGAACAATTAACTCATTTATTCTGGGATGAAGTGTCTATGGGGATTCTCAGTCATCCAGGTCATGGTTTTCCCCAAGGTGCTTTTTTCAGGAGGAACCTGGATTTTCTGGTTTTTATGAATGTATTTATGATAACTATGATCATGATTTATCACTTATATCTTTTATGTACACTGAGAGCCTATGCACCGAAGACAAATTCCTTGTGTGTCCAATCACACTTGGCCAGTAAAGAATTCTATTCTATTCTATTCTATTCTATGCTATGCTATGCTATGCTATGCTATGCTATATATGTATACTACTACGCTACTGCCACTCTACTCTATTCTGTTCTAATTTCCATCCCACCATATCCCACCCCATTCTATTCTATTTTCATTCCATATTCTATTCTACTCTACTCTACTCTACTCTACTCTACTCTACTCTACTCTACTCTAATTTCCATCCCATCCCATCCCATCCCATCCCATCCCACCCCATTCTATTCTATTCTATTCTATTCTATTCTATTCTATTCTATTCTAATTTCTATTCTATTCTTTCATTCCATATTCTATTCTACATTCCAAATTCTATTCTATTCTTTGAAGATGTTTCGTTTCTCATCCATGAGCTGAAGAAGGACCATCCAGTCAGTGCTGAAGAAGCTTCTTGGATGAGAAGCCAAACGTCATCAGAGAAAAAACAGAAAGTCCAGTTGCCTCTTGAAAAAAGCACCTTTGGTTCTGGGTTGAAGTAAATTTGAGGAAGTAGATTAAAGTCAAGGGCCATTTAGGAATACAGATAGTGCTCTACTTACAAACGAGGGATGTTCTAAAAGGCTTTTGTACGTCCATTTTGTATGCAAGTCCAGCCAAGCATACCTATGTGGCATGCTGTAAACTAACCTTCATCTAACCTCCAGGATATTCTGGGTTGGAGGTGCAGGCAGGTTTGTTCGTATCAGAGCAAGTGTGCAGCTCAAACATTCATTGGTGGAATAATGTCTGCAACCACTTTTTGGATCCCAGTGGTGGATTTGGAACTTTGAGAATATAATATGGGTTTTATTTTGTGTGTGTCTGTGTGTGCTTTGAGTCAGTGTTGACTCTTGGAGTCTGCTTAGACAAGTTCCTGCAGTTTTCTTGGCAGGTTTTTGTGGAAATGGTTTGACATTGCCTCCTTTTTGGGGCTGAGAGAAAGTGACTAGCCCAAGATCACCCAGCTGGCTTTGTGCCTTAGGTGGAACTACCGTGTTTCCCTGAAAATAAGACCTACCCCGAAAATAAGACCTAGTGCAAATCTCCAGTTCCAGGAAGACTTTTCAGGGAGCAACGTGCACCTGCGAAACACCCCCTACACACTCACACCCACTATTTGGCACCATAAATATATAAGACCTACCCCGAAAATAAGACCTAGTGTGTTTTTGGGAGCCAAAAAAATATAAGACAGTGTCTTATTTTCGGGGAAACACGGTAGAAGTCACCATATCCCAGTTTCCAACCTAATGTTTTAACCACTACACCTAAACTGGCTCTCTATTATGGGCAGATAAATCACAAATGGCTGCCATTGTGGCTGTGGCCTATTACAAAACACTGATTTAGTAGAGGCAAAACTAGCGAGGTTGCTGCTTAACCCTTTTAACCCTTTAACCCTCACTCAATTAACCCTTTTCTTGATGTTGGAGTTAACTGAAGCTCACTTTGGTATTTCTTTCCCCCTTCCAATCCCTGAGTGGGTTTTTCCCTTTGCAAGAAGTTGCCGTTGCTAACCCCTGTCTTGACTGCCACTCTTCCCACTGCACAGGAAATGAGGTGTGGCTTGCCACTTACAAAGGCTGCAGCAAACTCAAGCATTGTGTTCCATCGCCCATGAGTTTCACCCTCCCTTCGAGACGCAAGCGGAGTGCCGCAAAGTGTTGTCGCAAGAACCTTTGCAACAGTGGAACCGTGACATGTAAGAACCAGTCTCCTAGTCTATGAGCCGTGGTGGCGCAGTGGGTTAGAGTGCAGTACTGCAGGCTGCTTCTGCCGACTGCCAGCTGCCTGCAGTTTGGCAGTTCGAATCTCATCAATCTCAAGATTGACTCAGCCTTCTGTCCCTCCCAGGTCAATAAAATAAGGACCCACATTGTTGGGGGCAATGTGCTGACTCTGTAAAAACTGCTTGGAGAGGGCTGTAAAGCACTGTGAAGCAGTATATAAGTACTATTGCTATTGCTAATACAGTGCTATTCCAAAGCTGAAAATGCTTCCCCATTTCCCTGCTTTTTCATTCCAGAGAACTGGGAAGAATCAATTCTAAGATACTTTCTCTACTCCCATTCATGTTGTAGACTCAGTTGTCTTTTATCAGACTGTTGTTTAAGCTGCAGTCTTTCTTCTGTCTTTCAAACTTATTCACATAGCCCATTACAGGTAATTCTTGCTTAATGACTGCCCAGTTTTAGTGATGGCTTCAAATTATATCTGTACTGAAAAAATAACTTGATAGCTTATTATCCCATCACAGCATTGCCGCCCTCCCAGTCATGTGATCAAAATTCAGGTGCTTCTCAACTTGTGGGCATTTAGGATAAGGAGAATCAATGCAGAAGCTGCCAGTGAAATCACGAGTTGCGGTCAACTAAATGTCTAATTTAAATGACTTCGGTCAGGCCAGCTTTAGGGTTGACACCATGTTTACTTAATGATAAATCATTGCCAATCCCAATTGTGGTGGTCATTAAGTGAGGACTACCTGTATAAAATGTGACTTCTGAAAACGATGAGACAAACGCTAGTAAATCTTCTTGAGATAGAATTGGAGAGCCTATTCTTGGTTTTCCTTTGGAATTCCAAAAATTAGAGCAAAGATCTAAGATGGGGAAGTTCCTAGGGGCTGAGAAGATGGGATGGCAATGTGACCATGTCTGCTTGTTTCCCCCATTTCCCAAGTGCCCAAACTCGGGATCCGCCCAAATGGGATGAAATGTCCTGGATGCATCTCACAGGATCCAACTTGCAAACCCACTGAGCTGATCTATTGCAATGGCTGGGAAGAGTATTGTGTCTATTATGATGTGACAGTAGAACAAGGTAAGATCTGAGAAATAGTATTGTCACCTGCGGTGGGGATGGGAAAGAGGAAAGTGTGTGAGCCTGATTGCCATGCCCCTGTCAGAGTCTGAATCCAAGGAGGAAGACAAACAGCTGACAGGGAGTGTAGGTCCATTGGCTGTGGAGGAGGCTGGGGCAGGGCAAAGTCCGACTGGGCAGAGGAGGGAAGAGATAGAACAAGGGAGAAGGAATTTAGAAGAAGACCCAGGCCCACCTCCTCTTCATCCTAGGGCATGCAGGGAGAAACGGAAAAGAGAGCAACGTGGGTTGCATGGCTTATGGGAGAGGAAAGGGCCCTAATTCCCTTCATTAGCCACACCTGGGAATGAAAGTTTAAAACTAGGGTCTTCAAACTTGGCAAGTTTAAGACTTGTGGACTTCAACTCCCAGAATTCCTGAGCTAACATGACTGGAGGAGGAATTCTGGGAGTTGAAGTCCACAAGTCTTAAAGCTGTCAAGTTTGAAGTCCCTTGGTTTAAAAGAACTGAATGCTGACTGCGGCAGCTGCTGGGATCAAATGTGACTTTATCCTGTGTTGTCTTTGGTTATGTGTTCCTGGCGTCTTCCCAACCGTGTGAGTTTTGTCGTGCCTTCACATCTGGAATTCTTGCTCCAACCCTGCCAAACTAATTACCTCAGTTTGGCTTGATTGGACTTAAAGTTACAGTTTCTGTTGACCATGTTTTGGACTTGATTCTCTGCAGTTAAAGGCTGTTCCTGGGAGAGTTTTTCTCCAGCCAGAAGGTAACCTGGACATTGGGGCCAAAGCTGGAGCTATTAAAGGGACTCTTATTGATTATCTGACTGTGTTGCCTTTATGCCATGCCCCGGGTCATCACACTGATGATGTCAGATATTTCCAATATTTAATGACAAAACTGGGTGAGAAGTTTGATGTACGAGGCTTCCTTCATGACCTCTGAGCTGCATCTGATCACAATAGCAATGGCAAGGTGTAATGACCCAGGGGACGGCACAGAAGTAACAGCTCACTGGCAGTTCAAACCGTCCCTTTATTGCTCCAAATTTCCCCAAATGCTCTCATTTTCTGGCAAGTCCCAGAGCAAAAGGATGACATACCCACACCTCAAGCAGCCTCTGGCTGCAAATAGTCCAGCCCAACGCTGTGAGTACCAAGGCTGCAAAGCAAGATATCCAGCAGGACAAGTCCAGGAATCAAAGGAGCAAGGTAAGTATCCAGAAATTCAGAAAGAATGCAAGAAATTCAGGAAAGGTCAAACATGGGCACTCAACACTCCATGAATTCAGAGTTTGTTCCCAACAAATGCCCCTCCCCACAATGTCTCCTTAAGCCTCATTCCCCAGGTGTGCCTTGTGAAGAGGGGCAGGGCACTCTCCTCCTGTGTAGCTGGGTCAGTCTGCTCTGTTCTCGCCTTCTCTCCACTCTCCGTGATCAAGGATCAGGAGGGGGTGGTCCCTGCTCATCGCCTGAGCTCTCATGTTCACTGTTTAGCTTCTCTTGGTCATCCTGCCCCTGTTCCTCCTCCCTACCTACAAGTTGTCCCAATCCTGAAAGGCCCTGGCCTGACTGGGCCTGTTCCTTCCCATTTTCCTCTGAAGCCAACAAAGCCGCCCCCTCAATCTCTGTCGGCTCAGGTTCCAGATCCTCTTCCCCCACAGATTCAGGCACAGATGGGGCATGACACAGGATTCCTAGATACTCTGACATACAAAATGCACAAAGACTGTAGCCTATTGCAAAAAAACAACAACAACCATCCACACCATTATTTATTTATTTGTATCCTGTCTTTATTCTTTTTACAAATAACTCAAGACAGCAAACATGTCCAAACATACATACCTTCTTCCTCCTACTTTACCCACAATAACGACTGAGAGTGTGACTGGCCCAAGGTCATCCAGCTGGTTTTCATGGCTAAGGTGGGACTAGAACTCACAGTCTCCTGGTTTCTAGTCTGTTGCTTTAACCACTACATCACACTGGCTCTCTTGCCATTTTGATGTATGAAATGCACCAACATGAGAAGTAATTCTAAAAACAGGCTGAAAACAGAATGGATCGATTTTTATCATGGCCTTTTGGCCATTCAATAAATACAATAAATCTGAACCCTGAGCATTGTTTTACAAAATAAAATTAGTTTGGCCAGTGCAGTCATGCTGGGTATGACTGGGCTCCGCCCTTAATAACAATAGTTTAATGAGATTGCAGTCATTTTAATTAAATCCAGGCTCATCTCAACAGAACAGTAGGTTAAAATTACATCAAATTTACTTCCTTTTTTCCTTTTCTTTTTTCCTCCCTTCCTTCCCTGACCCTCCTCCCTCCCTTCCTCCCTGCCTGTCTGCCTTTCTTCTCTGACCTTCCCTCCCTCTCTTCTCTGATCCTTCCTTCCTTCCTTCCCTGACCCACCCCCTTCCTTCCTTCCTTCCTTCCTTCCTTCCTTCCTTCCTTCCTTCCTTCCTTCCTTCCTTCCTTCCTTCCTCCCTGCTTTCTCTGACCCTTCCTCCCTTTCTTCTCTGACCCATCTTCCTCCCTCCCTCCCTCCTATCCTCCCTTCTCTGACACACCCTCCCTCCTCCCTCCCTCTTATCCTCCCTTCTTCCCTTCTCTGACACTTCCTCCCTCCCTCCTTTCCCTCTTATCCACCCACCCACCCATCCATCAAATTTATGGGACAGCTCACCTCACAGCAATGAATGTAAAAGTTCTTCCGGCAAATATCTCAAGCAGTAAATATATAAATTTCTTCCTTGCCTCCTGATAAAAGGGTAAAATGCAGAGGAACATGTTCCAATTTCCATAGGACATTTGTTTTAAGGTCCCCATAAATCCTCCTGAATGCCAGGAATTAACAATACACCCAACTGAAAACCCTGCCCCAGACTCTCACCTCACAATATCCCTTGTTTGATAACAATGGATTTTCTTATCATCTTTCTTACATTCCTGCAGAGGGAAGATTTTACAGTCATGCCGAACGGGGCTGCGGAACGAAGAATGCTTGCCTGAATGAGCCACGTATTTATGGGGTGCCTGGACTGTACAAGGAGATTATAAAGAAATCCGAGTGCACCCCTGCTGCCAAAATCATCGGCAAACAGCCCTGACCAAAACACCAAACAAGGTGGAAGATATAATGAAGCATCTTTGTTCTGAGTTGGCGGGTTTTCTAACAAAAGGGGATAGAATCCTTCTATTGAGCGAAGAAAATCACATTGAATAAAATAAGTTTTAAAAATGTAAAATCCTTGCTTGCTGCCTGCTAAATCTTGAGATGTGCTCATTTCTCTGCTAATAATCCATCTATATTTATCAGGATTCACTAGGAAATATATTTTCCAGCAAGGAAAATATTTTTATGTTTCAGTAATATCTTAAAAACGTGCATGTCTTCATTTTCCTGATGAAGAAAGAAAAGAAATCTGCTTGAATATATACTTAGGCATTACATTCACACAATACCTGGAACTCAGTTTCTGAACTGGCCTTTTTTCTGGGGTTGCACAAATCAATGGATATTAAAGTTACTTAGTGGCCAATGTTTATACACCTTAAATTACTAATTAAAAAGAAAAAAAGAAAGGGAAAAAAACCAAGTTGAAAACTCCTTGAGCAAATGCAGCTGTCTGGTTTTATAATCAGCCATCCCAATGACTGGTGAAAGCAGACATTCTCATACCGGAAGCTGACATCTGCCAGATAGATTCCAATATTGGCATACAATAATGAAAGATAAACACGAAATATTGCCTACAAAGTACAATTAGAAAATTTTACGATATTTATTAATGTGTACACAACACAGGAGGTTTATGTAAGCACAATGAAAGTCAATGCAAGTTAAAAAAATCATTTAAAAACCATTTAACAGAATAATAGATGTGTTGCAAGGGACCTTGGAGGTCTTCTAGTCTAACCCCCTGCTCAGGCAGGAAACCCTATGCCATTTCAGACAAGTGGTTGTCCAATCTCTTCTTAAAAACCTCCAGTGTTAGAGAATCCTCAACTTCTGGAGGCAAGTCATTCTACTGATTATGTCAGCCTTGGAAGCCATTTTTTACTTGGCAGCTTCGAGGCTGCCACATTCAGTGCCTGGAAATTTGGGAAGGGGGATTTCATAGTGAGGTAGAAGATTAGACCTAACAACATTCTTTCTCAGAGTCAAGGACAAATTGCCCTGCACCTGGAGGGGAATGACTGGAGCAATGTCTCCAGCTGGAACCAAGATTTGATTGGGCCATGTGATGGACTGATGCATGCAGAGGATGGATCTTTGATTTTCTTTTGGGAAGGGCAAACCCGGAACTTTCAGATTTGGGTTTTCCCAGATGTGCCAATATGACAACTTTAATAAAATGGAACTTTGAGGAAACGTTTGTCTTGGAGTTTATTGATTGGGAGTTGGTTAGTTGGAACGCTGACAGATTAATTGTTCTTAACTGTTTGGAAATTTCCCTTAGTTCTTAAATAGGTTGACATCTTTTGTTTGCTGATGTTTGCTGATGGGGGGAAGCGACTGGTCTTGTGGATACCATTTGGGAAGAATTCGATCCTGTGACTCCGGATGAAGTGGACAGGATCATGGGGAAACTGAGTGCCGCCATGTGTTTATTGGACCTGTGTCCCTCCTGGCTGGTTTATGCCACCCAGGAGGTTACACGAGGCTGGTTCCAGGCAGTGGTCAACGTTTCTTTGAGGGAGGGATGCTTCCCCTCCACCTTGAAGGAGGCAGTGGTGAGGCCCCTCCTCAAGAAGCCTGCCCTGGACCCGGCTATTTTGAACAACTTTTGTCCTGTCTCCAACCTTCACTTTGTTGTGAAGGTTGTTGAGAGCATGGTGGCCTGACAGCTCCTGATGTTCTTGGAGGAAACTGATTATCTGGATCAGTATCAATCAGGTTTCAGGCCCGGGTACAGCATGGAGACAGCATTGGTCATGCTGGTGGATGATCTCTGGCGGGCTCGGACAGAGTCCTCTGTCCTGGTCCTATTAGATCTCTCAGCAGCTTTTGATACCATTGACCATGGTATCTTACTGCGATGCCTTGAGGGGTTGGGAGTGGAAGGCACTGTTTTACGGTGGTTCTCCTCCTACCTCTCGGGTCGCTCGCAGTCGGTGTTGGCAGGGGGACTGAGGTCGACCCTAAGGCCCCTCACTTGTGGGGTGCCCCAGGGGTCGGTCCTGTCTCCCCTACTGTTCAACATCTATATGAAGCTGCTGGTTGAGATCATCTGTGGTTTTGGGGTGAGGTAACATCAGTATGCTGATGATACCCAGCTCTTTATTTCCACCCCAAACCAACCCAGTGATGCCCTCGATGTGATGTCCCGATGCCTGGAAGCGGTACGGATCTGGATGGGGAGGAACAGGCTTCGACTCAACCCGGCCAAGACTGAGTGGCTGTACGTACCAGCATCTCGGATTGCCCAGGATGTTCCACCTTTGGTCATGGGGGGAGAGGTGTTTCCCCCCATAGAAAGGGCACGCAACTTAGGCATCCTCCTGGACACACAGCTCAGTTTGGAAGATCATGTAGGAGCCATGGCCAGGGGGACATTTGCTCAGGTTCGCCTTGTGTGCCAGTTGTGCCCCTATCTGGACCGAGATGCCTTATGTACAGTTACCCATGCGCTCGTTACCTCCTGTGTGGACTACTGCAATGCTCTCTACATGGGGCTGCCCTTGAGGACCACTTGGAGGCTTCAACTAGTACAAAATGCAGCCGCGTGGGTTGTGATGGGAGTATCCCGATACTCCCATATTACATCCCTCCTATGTGAGCTGCATTGGTTGCCGGTTGCCCTCCGAGTGAGATTCAAGGTGCTGGTAATCACCTATAAAGCCCTACATGGCTTAGGTCCAGGGTATTTGCGGAAGCACCTATTGCCAGCAACAACTTCCCATCGCCCCGTACGCTCCCACAGTCAGGGCCTCCTCAGGGTGCCGTCGGTCAAGCAGTGCCGACTGGCGACCCCCAGGGGGAGAGCCTTCTCTGTGGGTGCACCCACCCTTTGGAATCAGCTGCCCTTGGAGCTTCGGATGGCTCCTGACCTTCGATCCTTCCGTCGCAACCTGAAAACATGGCTCTTTCAACAGGCCGACCTAGACTGATGGAGTTTTTTTATTAATTGGTTTGTTGGTTTTATTTATGTAATTGGGATGTTATTTAATAGCTTTTTAAATTTTGTATTGTATGTTTTTATTGTTGTGAGCTGCCCTGATCCTTCGGGAGATAGGGTGGCATAAAAATCCCAAAAATAAATAAATAAATACTATGTAGTAGGATAGGGTAATTTTACTCAAAACATTTAAATTGCTCCAACAATAGAGTGTTCCAACTGCCATCTGTGTTGAAGCCCTATTTATGAGAGTTCCAGATTCTATTTGTCAGCTTGATGAATCCTTTTCCTACATGAATGTCTTTCCCTTAGCACTTTCCCAAACTTAAGCGGCTGAAGCTTCATTTGAAGCTGAGGTAAGTAAACACTTAGGTATAATGGAAGCCAGATAAGGGATAACAAACAGCTTGCTTGGAATATTGAACTGATTAAAACCAACAGTTCACCCCATCCTTTCCTCCCTATTATATACAGATGGCTCAGCTCTAGTTCAGACCCAGGTTTGATATAACCAGCCTGATATTGCCAATTTTATTGGCAAACCTCTTGGTACAACATTTCTTGGCAAATAATCCAAGGAAGAATTAAGAAGAAAAAGTAAGGAAAAGCTCACTGTTCAAGCTTTATTAATTCCCTGAAGAATCGACACTCTTTTGAAAGTAGCTTGCATTCTGCCTTATTCCAAAGTGTAAATTTTTATGGCAATTTAATCTCCTAGAATCTAGATCAACTTGAGCTTTGCTTTCCTCACATCCAAAACGTGGCCAATAAAGGAGTGAAAGTCTATTGAAATAAAAGTTCCTTCTAAAAACCATTTTAGTTTCTGAGCTATATTTTGTTCCCTGAAGAAGTTGTTGTTGTTGTTGTTGTTGTTGTTGTTGTTGTTGTTCTTCTTCTTCTTCTTCTTCTTCTTCTTCCCCCTTCCCCCTTCTCCTCCTCCTCTTCTTCTTCCTCCTCCTCCTCCTCTTCCCTCTTCCTCCTCCTCCTCCTCCTCAAACACATAAACTTTTTTTAAATCCACAATTATTCATCTAGAATCCTGAAGGTGAAGCTTGATTAAACAAATGAAGAATTCAAACACCTCCATTCCAGGAATAAGCAGTCAATGATGTTCAACAAATAAATAATAATAGGCAAAACAATATAAAACAGCAAAAAAGAGTACAGCTATTAAAAGCAGTATGTATAAACAATGTAATATCCATGTATATATAAAGATGATTAAAAAAAAGGCAAGGTAGGCACATCCACCAATAAAAAGAGCCTTGGTGGCTCAGGCTGTTAATTGCCTGCACTTAAGTTCCAGCTGCCTGCAATTGCAGGCTCAATCCCACCAGGCTCAAGGTTGACTCAGCCTTCCATCCTCTCGGGGTAGGTAAACTGAGGACCCAAGATTGTTGGGGCCAATTAGCTGACTTGTAAAAAATGCCGCTTAGTAATAAGCAGGCATATACAATGGAATGAAGGCTATTGCTGAGCACACTGGGTTGCATCCCAAAAAATTGTAAGCCGCCGAGTCTCCGGAGAAGGCATATAAATGTAATTAAAAAAAAAACCATCAGTGCAGTTGCCGCTTGTGGCAGATCTGCCTTCCTTTTGATCCTCCATGCCCGTTGGCAAAGCCATGTTTTCAGGGCCTTGTGGAAAGAGTGGGTAGAAATATCTGGCTACTGATCAACTGATGAGAATAAAATAAAAAAAATTACTAGAGAGAAGAAGAGGAATCTATACGGGGATCTCAGCTCACTGATCCAGACCAGCAAAGCAACTGCATTTGACTTACAACCATTTGTTTAGCAATCATTGGAAGTCACAATGGCACCAAAAAGAGTGGCTTATGACCAGTCCTCGCATTTATAACTAACTGTTCCAGTGTCCTCACAGTCACATGATCAAAATTCAGGCACTCGGCCACCAGCATGTATTTATAGTGTGATGGTTACAGTACCCTGGGGTCGCCATTTTGGCTGCCATTTGCCAACCTTCCCAGCCTCGACTGTCAACCGTTCATTGAGTGACTTGTTCAAAGTTACAACATTGAAAAAAGTGACTCATGCAGCGTCCCCATGGTCACATGATCAGACTTGTAGGCTTGGCAACTGACTCATATTTACGACGGTTGCAGTGTCCCAGGGTCACACGATCCCCTTTTGTGACCTTCCAATGAGCGAAGTCAATGGGGAAGGCCAGATTCACTTAACAACCATGTTACTAATTAAACAACACCAGTAATTCACTTAACAACTGTGGCCAGAAGGGCCGCCAAATGGGGCAAACTTCACTTAACAACTTCCTCGCTTAGCAACAGAGACATTGGGCTCAATTGTGGTCATAAGTTGAGGATGACCTGTATTATTTTCCTTCTTTAGTTGTATTTTTTTAGTTTAGTTTTTTTAATGTAAAATTAAAGATTGTTTAGTTATGAGAAATAAAAGTAATGAATAAATGAAAATTTTAAAAAAAGGGAAAGGAAAGGGTTTTGTTCTCCATGGGTTTGGCAGTCCATAGGGCACCGAAACCCTGAAAGTCTTTTACGGAATCCAAAGGTCATTTGAATCTCCTTGGTAAATGATTACTCCTGCCAGTTATGACAACCTGCATCCAGTTCCTGGAAACCCATCCTGCTGGAAGTCCTCCCTGGTTTAAAAAGCAAAAATGGTATCTATATCTTGCGGTGACAGTCAGTAACATGTTCTCTGGACTTTGATTTGCAATTGCTTCCTCATTCTGTTTAATTTAATAGCACCAATACTCATTTGGACTTATGATTGGGCTGAATGCCTAGTTCTCCATCCCTCCCTCCCTCCCTTCCTCC
>CM019160.1:22962653-22987734 GCA_009733165.1 Naja naja | reverse complement strand
AATAAACATCAAATAACAAAAAGTAAAAACTAGTATGAAAAATAAAATTTGTTTGATTGGAGACACATTTATATTATTGGAACAAGTTTGTTAAGGGTCACTGAATCCAAGTTTAATTAAATAATGGCACTAGCTACTGAAGGCACAAATAGCTGTCCCATTCAGTGAATGCTAAACTATGCCTATGGCTCTTAACCTGTTTGGTAAAATGTCCAATTATGCCATAAATGTAGTGTGAAAATGGTTGTTAAGCTATTTTGAGTCCACATTTGATCAAATCAAAATGTTTTGCTTCATAAATATTACAGTGTCATTATTTCCATATCACACCAACAGCTGAGCTGAGTGAATGATGGAATAATACTGCTAATGGGGTTGGGTGGATTAAATAGGATGGCAACCTGTGAAACAAGTGAAGCTCATGTCACCACCTCATTGCTGAGTGTCCTCTGATAACCAAAACCTGTTATTTAGATTGCCACAACATTTTATCTGATAACAGGTCTGATCATAAATAGGTACCTTCAAGGACGGTCATTCAGTCAAGAACTGTCTTCTCGAACCTTCCTTTTCTTCTGACAGGTCTTTCTCCAGTTTCTTTATTTACTGGTACTCATAAGCTGCAAGAGCAGTAGGCACCTGAGCTGTATCCCAAAGGAGCCAGTCTCAGTAGTTCTGGGACCAGTTATGCAGGCAATGACTTTACAGGGACTGAATGGGAATTGCTCTCTATTCCTCTGTTGACTTAGAAACCAGTGCATGATTAGAATGACTCACACCCTCTTCAGAAAATGAGATAGTCAATGAGATACATAGACCTGGGAGCATCAGCCATATCAAAGAAAACTAGAGAAACCTGGATATTACCTGAGGTATAGTGTTCTTTCTTTCTTTCAGACACAGCAGAACAAACCTCCGTTAGGCAGGGCTGAGATTTTTGATGCATATAAACTTAGTATTTTCCTTTTATATTTAAAGTATAACCTCAAGGCAAATAATGTCATTAACATATGTTTTTGCCCAATTTCTCTTAATTTTATTCAGCTGGGGTTACCTGGTCTTGAAAATATCATCTTTTGGTGCTTCAGTCTAATTCTCCAATATTTCCAGGTGAAAAGTTCAATTTTTAGTTCTTTTTTTTTTGAATTAGAACTTTTGGTAACTTTGATGCAATGGCAGTTACTACTGTTTTTAACAGCCATGGACAATGTAAACTGTTTTTAAAATGCCCAGTTTTATTTGTCAGTTTAATAAGGATTGCATTTTTAGGTTTTATTTCATTCAGTTAATACAAATTATTTGGTATGCTTCCTGTAAGTTTCATGATAGGAGAGAAATATTAAATAGTTAAATAAAAGTAAACATTTCATTTTATTCTATCATGTCCAGTGTAGAAAATTGGTAGCCCCTGAGCCATATTTGGCTTCCAAAGTGATTTCATTTAGTTTCTAATTATTCTCTTGGATACTAATTGAATATTTTAATATGTGCATTATAAATATTGATTTGTTGTTTCATTCAAAAAACACATTCATGTGCTGTAAAAACTAGATTGCTCACACTTTAATATTGCTTTTTACATGCAATTTATCTCTAAAATATTTTGTATACAATTTGCAAGTCTATATATGTCTAAACTTATATAATTCCTAAGTGTAAGATCAGTGTAGTATTGTTATTACATTGAAGATGATGGAGAGCCCTGTTTGATATAACTTTGGATCAATCATTCTTGTAGGATAAAAATCAAACTTTTAAGAAATAGTTCTAATCCCTAAAACAATGCTTGGAAAACTGATCAATCCACATCTTTTAAGCTTTCTTTTATCTATTAGTTTACATACTCATATTATTTAACCAATTATTGAAATTATATCCACCCCTATTTTTTTTAGGAAAAAGTCTGAAAAATATTCACATTCATGTCTAATAGAACTTGCTTTCCACAAAGGCCAAAAGGGAAGGAAGACATCCAATGTCATGAAGGGCCAAAAATAGGTTGACTTGCCAGTAAAGGGAACTGTGTAACTAAGCACTTGTTTCCTTCTAATATTTATGGGTGGGATGGAAAGGATAATATATGAGATATTATTGTTCTTTGGAACATTGAACTATGACTACCAAAAACTATGGAGACTCTTTTTCCATTTCCAATTATTGAATCATCTTCCCCATCCCCAAAACTTCAGAATGATCATTTTCATTATACTTCCAGCTCAGGCATAATAATCTATGGATTTGCCAAATGTGCAGTCATGAAACATAGTTCGAGTATAACATCACTTTTGTGATATATAGTCCTACCTCAAGCCATCTTCAGGGTTTCTCTATTTTTAAACAACTTTCCAAGACGGTAGCTAACTTACCAAAAACTAGCCATCACAATATAATACAAAACACAACACACACAAAATATAATAGTATAAGCAGCAATAGCAGCACTTCTTATCCAATTATGTCATACCACCAGAATAAGCCTTCTGAAATTAGATCCTAATTTTAAAATATCACAACAATGAAAGTCTGCTATGAAAGTCTACAATGAAAGTCTAGGTAAACAATTAGGTTCCTGCTGCTACAATAGTTGTAAAGTAAAGAAGCAAATAACTTAAAATATGTGCAATGATTTATGGAGCTAACTATATTATAGAAACTGCTAGAAGAGCAATCCAAAGATGATAGGAATGAAAACTTTAGGGCAGCATTACACCTAAACACACTGATATCTTACCTTTTATGACATGCATATTTTCCTCTCTAGAAAAAATTAATATTCCTGAAAAGAACAGTTAATTAACTTTATAGAGGTTAATTAACTTAGTTTTGTAGAAAACTAAATGATTAAATGTTATGGTTGGCTTAAAACATTTTAAAATTAAGATTAAAATGCTTTCTTAGTAAAATAGTTTTTGTTCCATAATTGCAGGCAATTTTAAATTAACATAGTACATAAAGAAAATATTGGAGACTAAATAAAATCTACTTCAACATTTAGAAATTTATTGACTGATATGTAGTTCCAGGCCAAAATTACAACACATATTTAATTTGGTGCTGTGCAGAATTCTGGATTCTACAAAAATCTATATTCTCTAAAATAATATATGTCACATCAAAACATCTATCCAAGGAATAGAAAGGTCGGAACTATTTATAAATTAGATAATTGTTCAAGTTTCCTGAAGATGTTTCTTCAGATAGATGCTTTTAAACTTGTTTTTAATGAATGGACTGAATTTAGGAGAAACAGTCAAGTTCATTGTTGATCTTAAATGAAAGTTGTTTGCTAAACTGAATAGCAATAACAGGCATCATAAGGTTCAGCTTCAAACTAGGTCAATAGATTTCAATGGAAAATGCAATGCAGTGTAACAAGTAATGTATACTGGAATAACAAATATCAAATAACAGTTTTATAAGTTCATTACTGAGATCTGAGCTGGCAGGGACATCTCTATGAAAATTTCAAGCCAGTGTGCAGTCACTGTGACAACAGTCTTAACACCCTACTCCTATTCTTAACACTCAACATTCTTGACCACATCGTATCTGACTCAAAGAGTGTCAAACTCTGATATGTGTAATAATCTTTGAGCTGGCCTGATAATAAACATTTTCCCCAGAGGATTCAGGATTTATTTTTCACAGTCAATATAACTTTTTCTCTATATTAAAATAGATGTTATGCTGTTGGTATTCATGGCTTACAACAGAAGTCTTCACAGGGGGAAACAAAACAGTCATATTAATGCTAGCTGGGTCATGGTGTCACAATGCAAATCTCATCCCTTTTTATGTGTGTTGTAATGTTACACCTATGCCCAGAAACAGCGGAGTTTATGGCATGAAATCATTATACTGTTTTCATTATTCTTTGGAAAGCATGAGAACCTATGGACACCAAAGCTCCACAAAATCTTCCAGTTCTTGAAACTGTCATTTGAATTCCATGATGCAATTTTCTTACTACAGATAATGAGCAGAAATCTGCAAGTAATTTTGCCAGAAATTTACACTATTTGCTTGCTAATCTGAAGAAATCAAATTGGAATGTTGTAAGCTCCCTTTCAAATATCTCTCAAATTTTACTTTTAAGCAGCCTTTTTACACTGACATTATATTCAAATAGAGTATAAACCTCAGAGTATGTACACATGTAAATGCACACAATGCACATGTTACACCAAATACTGTTTTCCATCTAATGGTTTAAAAAGTACTTTCTCCCTGTTTATGAAGAGTTTATTCTCCCCCAGTGAAACTATTAGGCATTTAAATATTACTAGATTTTAGTCTTTTTATTTTTTATTATATCTGTATAAATTAGCCAAATTTTCAGGCCTAACCTGATAATATAACTCATCATATCTATAGTCCTGAAACCTGGAAACTGTCGCTAACAGTTGCAGTAACTAGATTAATAAATTGCATTGGGAAGCTGTGTTCCCTGGAGTAGTTATCTTCTCCTTTTGGGTTACTAAGTCACGGCTGCCAGCGTGTATGGTACTGTATATTCAAACATGAACTCGCCTCAAGGAGCAGGTGCCAAAAATGATAAACAGTACAGATCAACAAGGCATAATATGACTAATTAGTTTAGCCTGGCTTCAGAAGATACAATGCTTCCTTTGTTGAATTAAAGGTGCCAGCAGTATTTGAGGAATTTCTAACCAATTAATCTCTTTCCATTGTTCCATGGAAGATTATTGCCCAAGATATAAGTGGTATGTAAAGAAACTTATCTTAAAGGCTTGTGGAATGGATCTTACTCACAGAGGCTTTCTCATCATGTAAATTCCTTTGTGACACTTACCCGCAGTCCAAGATGTACAGTGAGCTCAGCTTCATTAGGCAGGGATGATGTGGTGTTAAAAGTAGGCCAAGTGACACGGCCCAAGTAATTTGTATCTGACTAATCAGAATTTTCACTTGGCTGAAATATATTTCACAAAGTGAACTAGAAACAACATCCCAATTTCTATCTTAAACAAGCCTTCCAACTGGTACCATCCTAAATTTTATCTGGCTGAAAATTCTCGATGGCACCAATTGGAAGGCTTATTTAGGAATTGTGAATGTTCTATTTCACTTTAATGAAATATATTATTTATTTATTTATTTATTAATGGGACTTATATGCGCCCCATCTCCGAAGACTTCGAGTGACACAATAAAACAAGCACAATAAATATTTAAAAAATTAAATTAATGGTCGATTAATACAAACTTAAAACCACAAAATCTAAGACACCCCACCCTGAGTCACAGCCGGCTTGGTCAAATAACCAGGTCTTCAAATCATGGCGGAAGGTCGGAGGTCAGGGGCCAAGCGAGCCCAGGAAGTTGGTTCCAGAGTTCAGGGACGCGACAGAGTAGGCGCGTCGTCGAGGGGACCGCCAGCGTGCCCGGCTGATGGGACAAGGAGTCCCTGTCTGTGACCGTACAGAGGCGGTTAGTATTCGATGTCGGCAGCAGCCTCTCCTTAAATAATAAGGACCCATGTCATGTAGGACTTTGTATGTTAAAGTTAAAACCTTGAATCTCACCGGAGAGCAACCGGCAACCAATGCAGGCAGCGTAGGAGGGGGCTAACATGGGAGAACGGGAAACTCCCATCACCGCCAGCGCCCGCATTTTGCACCAGCTGCAGTCTCGGATGGTATGCAAGGGCAGTCCTAAATAGAAGCGTTGCAATAGTCAGTCGCGAGTAACAAGGGCATGAGTGACCGTGCGCAGGGCATCCCGGTCCAGGAGCAGGCGAAGCTGGCGAACCAGCCGAACCTGGGCAAAGGCCCCTGGCGGCGGCTCCCACCTGCTCCTCCAGCGGGCCGTGCATCCAGGAGGACCCCAGGTTTCTCGCCCTATCCACAGGGGCAACACCACTCCCCTATGGTCAGCGATGGACATTCTAAACTGGAGCGGGATGCGGTATGTACAACCACTCAGTCTTGGCGGGTTGAGTGAAGCATGTTGCCGTCCATCCAGATTACCGCATCCAGACAGCGAGTCATCACGGAGAGGGCATCACTGATCTGGTTTGGGGTGGAGATATACAGTTGAGTATCATCCGCATATTGATGATACCTCACCCCAAAACCACGGATGATCTCACCCAGCGGTTTCATGTAAATGTTAAATAAGAGGGGAGAGGACCGACCCTGAGGACCCCACAAGTGAGCACCCTTGGGGCGACCTCTGCTCCCCTGCCAACACCGATTGCGACCGCCCGTGAGTGGGAGAGACCGAAGAACAGTGCCCCCACCCCAACCCCACAAGGCGTGCAAAAGGATACCATGGTCGATGGTATCGAAAGCAGCTGAGAGGTCTAATAGGACCAGGACAGAGGAACAACCCCTGTCCGGGCCCTCAGAGATCATCCAACAGTGCGACCAATGCTGTCTCCGTGCTGAAACCAGGCGGAAGCCCGATTGTGCGGATCGAGGTAGTCCGTTTCCTCCAGGAAGCGGAAATTGCGGGCCACCACACTCTCAACAACCTTAGCCAAGCGAAGGTTGGAGACTGGACGAAAGTTGTCTAACACGGGGGATCCAGGGCAGGCTTCTTCAGGAGGGGCCTCACCACCGCCTCCTTCAAGGCGGAGGAAGACACCCTCCCTCAAAGCGTTGACAACTGCCGGATCAACTGCAGGTGACCTCCCTGGCGGCATAAGCCAACCAGGAGGCGGGTCCAACAAACATGTGGTGGAACTCAGGCCGCATAATCCCGTCCACTTCATCCTCGGAAACAGGATCGAACTCATCCCAAAGCGTAATGGCCAGACTCCCGTATCCGCTCCTCTAACCCCTGCAAATCAGAGGACAACCGCTCGAATCCGGCGATCTTATCCGACAGATATTGCCCAAATTCCTCAGCCCTTCCCATAGCGGGTCGGCCCCTCCTCTGGGCGAAGAAGAGCGTGTGACCCGGAACAGAGGCGGCTGGGCGGTTATCTCGGGCGCTATGAGGGCAGAGAGATAAGACATTCTGCCGCTCTCATGGCTCCCAGGTAAGTCCTAATGTGGGCTCTTAACTGGGCTCGTCGACCTGGGCGGGTGGCCCTCCACCTGCTCTCTAAGCCCCTTGACGGCGTTTCATCTCCCGGCTCCTCTGAATACCAGGGAGCCATTAGGGATCCGGCGTGTAAGGGATGCGCATGGGACAACCCTGTCGAGGGCTTCGGCGCAGCCCGTTGCCAGGCGGTCGCCAGATCCCGGCAGAGCCGTGAGTCAGGGAAGAGGAAGAGGCCCCAGCTCCGTCTGGAACGCTCCGGGTCCATAAAGCCTGGGCGGAACCACCTACGTGGCTCCTCATCCCAGCAGTGGGGGTGGCTTGTTGGAAGACCAGCCGTGGAGATAATGATCAGACCATGGAGCGGGCAAGGCGTAAAAGTGGTCTGCCCTCTGTCACTATGCCACCACTCAGAGACAAAAACAAGGTCGAGAGTGTTCCCCCTCATGTGTGGGGCCATGAATTAGTGGGTCAGGCCCATGGCTTCCATGGAAGCCATGAATTCCTGGGCCAATCGGCACCCAGGGAAGGCAGGTTAAAGTCCCCAGGACTATAAGGCCTGGGATCTCCACCGCCACCCGAGAGGGCGTCCAGGAGCCCAGGCAGGGCTGCTGTCACACAGCTGGGAGAAAGGTATGTAAGCAGCAAACCCACCTGACCATTTGGCCCCCACTTCAGGAGGAGGTCTCACTCCCGCCTGTCTCTGGGATAGTGACCTCCCTTGGAAATAAGGTCTCCCTAATAACCACAGCCACCCCACCACCCCTACCCTGGGCCCAGCGGCGTGCAAAACTTCGAAAACCTGGGGGCATAATTCAACCAGAGGGACACCTCCCTCGGGCCCAACCAGGTCTCGGTGATGCAGGCCAGGTCCGCAGCCTCCTCCTCAATGATTTCACGGAGGAGGACAGATTTATTGGCCACGGACCTGGCATTAAAATACACCAGTCTGAGCCCAGGGGTCCCAATTCCCGAACTCCCTAGGGAGGAGGTCACAGGAGTCGGGCGGCGACCGCGGGAGTTGGCGGCGCTCCCCTATAATACCCCATGCCCGGCGTCTGCTGCCAACCCCAACCACCCTGGGAATGCAGCCCCCATCTCAGACCCGGGCCCCACAAGCCCCAACCTCCGCCCCCTCCACCACGGGGCTGCAAAGACCCATCAGCCCTCCTCCTAACCCCTTAAGACAGTTAGTTAAAAATTTTAAAAGTTTCCCCTTCCTCCTAAATTTGGAATTTGGCCCATTTACTGCAGCATGCCACCTCTGGGATCCCAAGATCCGTCATTAAGGAAAGCTCTTGATAAAATGCAGGGCCATTCCACAGACTGGGGAACCGTCTGGAGGGCCCATAAGTCTGCTGGAGAGTAGGCAGGCATGACATGTACATCTTAGGCAGGACAGGGAGCAGCTGGTTAGATGGAAAAATTGTAGAGATGAAAATACAATAGGAGGCGGACTGAATGAAAATCAGGAAATAATCCATGTCGGCAACTCTCTCACAGCTGCCGACAGTTAGAGTCAAAATAAACAAGTCACTGTGCTGCCACCATAGTGACTTGCGGTATAAAAATCCTGAATGATTCCCTGCACTCACACTGCAGGGAAGAATCACATCCTCCCACTGTTCTCTCACCACAGTGGGAGGTAGTCCAACCTCAGGAGAGATATAGGTCCATGGAAGTGGTGCAGATGACCCAGGCACCATCAATAGTGTCAGTGAGTCCAAGATGGCAAAAGCAGTGAGAGGGGCGGTCACAGATGGAAAATCCAAGAGTCCAAAAGTCCAAGAGTCCAACAAGGTGCAATGTCCAAGACCAATCCGGCCACAAATCTGGGGCCACAAGCCATCCTTTGGGAAGGGCACCACCACCGACTCTGCCCATAATCCCCAGCCAGGAAAGCCTTCCCTCAGTTCAGGCCAAGGATGGGAACATGCCCCTGGAACTCCTAGATATGCAGGCCTCCCTCCCTTCCATATATCCGACTCTCCCAGACCTTCTGGGGAAAAAGTAAAGGGTAGGGGCTCCGGGGGTGGTTCAAAACCCACCCCCATAGCCACCACCCAAAGTCAGAGCGGAAAGAGAGGAGAAAGCCATTGGACCACCAACAGCCCTCCACTGGGGACTCCATGGCTACCTACATATAACTGCCTGTAGGCAGCCATAGCACCAGGTCCAGGCCATCTCCGCTGCCATCAGCTCCGGTTTAGTGGGGAAAAACCGCGCCACAGTCAGGTGCAGCTGGTCCAGCCCATTGGAACCCGGTCTTGCCACACGTCGCCAGCAGTCCAGAGCCGGCGACTAGTGGCGATGGTATCGAGTCCCCAGAGTCCACAGGTCGCACTGGGACTCACAGCCACCAGGGCACAGGGCACAGGACACAGAACACAGGGCAGGCGGGTGACAGCAGCCAGGTGCAAGGCAGGGCAACAAATAGCGCCGTCGACAAGTCCCCAAGGGGCAAGGCAGACAAGCCGTCGCTGCCGCTGCTACGCCCGCTGCCGCTCGCGTTCTTGCTGCGGCTGACAAGCGATAAAAAGCAGCGGGGGAGTTGATCTAGCACGCCGAGCCGTCGGCTCCAATTCCACGGCTCCCGGGACCCCAAGCTCGAGATGACTCCAGGGACAGAGGAGGCAGCGGGTGTCCTCCTCCTCGAAAACCAGCCAAGCCCCGAAATGCCCAGACGAGCCTCTCAGCAACAGACCGCCATCTTGGGCATGCGCAGTAAGAATGAGACAAGGGTGCCCATTATCTCCTCTATTGTTTATACTAACATTGGAAATGTTAACAACGATAATTAGGAAGGAAACAGGAGTAAAAGGTCTGGAAATCAAGAAATGTAAAAACCACAAGCTTTTGCAGACGACTTACTTTTATCCTTCAAGAACCACAATAATCGGGGTTGAAACTCATAGAGATATTAGAAGATTATGGAGAAGTTGCTGGATTAAAAATAAACAAAGAAAAAAACCCAAAATGATAGCTAAGAACATGACAAATAAGCAGAAACAGAATTTGGCCAAGGGAATAAATATCCAGATAGTAAAGAAAATGAAATATCTAGGAATCAATATTTCGGCAAGATGTACAACAATTAAAGAGGACAACTATGGCAAATTAGTGTAACAAACAAAAGAGGATCTGGAAAGATGGAAAAATTGGAGGCTTTCCTTAATGGGCAGAATAGCTGTAATCAAGATGATACCTATTTAATAGTACCTATTATCACGGCAGAAAGAATACTTTTGCTCAAAAGTAGAAAGATAGAGAAATCCCCGATGAAGGTGAGGTGATAAAGAAAATACTGACGTGCTGAAATGCATAGACTGACTCTGGAATTGAAAAACAAAGATGAGACAGAATATTACAAGATATGGAATAAATTTTACCAATGGTGGGAGCAGAAAGGAGGGACCCAGAATAAAAAATGAGTAGGATTTGTAGAATGGGTAATTGAGGCTATGTAAATAAGTACAATGGAATATGAAGGATAAACTAATATAAATTAACTGTACAAATGCATAAATGTATATAAAATATGTATTATATATTATAGTATGTATGGCCAAAAGGAATGTCAGGATGATCACACCGTGTCCAATGTTTTAATAACTTAATCAATAAAATAAATCAATAAAAGGGCCTTGGTGGCTCAGGCTGTTAATTGCCTGCACTTAAGTTCCAGCTGCCTACAACTGCTGTAGGCTCGAATCCCACCAGGCTCAAGGTTGACTCAGCCTTCCATCCTCTCGGGGTAGGTAAATTGAGGACCCAAGATTGTTGGGGGCAATTAGCTGACCTTGTAAAAATGCAGCTTAGTAAGCAGGCATATACAATGGAATGAAGGCTATTGCTGAGCACACTGGGTTGTATCCCAAAAAAAGCTGCCCTGAGTCTTGGGAGAAGGCGGCATATAAATGTAATTAAAAAATAAAAAATAAAATAAAAAAAAATATTAGTTTAAAAAGGAAGGCAGCAGAGCTCAAGGGACATCAGAACATCAGAAAGACAAAATGGTTAGAAATCCAATTATTCTACTGCTTAGCGGATTCCCAGGGATAAAAAAATCTGTGAAAGGAAAGCAAGCTGTGTTGATAATTGCTTTAAATCAGTTATTTTGCTACATGAACTAATTTTGTGACTTGCAGGAGATAACATGCGCTTATATGAAAATGGAAAATCTTGCCCAAAATGTTACAGAACAGGTCACGATAACTGTGAGACCAATGGAGATGTACTTTGTCTGGGTGATATAGTGAACTGTACTGAATTGAATGGAGAAATAACCAGTATCCTATTTGGTAAGCTGTCTTTATTGTTCCTCTTTTATTTAAGCTCCCTTTGATGTTAACTATATTAAGCCAGCCAGTATCTTCATTTTAAAAAAAAGCTAGGAAATGCTAAGAACATGCTACCTGCCAGGGACAAAGTGCCAATTTCAAAACAGCTAGCGCTCAGGTCATACCCATTCACAAAAACTCTGTTGATTAGAATACAGGTAGTCCTTGATTTATAACGATTCATTTAGTGACCATTCAAAGTTACAACAGCATTAAAAAGATAGGCTTTTTTTTACACGTCTTGAATTTCAGTGATTCAGATGCATGGATTGTGAAAAATATATGAACCAATTCAACATTATGCAGTAGATTTGTACTCCAAATCTGAGTAAAACAAACTTCACACGAACAGAATAATATGAGTTGTAAGGGAACTGTGAGGTCTTCTAGTCCAACTCAGTAAGATAAGAGATAACAGATAACATATAATCAGAGTTGGAAGGGACCTTATAGGTCATCTAGTCCATCCCCCACCTAAGCAGGACACCCTACACCATTTCTGACAAATGGCAGTCCAATCTCTTCTTGAAGGTGTCAAGTGATGGAGCTCCCACAACTACCGAGGGCAAGCTGTTCCATTGGCTTCTTGTTCTTCCCTCAAGTGCTTTGGAGAATAGCTTGACTGCCTCTTCTTTGTGGCAGCCCCTGAGATATTGGAACTCTGTTATCATGTCTCCCCTAGTCCTTCTTTTCATCAAACTAGACATACCTAATTCCTACAACTGTTCTTCATTTGTTTTAGCCTCCAGTCCCCTAATCATCTTTGTTGCTCTTCTCTGCACTCTTTCCAGAGTCTCAACATTGTTCATTGAGATACTAATAACCACTTCAGTGTAAATCTTTAAAAAAAATACTCCTGTACAACGCACCTACTTTGTGGGTGGGGGGAATTCAAAAAAGGCAAGCCTAATTCAAACTTTATAATCGTCATTAACTAGAAATGTAACAGGCAACCACCTGATCAAAAGTCTGCCTCTTCACAGTATTTCCATCTGGGCCAGCAATTGATTTCCCTGCTCCACGTCCATCGGTGCCCCTGTCCTTAGTTTAGAAATCGTCCACACATGTGATGAAAATAAAATGTAGAAATACTTTGAACAAGCCCCTAAAATAAATCACTGTTTCCTTCTGCCTCAGGTGCAACAATCCCTTTGCTGGGAAAGGTTGTGTCAGCCGATCGGTTTGACCTTAAAGGGAAGTCCTTCCGCCGTGGGAGTTACACGTTCACATTTAAAGACCTTCAGTGTTCTGAAGCCAATGGGGCTCTTTCATCGTTGCGGCCTGGCTTTCACCCTGGAGAAGAAGGACCTCGGGCCACAGGTGGCCTTCTTCTTTCCATGCATCCTTGGGATCTTTGCTGTGAAAATTCTCTCCTAGTTAAGTCAAAGGTAGCTGGCAAAGGTCTTAAGAAGGATCAGGTTGGGGTCAATCTCCCTCCCTTTAAGCACTGATGATGTTGCCTAGTTTGGTACTGAAACGTCAACAGGAAAGCCACCAAGCTCACAGAACACCAAGGAACCCACAACTAAATTTATGCTGCAAAAATCTTATACCTCTCCATTGCCACTCTTAATGTCCTTCTCAAAGTTGCCATCTATATATATATATTTAATGGGAGAAATTATGAACTAAATGGGAGTTATTAATTGCAGTCAATGTAAGTTTTCATTCCCTTATTATGGAATTAAATGAATGTTGTTTATGTTCTACCCTTGCAAATATTGCCCCTCCTCTCCTGAATGAGGTCGAGAATTCTACCCAAAGGCTAAATTCAACTTCAGACCCCCAAATTTGGATATTTTCCTTGAAGAGTGTGATGACATTAAACCAGAGATTTTGCTTGAAGCAGAATGAACTTGGTGAATAGAGAGCAACACCATCTAGGCGTTCACAATATCATTTCATATTTCAAAGCAATTGATCCATCGAAAAATAATTTACCTCAAAATACAGTGTTCTAACACCTGAATTTCCATCAATCAATTTAGGTATATCTATATGTACATATACCCTTTTTCAGGGTTTGGGAGATATATTTATATAATGTGATGCTTTAATGGTTATTCTGAAAACTTGACATTGAAATGTTGCAACTGTTGTCAGAATAGACCAACATCCTTTGGTCTGTATGAGACCACTGTTTGCAGACATTTCCTTTCTCTGGAAAAATAGCTTCAGTTAATGCTGCATTTTTCTATCTTTTCAAAATTGTAATTCTCAGCTGATTTGTCACAATATTAAAATAAAAGGAAATAGAGATTAGCTGTCCAGTCTTAGAGGTGTTTTTTACTCATGAAACTTCCCATTCCTTTCCTTTCTTGCTCTTCTTCTTTGGGAAAGTCTGAGAAGGCCGCATGTCATTCCAAGGAATACCCATGGTTTATTTAAATGCTGGCTTGTTGATTCACACATAAATGCTGGCTTGTTGATTCACCAACCCCAATGTATAAACTCCAACAACTAGATTTGCTTACAATGTTGAAGATTCTATCTTTTTGACTAAAAAGAAAAAAAATGTTTACACTGAGCACTCTAGTCATTTTTGGATAAAGTACATGATAATTATGTTAATCTTGGCTGTGGAAAAGTCCTAATACTATTGGCGGCATTGGAAGAGAAAGGGAGAGTCAAGAGTTCAGGTAAGTCTTTAGCCCTAAAGCATCCTCTATCTTAGAAACGGAGATGGAGAGTTCCAGTCCCACCTTATGTGTGACAGCCAACTTAGTGACTTTGGGCCAAATACCAGGTAACCGTGAGTTCTAGTCCCATTTTAGGCATGAAATCTGGCTGGGTGACTTTGGGTCGTCCCTCTCGCTCAACCTAATCCACCTCATACAGTTGTGGGAAAACTAGGAGGAGGAAGGAATATTATGTACAGTATGTTTAACATGCTGCCTTGAGTTGCTTATAAAAATAATGAAGGCAGGATATAAAAATAAATCAGTTAATTAATAATCTCTGCTTTCTTCCACCTCCTTCCTTCCTTCCTTCCTTCCTTCCTTCCTTCCTTCCTTCCTTCCTTCCTTCCTTCCTTCCTTCCTTCCTTCTTCCCCTCCTCCTCCCTCCCTCCCTCCTCCCTCTCCCTCCTCCCTCCCTCCTTCCTTCCAAAAATAAATAAACCTAAAGTCTAAACAGCCTCTTGCAGGTGTTGAGCTGAAAGGCTGGTGATGTCATGGACACATCCACAAAGTTATTTGGCAACCATATTATGTGTGATAGTTTTAATTAGTTTCATTAATACAACCCATCTTGAAATGGCATCAGTTATGGTCTATTTGTTCACCTAGTTAGAGGGCTTTGACCGGACATGGTATTCAACAGGTTCTGACCAGTTCTGGAGAACCGTAGCAGAAATTTTGAGCAGGTCAGAGAACCGGCAGATACCACCTTTGACTGGAGATTTTACAGTATCCTTCCCCTGCCACGCCCACCAAGCCATACTTTTTTAATAGTAAAAAAATTTGAATCCGACCAATGGCATTAACTAAGAACAACTTCAAAGTCTGCTCAGTGGACTTTCTAGGATGCCAGAAATCAGACGATTTACATAAATGCAAAAAGTGAAAATTTGATGGTAACATGAATTTTCCTGTCGTTTGTGATCATAAAAAGCAATAAGGAAACACGGTGTGGCATGAAAGAACATTGAACTGTTGGATTTATTGTGGGCACACCCTCCTTTGAAAAATGCTGTTGCCCTACAAAATCCACCAAATGAAACTCCTTGAGATGGAACCTGGGACAATTAAATATTTCTAGGGAGACCTATCGAGTTGAATAACAGGGCTGGAAGTCTGTACTCCAACATATTTTCTAGAGGCTATCTCTTTCGGGCAAAATGTTTTAGTATACCAGCTCTAGATCCTGTCTTTCTTAAGGTGGCTGGAAACATTGGGAGTTGAAGTCAACTAAACATTGTCCGTCAGCTAAACAATGCTAAACAACACACTTACTGTATAGTGTGCAATTCCAAACATTATGTATGCAGGCCTTTGGAGCTCACATCCGCCCACACTGAAAACACCAATTTGTGTTTCATACAGGTTCTGGGGTTTCCACAATTTTTGCCTTATCCTTTTTATATTTCTTTCTCTTATCTGATTCTGGGCTGGAAGAATTAGGTGGAAGAAATTCTGCACAATTCACCTCTGATAGCATTGGAGAATGTTAAGAAAGTGGCCAGGTGTAGCTATCCAGAGTTGCTGAAAAAAATTATCCTTCATGGAAGGGACACACACAGAGACACACAGAGACACACACACACACACACACACAAGCCTGGCTATCAGGGATTTTTCAACCCCACCCTGATTGGGGCCGTCAGTGTAATGCTGCAATATTGCACAAAGTGGTGTTAAGAATGCAATCAATC
The DNA here is from genome assembly GCA_009733165.1 of Naja naja. NCBI lineage: Eukaryota > Metazoa > Chordata > Lepidosauria > Squamata > Elapidae > Naja > Naja naja. Next base: position 22,972,014 of record CM019160.1, on the reverse strand, counting down.
ATCATTGTTATGTCATCCTTGGAGAATGTAACTGCTATTAAGAGGTAAATTATATTCTGAACTCTGTTATCATTTATTGCCAAGAGGCAGAAGGCTCCCAACCACTCCCCTGCCTATAAATGCTTCACCCAAGAAGATCTCCATCTCAGAGAACCCAGACCGACCTGAACACCATCAAGATGGCTTCCTTTGTGCTCTTCATCTTCACCATCTTCCTCCTTCCTGTGGCACTATCTGCAGAAAGTATGTGGGGTTCTTTGAATTAATTTTCACTTCTTTTGAAGCAGTGGTAGCTGTTTTCTATCGGACAAGCAAAGTTTGGAGTTAGGCAGTTCATTCTTCCACTCGGATTGCATCAACCGAATAGGCTTTCCAAGGCAACCCCGCTAAAGGTGACCAACTTCAGGTGGCCTTCAGGTGGAAGGATGGGGAAGCAAGGAAGGTGGGAATGGGATTCCCTGATCCAGCATCAGGGTTGGTTGGAAGTTCAGGCAGCAAAGTATCCGGGACCAATATTGGAACATAGTGAAATGTGGATTGAGTTAGATCTCTGAACTATACAGAGCACAGTGTTGGCCGTCAGAGCATTTCATAAAATCAACTGTTCAGATTGGGTTAGGCAGAAACTTTTCCCATGGAAGAGAATGCAAATCAATGGTATTCGACCTAAATGTTAATCACAGAATCTGGGCAGACAGTTACAATCATTTCTGACTGTCATTACCTTACTGCTACTTCAGGGTTAATACGTGGTTTCACTTGGCTTATTTTATCTTGTTTTAAAGAAAGTTATATGCAATTCAGACAGGTGTGTTCAGCTGTGGGTATCTTTCTGCTCCCCCTGCTGTAATATCTCTCTGTGTGTATGTGTGTATGTGTGTGTCACTAAAAATCACTAATCTTTTGTAAGTATTTGATTTTTAGTTTTTGGGATGGTTTCTCATTCCACCCCCAAAATAACTTTCTTCCTTTCTGTGGTGAGAGGTTCATCATAAGCCATTTTAGGGAATTTCTTTCCAGCCTTCTGCTAGGATGGGAATAATAAAATTGGAAGAGGGCTAGTGTCCGGTTCAATATATAAGTATATTTATATCGCAGCTGAAATCTGAAGGAGACTCAAACAAATGTATTTCTTTTTTTTTAATCCTTACCACTCTCTCTAGAATGTAATGAATGTTACACTGATACTGGAAATCACTGCAATGGTGAGCCAAAAAACTGTTCAAATGCAGCAGTGTGCTTAGGTTTTTACTCTGTGGCCAACTTGTCAACAGGTAAGTGGATTAATTTTTGTGTTCATCTTTTTTATGTTGATTTGAATGAAGATATGTACAAATTTATCTCCATGATATTTTGGTTTCATATAAAGCAGTGTTTCTCAAATGTGACGATTTTCAGGCATGTGGACTTGAGAATTTTGAGAAATATTGGTCTGAAGTATGTCTATGCATCTATAGGTATTTGTGTTTGGGAGTATGCAAATCCACTTTTCCTTATGGTGGTACATGTGTTCTCAATCTCAGGTCCTCTGTAAAGGGCCTTCAAAACAAGATGGAGGAGATATGATAAATATTTTCAGGTATCTGAAGCCTTATAGAAGGTGAAACAGAAATTTTAGAGTTAGACCAAAAGACAGGATGAGAAATAATGGGTTTAAATTACCAGAAACAGAATTTAATGGACATCAGGTAATCTTTCCTTATGGTAGGAACTATTCAAGAATGGAAAAGATTGTCTTGGTAGGTGGTGGTGGATATTTTGGTTTCACATAATGAAATGTTTCTCAAACTTGCCAATTTTCAGACATCTAGACAACAACTCCAAGAATTTTGAGAAACACTGATAGAAGGTCTGCTATCAGGAACCCTGAGAACAAGATTGGGAAGATGTGATAACTGTTGTCAAATATCTGAATAACTTTCTTGTAGAAGATGACGCAGAAATTTTAGAGTTGTTCCAAAAGACAGGATGAGAAATCATGGGTTTAAATAAGCAGGGAATAGATATCTGGTGGACACCAGGAAACCTTTTCTTATGGTAGAAACTTACAACTTGGAAGCAAATTAGCACCCACCCCACTCCTAGAAAAATGCAATATTTTGAGGAATAAAATAAAATAAATAAAATATCTTAAGGGAGACAAACACTCAGAGCCCCAGCTCTCTCTCCCCAGCAGATATTTTGTGCCCATTGAGAAAGATTAGGCCAGCCTATCTACAAAACAAAGGACCTTCAGCTCCAGGGTGAAGGAATTAAGGCACGACCGTTCAGGACATGATAGAATTAAACTACTAAGACACAGAACTCACTAGATTGCACAATCTGCTAAGGACATTGCATTACCCACAGAAACTTCCACCAAACTTCTCAGACAACCTACAGAGCCAGTTATGATTCCTACATGGACCCATGGGAGACTGACAACAGCCAATAGAATACATGTTTTTGCACAGGACTAGGAAGCTCAAGTTCAAAGCCCAAGGTATAAAAACTCCTCATTCTCAACTCCATGTGATTAGCTGCTCACAACCCAGGACTGCTGGTGGTTCTGCGTCATCATTAAACCCTCTTTCCAAGCAGCCTCCAGTCTCCATTTTTTGTCTTTCTCCTGGATTGCAACTGAACCAGATGGATATTTCTTCCAACACTATTCAGCAATGGAAAAGATTGTCAGGGTAGAGTAGGCATCCCTTGTGGAGAATTCTGGGAATTGAAGTCCATAAGTCTTAAAGTTGCCAAGTTTGGAGACCTCTGTGGTAGAGTCTCCTATGATGGATATCTTTCAACAGTGATTGGATGGCCCATCTCTCAGGGATATCTGTCACAAGTTCAGAAAGGCATCCAAAAACTAATTGAAGCTTTAGAAGCTACATTTGACTGATTCCATTGATAGAATTTGTTCTATCTTGGTTTGGTTTGGTGGGGGTGGCAGTGGAAGGATACTGTAAAATCCCCATTCCCTCCCCAACCCACTAACCTGCTTTCCAGCTCAGTTCTCCTGTGCAGGGCAACAAAAGAAGACCCAGCTGATTAGCTGGGACTCCAATCAGCTGGGATTCGGGAGGCAGCAAAAGATGGGGCGGGCCAGTCAGAGGTGGTATTTACCGGTTCTCCAAACTACTCAAAATTTCTGCTATCAGTTTTCCAGAACCTGTCAGAACGGCTGAATACCACCTCTGGCTCAACTGATTACATTCTTTAATCATTATATTTTCTCAATAGAAAATCGTTTTAGACAATCCTTCACCAGAAGCTGTGTAGATCCTGCAAATCATCTGACGGGCTCCTTCCATTTTGATTTTGGAGACGAACGTATTTTGGACTTTAAATCTCAGCTTTGCAATGAAACAGACCCAGATTGCAGTCTTGACATTGTAGGTATGTGAACAGCTTTTGAATCTTATTTCTGCTTCTGGCACTTTTCCTATTGGAATGGTTGACATAAGAAATCTACGTACGGGAAAATTCCAGTGGAAAGAAATTTATTTATTTATTTATTTATTTATTTATTTATTTATTTATTTATTTATTATTTAGACTTGTATGCCGCCCCATCTCCGAAGACTCAGGGCTGCTCACAATTAAAACCAAGCATAACAATATAACAATAATTTAATTTAAAACAATATTAAATAGTCACAAGTCTAATTGAAGTTAAAACCCCAGTATACCATTTAAAATTTAACCCTCCCCCCCGGAGATCAGCCCGGCCCGGCCTGTTCGAATAGCCAGGTTTTCAGGTCGTGGCGGAAGGTGTGAAGGTCAGGGGCCAGGCGGAGCCCCAGGGGTAGTTGATTCCATAGGGCGGGAACCGCCACAGAATAGGCCCGTCCCTGAGGTGCTGCCAGCCAGCATTGACTTGCCGACAGCACCTGGAGAAGCCCCTGTCTGTGTGCTCGAACAGGGCGGTTGGTACTCTTTATTGGCAGGAGACGCTCCCTCAAATAGCCTGGACCCATGCCGTGTAGGACTTTGAATGTTAACACTAAAACCTTGAATCTCACCCGGAGGGCAACCGGCAACCAATGCAAGTCGCGCAGGAAGGGTGTAACGTGGGAGTATCGGGAAACCCCCATCACCACCACGCTGGCTGCATTCTGCACAAGCTGCAATCTCCAGATGACATGCAAGGGCAGCCCTAAATACAGAGCATTGCAGTAGTTGAGTCGGGAGGTCACAAGAGCATGACATCTTTCTAGTCTTTAACACTTATATCAAGAACATCTCAAAAGGCATGTTCAAGTCCACTCCTGGATAACACTGGATAGTGTCAGAAACATTTGAAAGAGAATGCCCAAACATTTGATCAAATTCTTTTTTAAGGTAGTTGGAAGGAGAGAAAGAAAAGGAGGCTTGGCCACCTGTAACAGAAATCTCATCTATCGGTAAAATTTGGAAAAAAGAGGTGTTTTTCAACCAGGAGTAGGCAAGATGGTTCCAATTGTTTGATCTTCATGGTCCATTTTTAGTTAACCTTCGATATACTTACAACAACAACAACAAAATCCCATGTCAAGTAAATATGAGTAAATTATCCTGCATACACTTTGTATGGGATTTTAAAAAAAACAAATTCTGCAATTTCTCATTTTTCATTTAAAAAAAAAAGTCTTTTATGGCTTTTGAGTTCTAGAAAGGGTGTCTGTGGAGCCCTGGGGGCACAGTGGTTGTCTTGTCTTAGGCAATATTTATCTTCCAAAAGGTGCCTAAAATAAGCAGTTAAAACTCTACAAAGGCTTCCATACAAAGTTTCTTTATTGGATCACAAGGCATCTTCAAGGTATAACTCACAGTTATGTCAAAATTCATTTAATGTCCAAATCTTTGCATAGTTGACTTCACAGTGTAAAAATATAATTATCTTCATCTCATAACGATGCAGCAAAGGGAAGGACACCAGCCCTATGCTGGGGTCCAAGCAAGAATAAAGGAAACTTCCCCAACCCAACCAAGGATCAATTCAGTGCTTTTTAAGAATATATTTTCCTATTGGAAGAAGCAAAGATTTCCCCATTGGGTTAGGGTAAAGTGTGCCAGGAACATCCTGGAATTCCGTCTGGAATTGAAAGGCAGCAGAATTATATAAAGACCAACAAGGAATCTTAGGACAAGCTCTACTTGAAGTATTTAATGCTGTTTTAAATGAGGTGAAAATACCACAATCATGGATGGAAGCCAACATCATGCTGGTACCCAAAGAGAATACAGACCAGAGACTAATTAAAAATATAGACCAATATCCCTTTTGTACTCGAGATACACAAGATATTCACATTGATAATAGCCGAACGATTAAAAAAGTTCTTAAATGGCTTCATACACGTGGACCAAAATGGTTTTTGTCAAAAGACAAATCAAAATCAATATAAGAATAGTATTAGATACCCTAGAATACTACGAAGTACACAGTGGAAAACAGATGGCACTACTATTTTTGGATGCCCAAAAAGTGTTTGACAACTTTAAATGGGAATTTATGCTACAGCAACTTAGACACATGGGATTTTGGTGAGAATTTTTAAAATATAATCTCGGCGATATATTCTAAACAAGAGGCTAAAATAATAATAAACAGAGAGGTGACAAAAAAAATTAAAATTCAGAAAGGAATGAGACAAGGGTGCCCATTATCCTCACTATTGTTTATACTAACCTTGGAAATGTTAACAAGGATAATTAGGAAGGAAACAGGAGTAAACGGTCTGGAAATCAAGAAATGTAAAAACCAAAAGCTTTTTGCAGAGGACTTACTTTTTATCCTTCAAGAACCACAATAATCGGGGTTGAAACTCATAGAGATATTAGAAGATTATGGAGAAGTTGCTGGATTAAAAATAAACAAAGAAAAAAAACCCAAAATGATAGCTAAGAACATGACAAATAAGCAGAAACAGAATTTGGCCAAGGGAATAAATATCCAGATAGTAAAGAAAATGAAATATCTAGGAATCAATATTTCGGCAAGATGTACAACAATTAAAGAGGACAACTATGGCAAATTAGTGTAACAAACAAAAGAGGATCTGGAAAGATGGAAAAATTGGAGGCTTTCCTTAATGGGCAGAATAGCTGTAATCAAGATGATACCTATTTAATAGTACCTATTATCACGGCAGAAAGAATACTTTTGCTCAAAAGTAGAAAGATAGAGAAATCCCCGATGAAGGTGAGGTGATAAAGAAAATACTGACGTGCTGAAATGCATAGACTGACTCTGGAATTGAAAAACAAAGATGAGACAGAATATTACAAGATATGGAATAAATTTTACCAATGGTGGGAGCCGAAAGGAGGGACCCAGAATAAAAAATGAGTAGGATTTGTAGAATGGGTAATTGAGGCTATGTAAATAAGTACAATGGAATATGAAGGATAAACTAATATAAATTAACTGTACAAATGCATAAATGTATATAAAATATGTATTATATATTATAGTATGTATGGCCAAAAGGAATGTCAGGATGATTACACCGTGTCCAATGTTTTAATAACTTAATCAATAAAATATTAGTTTAAAAAAAGGAAGGCAGCAGAGCTCAAGGGACATCAGAACATCAGAAAGACAAAATGGTTAGAAATCCAATTATTCTACTGCTTAGCGGATTCCCAGGGATAAAAAAATCTGTGAAAGGGAAAGCAAGCTGTGTTGATAATTGCTTTAAATCAGTTATTTTGCTACATGAACTAATTTTGTGACTTGCAGGAGATAACATGCGCTTATATGAAAATGGAAAATCTTGCCCAAAATGTTTCAGAACAGGTCACGATAACTGTGAGACCAATGGAGATGTACTTTGTCTGGGTGATATAGTGAACTGTACTGAATTGAATGGAGAAATAACCAGTATCCTATTTGGTAAGCTGTCTTTATTGTTCCTCTTTATTTAAGCCCCCTTTGATGTTAACTATATTAAGCCAGCCAGTATCTTCATTTTAAAAAAGCTAGGAAATGCTAAGAACATGCTACCAGCAAAGTGGACAAACAGCTAGCTAGCCAGGTCAGGACCCATTCACAAAACTCTGTCGCTGAAGAATACAGAAGTAGTCTTGAGCCCTGAGTCTTCGGAGAAGGGCGGCATATAAATGTAAAAAAAAAAAAAAAAACATTATGCAGTAGATTTGTACTCCAAATCTGAGTAAAACAAACTTCACATGAACAGAATAATATGAGTTGTAAGGGAGCTGTGAGGTCTTCTAGTCCAACAAGAATAGGAAACCCAAACTATTTCAGACAAATGACTGTCCAATCTCTTCTTAAAAACTTCCAGTGTTGGAGCATTCACAACTTCTGGAGGCAAGGTGTTCCACTGATTAATTGTTGTAACTATCAGGAAATTTCTCCTTAGTTCTAAGGTTGCTTCTCTCCTTGATTAGTTTCCACCCGTTGCTTCTTGTTCTGCCCCCAGGTGCTTTGGAGAATAGCTTGACTGCCTCTTCTTTGTGGCAGCCCCTGAGATATGGGAACTCTGTTATCATGTCTCCCCTAGTCCTTCTTTTCATCAAACTAGACATACCTAATTCCTACAACTGTTCTTCATTTGTTTTAGCCTCCAGTCCCCTAATCATCTTTGTTGCTCTTCTCTGCACTCTTTCTAGAGTCTCAACATCGTTGATTGAGATACTAATAACCACTTCAGTGTAAATCTTTTTAAAAAATAGTCCTGTACATCACACCTACTTTGTGGGTGGGGGGAATTCAAAAAAGGCAAGCCTAATTCAGACTTTATAATCGTCATTAACTAGAAATGTAACAGGCAACCACCTGATGAAAAGTCTGCCTCTTCACAGTATTTCCATCTGGGCCAGCAATTGATTTTCCTGCTCCACGTCCATCGGTGCCCCTGTCCTTAGTTTAGAAATCGTCCACACATTTGATGAAAATAAAATGTAGAAATACTTTGAACAAGCCCTAAAATAAATCACTGTTTCCTTCTGCCTCAGGTGGAACAATCCTTTTGCTGGGAAAGGTTGTGTCAGCCGATCGGTTTGCGACCTTAAAGGGAAGTCCTTCCGCCGTGGGAGTTACCGTTCACATTTAAAGACCTTCAATGTTCTGAAGCCAATGGGGCTCTTTCATCTTGCGACGCCTGGCTTTCACCCTGGAGAAGAAGGACCTCGGGCCACAGGTGGCCTTCTTCTTTCCATGCATCCTTGGGATCTTTGCTGTGAAAATTCTCTAGTTAAGTCAAAGGTAGCTGGCAAAGGTCTTAAGAAGGATCAGGTTGGGGTCAATCTCCCTCCCTTTAAGCACTGATGATGTTGCCTAGTTTGGTACTGAAACGTCAACAGGAAAGCCACCAAGCTCACAGAACACCAAGGAGCCGACAACTAAATTTCTGCTGCAAAAATCTTATACTTCCATTGCCACTCTTAATGTCCTTCTCAAAGTTGCCATCTATATATATATATATATCTTAAACAGGAGAAATTATGAACTAAATGGGAGTTATTAATTGCAGTCAATGTAAGTTTTCATTCCCTTATTATGGAATTAAAATGAATGTTGTTTATGTCCTACCCCTGCAAATATTGCCCCTCCTCTCCTGAATGAGGTCGAGAATTCTACCCAAAGGCTAAATTCAACTTCAGACCCCCAAATTTGGATATTTTCCTTGAAGAGTTTGATGACATTAAACCACAGATTTTGCTTGAAGCAGAATGAACTTGGTGAATAGAGAGCAACCCCATCTAGGCGTTCACAATATCATTTCATATTTCAAGGCAATTGATCCATCGAAAAATAATTTACCTCAAAATACAGTGTTCTAACACCTGAATTTCCATCAATCAATTTAGGTATATCTATATGTACATATACCCTTTATCAGGGTTTGGGAGATATATTTATATAATGTGATGCTTTAATGGTTATTCTGAAAACTTGACATTGAAATGTTGCAACTGTTGTCAGAATAGACCAACATCCTTTGGTCTGTATGAGACCACTGTTTGCAGACATTTCTCTGGAAAAATAGCTTCAGTTAATGCTGCATTTTTTATCTTTCAAAAATTGTAATTTCAGCTGATTTGTCACAATATTAAAATAAAAGGAAATAGAGATTAGCTGTCCAGTCTTAGAGGTGTTTTTTACTCATGAAACTTCCCATTCCTTTCCTTTCTTGCTCTTCTTCTTTGGGAAAGTCTGAGAAGGCCGCATGTCATTCCAAGGAATACCCATGGTTTATTTAAATGCTGGCTTGTTGATTCACACATAAATGCTGGCTTGTTGATTCACCAACCCCAATGTATAAACTCCAACAACTAGATTTGCTTACAATGTTGAAGATTCTCCTTTTGACTAAAAGAAAAAAATGTTTACACTGAGCACTCTAGTCATTTTTGGATAAAGTACATGATA